>WHYT01017429.1:20019-108836 GCA_009806455.1 Tetrax tetrax
AAGAAAACTGTAAAAAAAAAAAAAAAAAAAAAAAAAGCTGCAGTGTCAGGCTTACTGGCATTCCCTTTGTCAGTTAAACAACAGACTAATCTGT
Source organism: Tetrax tetrax (assembly GCA_009806455.1). NCBI lineage: Eukaryota > Metazoa > Chordata > Aves > Otidiformes > Otididae > Tetrax > Tetrax tetrax. The sequence continues at coordinate 20,114 of WHYT01017429.1, forward strand.
AAAATTATGTAAACATATACAAACATGCTTTAGTTACTACTTTATGCAACGTATAAAATTCCTTTCTATCTAGTGCTCTGAGGCACAAAGCATTTGTTTGATTTTTCTTTGGACTTCACTCAAATTTAAACTCTCCTTCAGGGCTATCAGATGAGCTGCCCAGAAGCAGCTCAATGGAGCTTGAAATACAGCAGGTGCTGAGTGGATGTTCTCCCTTGCTGGTAGCTGCAGCATGTAGCAAACTTGCCTTTATTGGCTTCTAAGGCAGTGAATCTGCCCCAGTTTTTCACAACAGCCTCAGGCATGCTGCTGCTCATTGAGATTTAAGCTCGTTCGAAGTTGTAAATGCATCTCGCTGCAGCTACCTGTAGCTTTTCAAAAAGATGCAACCGGCAAGTCGACTCAGAAATCTGCCTCAAACTTAATCTCAATAAATTGCATTTAATCTGTCTACTGTTTGATACAAAGATTTTCTTTGTTAAAAACACGGCCTCAGACTTTGGAGCAGAATATGGGCGAATGATTGATCAGACTCAGCAGCTGCTTGCAAAAGATATTGCTTTTCTATAGATAACAAAGCATCTAATCATTTAGGGTATATTACCATTTTATATAACCTCTAGAAAATAAGATACTACAGCTTCAGTGTTCCAGCAAAGAAATGTAGCCTCTGGCTGTTAAGATATTTCTCTCAAAGTTTTTTGAGAGAAATTTTTTTTTTTTTCTTCTCAGAGTACTTTGTGAGGGAAACAGACTAGATACTATAAAATGCATCCAGTTACTCTGTTTTTGTTTTACGTACACAGAACTTTAAAATTTATACAGATAGTAATATTTTCTAATGGCCAGTCCTATTTGTCCTATACACAGTCCACTACAAGTACGAAGTAAAAAGTTCTCTTAAATTACTTTAAACATGAATGCATTTGCTCTCAATGGAAAAACAAGCAAAACCAAGCACTCCCAACAACCAACTCTTAAAACCACCTATTCATTTACATATATTTGGAAAAATAATCCAAAGCGTGATCAAGATAAATAGTTGGACTGTAAAAATTGCAGACTTGACCTAAATTGCTATGTAATTTGCTGTTAAAAGTGTTGAGTTGGGAAATATTTAGTTTAGTTACTGAACAGCTTAGTGTGTGATGACACATGTATCTAATTGTCAGGATTGACAGGATTATTCCTATGCGTAAGCTTTAATTATAACAAATTATAATAAATTTTATCTGTAACCTGGACAAATTCTTTCAGAGCACTGGGAAACAAACAAAAACAAAGGAAGATATCACACCAGTAAAATAAGAGATCGAATTAGTCCAATACTGAAAGATTCAACCACTTTTACACAGTCCAATCTAGCATTTAGAAAAGAAAATATTTAGTATTCAGAAGTCACTGGCTCAACAAATTTGGAACAAGCTTGAACCTTTTTACTTACTTATAGGAATACTTAGTGGTGGAATTTACATTCCTTTAATTCTGTAACTTAATGTGCCTAAGGGAGCATCTGAAATATAAAACTGGTAAAGACCAGATAGGCTTCAGAAGCAAGCCTAGTCCGTCCTACTGACAGAGGTCATTTCCATTAATATAATATCTTAATGACTATGCCCTCAGACTGGCATAGAGCCTTGCACATTAGCTTTTGTCATGAACCCTAGGATTTAAAGTTTTTTATTAAAAGGATAAAAGAATGACACTGGGTTATAAAAAGGCATACTATATGTATTAAGGTTGATCTTTTACTTCAGTACACATACTTCTAAAACATGCCTATTCCTTTAGGCTGAAGGTCATGAAGAATTACATATTGAGGCCAAAATTCACAATAAAAAATATTTTTTTTTACTCTTTCTAGAGCAGCTCCCTCTGGTGGACAATGGTTATCAAGTAGAGTTTATGAAGGATTAGGCACAGTCAACTCTTACTGCTCTGCTCTTGTACTGTAATGACCAGTGTAAACAGGATTATGCAGGTCTGAAAATCGCTCTGCTCCTGATCCCACAGCTATTCAGCCCTAGAGTAATGCCTACCATCTCGTAGGTTCTAGGACTCAGTCAAAGGCATTAGCTGGTCCACGTGCATGACCATCTCCCACATCTACAGAGTACACCACACTTTATGAATAACTAATGCATTTTTTGCTTGCAAATAAAAATGTAGTTTCCCCGTCAGATTCAGCCCAACAGAGGAAACAATCAAAATCCAGATTTTTAAAAGCTTAAGCATGTTATACTAAATCAGTGCATTTCACAGCTGAAGGAGGTAAAGGGAGCCTCCACTGTCAGTTACTAAGTGATACCTAGCCAGGCCTATAGTAATTTAGTTCCTTTGATTACTTACCCTTACTCTAAGGATCCTCATTGTGGTTTTTACAGCTCTACTAGTCTATATTGCACAAAGCTTCTAAATGGTAAGAACTAACTTCTGTCTATTTTTCTTGCTTAGAAAAGGCAGAAATGCCTGATGATAGGAAATGTATTTCTCCTTTGTCCCTCCTTCCCACAGGCAGGTTCTTGACAGACCGAGGATTTTCCTGTTGTGAATTTCCAAGCTTGCTAATTTTTTTTTGTGCCAATTAATCTGTAAAAATAGTACAGACCGTGAGCTGTTTGACCTTTCCAGACCTCAAAATTATTTCTGCATCAAGAATGAAAAATTATTCTGCTAACTGTGTGAACACAAGTTTCAGAAGAAATTAAAAAAGAGAGTTCCAATTTACATGAAAAATCTGAATGTTATTGCAACCAGATATAAACAGTGTTATAAAAGCTTTTTTAGTTCGTTTTTAACTGCTGCTGAGCAAGTGTCAGACTAGTTCCACTGTCATCTAGGGCAGCTCTTAAAAGCACAGAAAATGTAACTGGGAAAAGATGGCTGAGAGGTTGAGATGTATCACTGACTAAGCAGTGTGATACCTACATCATTCATGAGGAGTGTTTTCCTTTATAAAATTGTGATCATCTGTTGCAGGGACATCAGCAAGTAGTCACCACAAATGGAATGAACCTTGAAGAGTTGGAGGAGCACCGAGACAGAAAACAAGAAGCATTAGGATGTGCAGTACCACTAACTGTTTGACACCAGTCACAGAACAGCGTTCTGTATTATGCAGGGGCTTCTCTGACCCCCAGAGATCTGCAAGTGGACTGGGAATTTGGGTCGAATGGGATATCCTCTCCCCCAGGCACTCAGCAAACTCAGAGGTTTGCTAGTCTGTGAAAGAAGTTGCAACGTGCAAGACCAAATACTCAATCACGCCCTAAATCCTGTTGTATTCTTGACACACCTTGCTGTACAGGTCCACTCTGTCTGTTTTGAGAAGGCAAACAATAACACTGTGCACAGTTTTCAAAAGAAGGGGATGCCATAGTTTTAGAGAGTGGCAGAATTACTTTTTCTGTTTGTTCCTCTTTTTGACATTGTTTGCTTTTTTGGAACACTGTGTCTTGAAATGCTGCTTTCTTGGAAAATATTTATTGTAATACGGATAGTTTTATCTGCTGCAGTTTTATAATCTCATATCTGAATAATGATAGTCAACTCAGAACTCATCATCACATACACAAAGTTCAAATATTTTCCTCCTATTACTTTACATTACACACTATTATTTTCATCAGCCATTTTATCATCCAGTCACTCAGTGGTTTTTTAATCCTTTTGTAGTTACGCAGAGTTGGTCCTTTTCTTTACTAAACTTCCATAATTTTGGTTTAACGTCAAACCATTTACTCTCACTTACTCAACTGCCTTTTCAGGGTATTTAAGAATACATTAATCAAGACGGGTTCAAACAGAGATTCCAGTGGGACTCCAATGTTGACTTCCTTCCACAAAAAACCCAACTATTTATTTCTAGCTAGTAAATAGATATTTTAATAACTAAGAACATAGAAATAACACTAGTATTTATAGCAGTTAGGCAACCTCTCTGACAAGAGAATATCACCATATTTCTCAAGATTTTCACACAAGTATCAGCAAGTTATACTTTTAGGTGTTACTCATAGCATGCATCTCTGTAGGCTGTCCCTACTCTGTAGTTTGTATCTCTCACATTTCAGAATAAAAAACAAACATAAACAGCCTCCAAGGAAGGAATATGTATTTTGCTTCCATGATTGTTAGAAATTGTACAATAATCACAATTCACTTTAGTTATCTCTACTGGCTGTGAGGAACAGTTAAGTACGATTGAGTATTAGTCCAGAAAATACTTACTTGTTTAACTTGCATTAATAATCCCAATGACTTCATCTGATTCCTGTTCTGGGACTGAATGCCAAATGGGCTCATCAGGGATGTGATTAAAGATGCATATTTGACTTTCAGTCCTGCAACAGGAACCAAATGAAGTCATTGGGATTATTAATGTAAATTAAGCCTTACACTATAGTGGCACTGCTAAGGTGAGTAAAGATTAATACACAGGCTGTTTGTAAAATCAGGAGAGGAATAATTTCTACAAGTTAAGCTTTCGCTTAGCTTTAACATAGTGAAAGTTTTCAAAAAGAAATGTAAATAAAACAATGAAGGATGCTAAACACTAAAAGCAGAGATTTCTATGTGAAAATTGACATGTGTTTTATTTTGCTTATGTAAGACTGACAGAAATTGTGGGGAAAAACAGTAAGATGGTGGAGAATGAATGCACAGAGAATGAATAAGAGCACAGCGTGCCAGTGCTAAAATGAATGTTTCATTCTACCTGGCATTATAGTTGGAAGTCCTCATTTCTTCTATATTTTTATATTTGTAGGGAATGTTGCTATTTTGAGAATTACTGAGAATCTTTGCTTTAGCTCTCATCCTGCAAAATAGGTCAAGACATTTTGAATTCTCAAATCCTTCTGTATGTCAAAACCTAGAATAGACCCATCTGTTCCAGTTTTCACCTGTTTAATTTCTTCTACTGCAGTTAGCTCTTGTTACAATGTCTTGTAAAACTTGTAAGAAGAAAACAATGCAAAATACACTTTGAGCATGCCCAGCTTGTTTGATCTTGAACCTTGCTGTCTGAGCAATTATTTCACTAGACTACAAGGCATATGTGAGAAATATTTCTTATCCTTGATAATTGTCTGGTAATGATGTTAAGCATCAAAATTTTCCTACTGTTTTCCAAATATATTTCTCTCATGAACTCTGAAGCAAATTTTGAGTAAGGTGATGATGATTTGGTTGTCCCCTGACATCTATAATACTGTTTAAATGGCTACTTTTGAATCAAGGACTGGCATAGTCAAGTCTTGTCTACAAGCCATCTTTACTGGCAATGCTTCCAATAATGGATATTTTCAAACAAGACAACTTCACTCAAAGTCAGAAAAAAATCCTACTTTTGCTATTATGTGAAATTAATGGAATATGATTCATTTAAAGCAGTTACTCATTTATTCTACTTTGCAGCAAGCAAATCACTTGGGCGTGTTTGCTGCTTTCAGTTTGCCAAGGTTTTGCTTTTCTACAAATCAAATTAGTAACCAAGTCTCTTGTTAGGCAGAATTCTAGGGAAACTGGAGTTCATGGGCCGTTAGGCAGAGATGCCCTAAGCTTTTTTTTTTTCTGCTGGGGTCTGCTGCTTGCTAACAAGATGCCGTCATAGGACAAGACTGCCTAAGGCTTCTGATGTGATGCAAGTGAGAGTTATCAGGGCTACAAAGCTCGCTGAGCATCCAAACACTGTGCTTTACGAGCATATTTGAATCTCAGCCATGCAGTTTTAGTCTTTTGACTGTTTCTTGTTATGCAGGTGCACTAAAATACCAGCAACAACAAAATCTTTCCTTGATACGGATCGTAAAGCACCCATGCTGGTCTTTCTACATTAAGAGATTGTCAGCATTTCTGACAAACTTGTTTTTTCTCTCTCACAATGATCCTGTAAATTCTTTGTAAATCACTGTAAACATTTGAGTAGTCCTCAATGAATAAGGCTGACTAGTATATACAGGAGCTGTAAGACCTGACACCAGCTTTACAAGAGACCAATTCTCTAAGTGGACCCAGCCTGGCTGTAATTCTTTGGAGGGATGGGGTCATGATATGCATATGTTACGTGGTAATATTACCTTTAGTGTAGCATCAAGAGTGATCTGAGGTAGAAGTACATCAGCATGAAATAAAACTCTCAAAGTAACCATTCCACTTCTGCAGTGTTCTCACAGAAAGGTAATTTTTTTGTTTTGTCATATAAAACATGCATTTATGCTGTGTAGTAAATCACAATGACACAATACAATTTCCATTTCTTCCCTGTTCCATTACGCCATGCTATTTCCCAGACTTCAACTATTCATTCTAGGATTGTGGGCCAGAGAGGGAGACTATGTTATCTGAACAGCTCCAGGAACATCTTTTTCTTGCAGTCTTGGAGATCTGGGATACAAGGATTAGATGCTGAAGATCTTTCTCCACCTGAGGCATTAGGAGATTTTTCCAGAGTGTATGAATGCAACTGTAGAGCTCAGCTGACTTTGCAGAGTTGCACTCATTGAGATACAGCAAAAAGTTTTAACATGACACAGTCTGTTTCTTCTTATGGATTATTAAAAGTAATAATTATGTGGATAGGCAATTCTAGTGCATAGTGAGTGCAGAGAGTCAGCACAACAGAGACATACCTTGGTAATTTCAGAAAATACTTCTTTCTTTAATTTGTCTTGAAACCTTGTCACATCAGATTACAAAATCCACCTGAACTGAGCGACAAAAGTCTAAATTAGAACACAATTTCTAGCTTTTCTTTCTCCATATAAAAGCATTTTGCTATCCTGTAGTTTTTTGGGGAAAGGGAGCTTTTGTGAGTTATTTTTGGGGTCTTGTGTAACAAAGTAATCATTAAGTTTTACAATATTCTCCATTATTCTCTGTGGGTAACTTTTTTAAACTTCTCTATAACATCGCAGTTCTTCTGTGGGCTATATCTATATCTGCTCTTTGGAGAAATTTGCTTTGATTTTTAAACATCTCTTGATATCAGTTTCTTCAGCTTATGGAAGACCTTTCTTCCTTCACTGTTTAAAAAATGATTTCTTTCTATTCCTTATCTGTGGACTAGATTTCTCGTGGCCCTTTTGAAATTAAGGTTCCCAAAGTAATTCTGGGATCCATTTTAATGGTAACTACAATTCACTGTATATGAGTAAATAAGATCAGAAATTTGTCTGATCTATTTTTAGGTCAGAAGAAAGGCTCAATTAAATTGATTAATGGATATCTTGTTCCAAGAGTGATCAATAAAATAATAAATGAGAACATAATCCACAATGGATAAATGTCAGTTGGTATATAATACAGAGTATAGATTTTTGATATCATATATGACTGCTATTCAAAGCAACTCATTGCAGAACTCACAAAAAGAGAAAAAAAAAATTACTGATTTAGTTCTGAACCAGGGCAGGATTTGATCTAAAATATATAAATCAAGTAATGACTTTGTAACAGTGATCTATACCCTTATAGAAGAGATACACTATTAACTATTCATAATACTTTTGCTTACCTTCAATTAGCAGTGGTATATAAAAATGTGAAGCTTGTAGAAAAAGGAAATGAAAAAGGGCAGATAAAAGGGCAAAATACAGCATGGAAAGTAGCTAAAGACACTGCACTTGTCAATCAAAATTAAAATAACGTCACACCAAAAGCACATCTAAAAGGCCCCCTCTGTTAAAAAAAGGGCCATCTTTTTTTTTTCTAGGATGTGCCACAACTAAATGAAACAGGAAGCTCTTATAGCAAAAACACATTAAAGACATGGAAAGTAGGAGTAAGTCAGACCAGGAGAAGTATTACCTTTCATATTATAAATGTGAAACTGTTAATGAGGCAAGACAAGGAAAAGATTTGTGGAACGTAAATATTGCAAAGCTATGACTAATTTTGCAGAATTATTGTAAGCATGGAATCAGGCAAACAGCTATATAGCCTTGCAATCCTGTGCCAAAAATCTGCGATTTCAGCATCAATAGATCCTGTAGGTACATAAAGGATCCTGTGGGAAGAAAAAGCCACTACAGAAAATTTGAGCATTCCAGTGCCCTGATGTTCATAGCAGAGAAGTCCAAGGAAAGCTGATACCACAGCCTGCCTTTACAGGAGATGAGGCTGAAGAATCATTTCAGTTAGATACACTAACAAATAATTTTCAAAAATAGATCAATAAATTGAATATTAATAAATCACACAGATCATGTGATATTTGCTCAGTATTTCAATGTGAAATTGCAAACACAAGGTATATTAGTTATCCTTTAAATCAGCTTTACTACCAGAAGAAAGGAAGATCGCTGGTGGAATTTCAACTTCCTAGAGAAATCTAGATTATTCTGCAACAATGTGCAAAGAAATTTGGTAAATTCTGCAATACAGACTTGAAACAGTACTTTGAAAAAGAACTAGAGATAGAGAGAAGGGTGATGAGGCTAACTGTTGCATGGCTTCTATATGAGAACATACATGTAGCTGTGTATTATCCAGCTAGAAAAGGGGATGGCTCGGAGAGAATATGATAAAGAGCTATAGGCTTCTGAAGGCTCTGAATGAAGTAAGAAAACCTTCTATTCACTTTTTCCTGCCAGAACATCTGAACTAGGTGACACGTGCTTAAATTACAGAAAGATTTAAAACAAGCAAGAGACAATAACAATTGTAAAATTGCATAACTTTGCTGTGGAGTTTAGCAGTAGCCAAAACGAGTTAATAAATAATTAAAGAAGTAATAAAATAAAAGCTATCAAAGGCTAGCATATATGATGTGTGAGAATAGAATATAATAAAATGAATTATTGATAAAAAACCTTGGAGGAAATATTAGAGAATCATATATTGACTCTACCTTTATTTTCAATGTGCTTCCTGTATGCATCTGTGACTGGCCGCCCTGAGAGATGGGATACGGCAGTAATGGATTGTTGCTCTGAGCAGTAGGATCATTCCACTGCAACTGCTATTGCTGCGTTTCTAATGCTACAGCATTTTGGCAGAAGAGGATGCTAAGGCAATCAAATCATATTCAGATAAACCAGGACAGTTACATGCTCATATCATATACTTGTAGCTAAATTTTGAAGTTGCAAAGTGTTTTTCCGTAACTGAAATAATTCAGTTAGCATTTTTAATAAATCTAGCCAAGGCTATGATTTTTAAAAGCTGGGAAGTGGGCTTTTTGGGAGAGGGAAAATGTTAGCTTTTTTTCAAAAACAAGACAACTACTATGTATATAATTTAAATTTAGATGTTTGCATTTATTTTATCACATTAAAATCTAGAATAGTGAAAAAAAAAATTGGGCAAAATCTGAGGGAAATATATGACAGTGAGACAAGGTTCAGGGTTCATGGTATAGTTACACTATATCAGCATTCAGACATGAATTTGCACATGATAATTATTATTTGTTTTGACATTTGCCAGTACGATGCCTGACTGTTACTTACTCAGAATGCTAGTTTTATGTAATTTTTATTCTCATCATGTATTTCTTCTGACATTTCTTTGCCTTCAGACAGTCTTGATGCTATTTATTTGAGTGTTATAATCATAGAGCATGCAACCAGTATTTAAAACACACTGCAATATCATATGACAGTATGGGTGTATATGATTATCAAAATTTACTTTTAAATTAAATGTTTTGTGAGTTCTTTAATATTAATTATATCATCTTTAAAATCTATTCTAAATTTGTGTTCACGTATGTGTGAGCACGTGTGTGTATGTGTATAAACATTTGTGTGTATACATGTATATATGAGAGATTTATGCATGGCTTTCCCAGAAAAAGTAATACAAAAGATAATGCTAGACTTCCTCAAGTCCTTTGAACGTTTAACAAGAATGAATCTAGTATACAACTAATTCAGATAACTAACGGGGAAAAGAAATGCCTTCCCTTACACTCAGTAGTGGACTTCTAGAATTGGCAGCTGGTACAGTGCTGCTGCATGAACATCTAATTAAATAGGTGCAATCATCCTATCCAACAACTACTGTCCTGGAGACACGATCCTGAAGAGGCAGCTTGGCTGGTCACCGATTGTACGGAGGGTTATGCTGCTCCCCTTGGCTTCACTCTCCTCTTCTGTCACTCATGCCTTTTTTCAATAAAGACAATAAAATACTAGATGATGTTTACTAAGAGATACATCCTTTGACTGCTTATTTGTTTGCTCAGGCAAGACTTGAGGAACGTAGTGAGGTCAGATGAAACATAAAGGCCTTACTGTGCTACCATAAAACACAAAGTTGTACAGAAAAGTATTGGTCTTTTATCTTTCTTTAAAAATATTGCTCCTGACCTTTACATGTAACAGCCTAAATTCCCCCTCAGAAATACATTCTAAAGAAAAAAAAAAAAAGAGACTGAAAAGAAATATTTTCTGTAATGTGCTGTTACTACATCTGGTCTATATGCCATTTATAGTTAAAGTTGCAGCCAATACTTCTAATACTTATCTATGTCCTTTCCTTTGAAGGTAAAAGAAATAATTTTTATTTAGGTGAGGAAGCTGCAGAACTTTTTCTCTTTATACTGCTTCAGTTCTTTATATCAGCAGACACACATTCAGACAGTTTTTAAAAACATACAATAGATTGTAAAAATTCTTTTTGTGCGTGGCATTTTGTCTGAATGCCATGACATTCCATTGAAAAATGACATACCTTCTAAAAGTGCTGCAATGCAAATGTACTACCTCTGCAATGGAGACTGCTGTCCTTTAAGAAAATAGTTTTCTTCCTTGATAATATTTTGAGCCATATCCTGCTGCTGATCCTTTCAGAGTGCTGCTTTATCTTACTTTCTTGATGACCTCCTGTAGAGGGATGCTTCCTTCCCATTGAATCATGCAGCGCAGAACACGTCAGGGTCTGCAGCGTTTCTTAAATGTTTGGTTGAAGGTCAGTCCTGCCATCCAGGAGAGAACACACATATAACTTTATGCTGTGTTACACTTGCAGAAGCTAGGAATTAAATAAAAAAACAAAACAAAACCAAACCAAACCTAAACCTACTTTCCCACTACGATGGTGTTAATTTGTAACCCTGGGACACCATAACCTGTGCTACTGGAGGCTTACCAACAGCAATAACTGGATGCTCAGGCCTGCATATTTCACTTATTTTACGCACAAGTAGAAAGCAAAGATGCAGACAGGCCATATGTGAAGAAAAGGCTGCCTTTTTTCTGCTGCTGGCACCGTGTAATTGAATTATGGGCAGTGGTTTGGTGCGAAGCTTTGATTCCACTGCACAACGGCAAAACTCCTGTTGCTATCACTTCATCTGGGGAAATTCAGGTGGAGCTTTTTGGAATAAATCAAGGAGGCCTAGAGTCCCAGAGAAGCAAAGCCTTTCCTGCCCTTCAGTTCTCTTCCTCTTTATGCTAAAAGTCAGTACATGGGTGAAAAACAGATTATTTGGAGAACAAGAGATAAACATGCAGGACTTCAGCGCCACTATTTCCCTAGAACAAACGTTCATGTATATACACACAATAGACTCATTATTTGCTTAGAAAAACACTTTACAAAGTTTTCTTTGAAAATTTAGAAAATGTGACAATCCTATGGTATAAACTCTGAATAGTTTCAAACTACAATGTTTAAATAAAAATAAGATGCTTTGCTTTCACAGATGGAATTTTCCTTCCAGGATTCATTCCTAATCTAGCAGCATTTAACTTTGCATTAGAGAAATATTTGGCACATGATGCTTCACTGAGCCTGTTATAATAGGAATCCAAGAAGTGTAACTTCCCAAATGCAGAAGAGGCTTCTGTTTCATAACCTATAAAGAGATACTGAGACTTTGGATTATGACAGTCAGACTGAACCATTTTTAAATAATTTAATGTATTTCTAGAATATGCTCATTACATATTTTGCCCCACATACTGAGTATTCAGCCTTTATGCACAAGAATTGGTGTTAATGATCACAAAAAGTGGGAGCAAAAATCATAGAATCATAGAATCATAGAATGGCTAGAGTTGGAAGGGACCTTCAAAGGTCATCTAGTTTAAGAAGAAAATATTTTCTAAACATTTTTTCTGTAAAATGTGTAAAAACTACAGAATGTTCATTGTCAAAGTATGGCAAATGGTTTCTTTTGGGAAGGCTCTCTATAAATTCCTATTTTTAAAGTGATTCTGAAAGTCACTCTTACTTGAGCTATGAAAGTCTTCATTGCATGTCACCATGGCACTGTTTGGCCTATATACTGTACTGTTCTTCATTTCATGCAAATTGTTCTTCCAGGCTTTTCTACCTCCTTTTGATTTTCTTAGGCTCTACAAGCAAACGTGATTTTCATTTTATTCAAATGATAAAGTGTTTTTAGTGATTTCTCAGGCTCATAAGCCACTGTTACCATAGCATTTGAGACTTTTCTTTATGATCTTACAACACATGAAGATCAACATAGCAATAAGTTAGGGAAAAGTTCTTATTCTTGTTTTCCACATGGCAAACAGAGACGCCACAGTACTACAGCATGAAAGAAAGCAGCACTGGATGAGCTTTTCAGTTTTCAAAGCTTCCTTTCTGTGACAAGTTTTCCTGTGGTATGTTTCCATTTCTGCACCAGGGTGCATAGACTGAGCTTCTGGTTGTCTGTCTAAGCAAGTAGATATGTTATTTGAAGCATGTTATGTCTAAAAATACATTTTGATTCAGTTTAGATTAGTTTCTACCTTCAAATAAATTATATTTATTAACCTAATAAGTATTTTGGGCTGTAATTCAACGTTAACATAGACAATTTAATTGCTTTAAGAAATTTACTGTTACTGTATTTTCTGTGACTTACCAGGTTAACATTCTATACATCAACCATTGTTTCAGTATTGAAAAAAATTGGAATTACAAGAATAACTCACATTTCAGTAATGCTAAATGCTGTTTCACTATGTAAGAGTCCATTGTCAAGATGCATAATATTCAAGTTTCCTTTCATTTAATAGCAGAGTAAATGAAGAGAAAAAAAAAGAGATATAACTTTAGTACCATCATATTTTCATTTCTGTTAAATATCATGCTGAGAATGGTTCACATTTATCAATTTGAGTATGCAGCAGTTATGGGCCATGCTTTTGTGTATGTAATTTCTTTTATTAATTTTCCCACAAATCAAATTATATGAGAAGAAAAAGGGGAAATAAAGAAAGATAATAGTTTCATAAATATCTTAAGGGCAAATCATAAATTGCATCACGAATTATCACTATATTGTCCTTTTTCTCTGTCTTTCAGCTGGAGAAAGAGGAATCAGAAGTCTCATCTAACTTTTCTTTTCCTCTCATAATAAATCATATAATGATTTAAATGGTTCCAGTCTTCTTTCCATATGCTTCCTTGCTGCTTTACATAGGTACTAAATATTAAGTTCTGGTGGCTTTGGTTTTTTTTTTTGGTTTTTTTTGTGGGATTTTTTTTTGTTCTTCAGTTTTCCAAGTTGCCTCTGACCTAATTTCCCTTTTCCTTTCAAAATACCATGAAAAGGTCTTTTTACTGACGTAATTCAGAGAATCTTACAAAATAATGTAGGCTGTGCTCCTGAGTAATAAGGGGCTTTCCAGCAGCTGAGTACCACTGAGGCTGGGAGGGGAGTAAGGTGAAAAGCTGTACCATGTGATGCACTGAAGCTCAGTTCGGGTGGCATGTGGTCAGGAGTAGTAACCTTTTTATCCCCAGAAGATGCGTACCCAAGTTTTGGTCTGATTGAGACGTGTATCGCGTTCCTTGGAGAGCATAAGAGAAGCAGTTGTGTGAATCTTCCAGGAAAGAGGTGGATGTAACCACAAAGGTTTCCTCAGCAATTACCCACTCCGTTCACTGAAGTCAGCCTTCACAGTTCATCCTGATTTACTTACTCCTGTATTTGGGGATCTGGATTGGCTTCACAGAAACCACAACCACCTGTCAGTAGTGACCTAACTCTAACAAGACCCATACTGTGCACTGCTCAAGTGCTGAATATCAATATCTTCTTCAGCTATGAATTTACATACCACCTATATATGCTAAGACCTAAAGACTGTATCATGCTTTGCGCATCTTCAGCTAGGAAGTATTCAGTGAGATCTTAAGCCTGATTATAAAAATATATTGAGAAGAATGAACTTGCCAGATGTCACGTTTCCTAGCTTTTAAAATGTAAGTAGTTGAAGTATAATATCAGAAAGGAGGGCTGTTGTACACTTCTGAGCAGTGTTACCCAATATCTTTTCACTTCAAACTGCGCTGAGAAAATACTGGTGCAAGATAAATTAATTTAATCTTGACTGCTTTGTCAATCAGTGTAAGAAGATATTAAATCACAATAGAAAAGACATTGTAATACAGTGATTATTCTCCTGGGATACCCTAAAGCATGAAGAGCAGCCAAGAGTTTCATATAGTACAGGACAGTAATTATCTCATGACAAGTATCCTCCCTGGAGATCACTTTAGAGCTATTTTAAAGATACTGCGGAGAAAAGCATGTATATATGTTGTATTAGAATAAGACAAAGATGGCACTTTACAGTCACAAAAATGAGTTTTAGCTGACTGTGAGGTACACACTGATTAATTTAAAGTGTTAACAGCCAATTGAACACCTCTTCAGTTGAAGAAAATTTATAACAGCATAACAACCAGTTAATCACACTTTGAAGCTGCAGCATAAAAAAGAAGTTGGAAAACAAAACTCTTCTTTTTTTTTTTCACTAAAGCACTGCTTTAGTGTTTTTACCTCTTAAAAGTACTTTAAAAATGCAAGACCATTCTTCCTTTTTTTTTTTTTTTTCAAACACATTTGGCACAAATGCAGAATACTGCTAAAGAAGGATTGTTGAAGCTATGGTTTGAGTTCTGGGGAATGTCAGTGACCTAAATTGAAATCAATTTACAACTGCTGCAATAAGATATTCAACAACTTTGCCATGTGCCTCAATCTCATCTTGCAGTACACACTTACACAGTTCTAACACTTGGCAATTTTAATATTCCTGGAAAACTGAGCATGGTTACTGTTTCTCCTCTTCTCTTCATACAAGAACAGCAACTAAAGTATTTTTTCTTCAGCCTAAAAATTTTCCTTACACCCAATATACTTGATTTCTGTTTCTATCATAACAAACTATGTAATAAAGAAAGCATGTGTGCTTGAGTGTGTGTGCTTGTGTATGTGTCGGATTTTTTTTCCCTGAACTGTCTATACTTTCCTTGAAAACATTTTCATGAAGGAAATTGAATTCCTGTATGCATAAATATTTGCTTACAAACTTTTTCTGTAAAAAAGAAAATCTTTAAAAGTTGCTATTCTACTTGAAAAAACAGCAAATTAATTTCATTATAAAACTCAAGTATGAGAGTTGTAGAGCACTGGAACAGGTTGCCCAGAGAGGTGGTGGATGCCCCATCCCTGGAAACATTCAAGGCCAGGCTGGATGGGCTCTGAGCAACCTGATCTAGTCAGGGATGTCCCTGCTTCTTGCAGGGGGGTTGGACTAGATGACCTTTGAAGGTCCCTTCCAACTCGAACCATTCTATGATTCTATGATTCTATGATTCAAGTATTGATAGGTCAGTGCTAAACAGGATTTAAAAGTGAATTCTGTAACTTGATGTTTAGAAAAGTATTACTGCAGAATACATACATGTCTGCAGATTTAAGACAGGATATTATCCTTATTTTTATTAAGAATCATATTAAGACAAGGTTAGCAGCAAATACCTCTGGATGCAATATGCATTCTTCATGTGTAATAAAGTCAGGGGGATCAAAAACCTACAGTGCTGCAATATTGAGTACTGTTTTGCATAGCATGGAAATGAAAAAATGGTAATAACAAATTTCCTTTTTTTTTTGTAACGTCCCCCTAGGGTATATGCTGATATTAAAACAGGACAGAGAAAAAAAAAAAAGAAAAAGAAAAAAAAGAAAGAGAGAACATGATTTTGAGGATGTTATTTACAAATAGATACTATGAAGTGCCAGTCTCTTTGTATTTCCTTCTTTTTTTCTTTTTCCCTAACCAATCTCACTAAAATATAAGAATGGAAAGGAAAGACATTACTTTGTTGTTAGTATTCTTGTCACATTCTTTAATAAAGGACTAAAATATATATTCATTTCTAAAGAGCTCAAGGACTCCTTAACAGAAATAGAAGACCTCTCACAAAGGAAGGAGTCAGAAATTAATGTAGAAAAAGGTGAAATTCATCCTTGGAACAGGCCCTGCACATAATCCATGCCCCATTTAGGTTTTTATTTGACAACTTCATTGACTCTCATGTAGTCCTGTGGCCGATGTCTGCTCCCAAGATGAGTTTCACGCAGGATAATGGAATACAGAACAAAGGCCAAAGACAGTGTTAAGAGCTGTAGTGTTTAAAGGACATATAAAAAGTATACCCTACCGAGACATAAGCAAATTTTGAAGCAGCATCAGTAGATGCAGCTATGGATTAAGGATTCAAATTAATCACCACTGTTTTTTTAATTTCCTAAACTTAACTGAAGAGTTGTGCTATACCCTGTGCTGTTCTCTTAACACTCATTATTGCCTCTTTAGTATTCTCCTCTTCAGCTCTCCAATACAAGACACCAGGCGTTATACCCTATCTCCCCTACAACATGTCCCCTGTGTCTTTGCAAAACAAAGCTCTGCTTACAAAAGGTTAAAGATCACCTCCAACAGACAACTCGGGATCACCAGAGTTTCAACTGCTCTACAGTTTAACCTTTAGTTAAAGACCAATCTGTGAGAAGAGGCATTGCACTTTTTTCAAATCCCCTGAGTGGTTTCTGAAGACAAATTCCACTGTTCGTGTGTATCTAGAAAGCAGCAAACAGAAAACACTAGTTTTAGGAAACAGAGTATTTTCTAAAAGAATTGGAGCTATTTAGCAAGCAGCACAAAAATGGGTTTTGGGATAATAAAACCGGTATGTTCACAATCCATGTATTTTAACTTAATTTTTTTTTTTTTTAATTGAGTGGCATGAAGCTTTTAAAAGCCTTTTATCTTTACCAGTGGTGGTGCTTTATTTTACCACTGTTTGTAATTACCTATTTACAGTAACATAACAAATGTAGTGCCTCCAGCAGAAAGCTAAAGGTTGATGAGAAACAGAATGAAAAAGCACCTAAGTGTTAGACCAGTCAGCAAGATATTCAAGTTTGTTAAAATTAATTAGAGAACTCTACAGTTCACTGCTTCATAAATAGGAAAACCAAAGCAGAAATGCTTTTGATACCTTTCAGCTGCATTTTTATATTATTTTATCTTCCTTTAACAAATGAGGATACAGAATGGCTCATAAAGCTTCCAGTATAGACCAGCAGTACAGTAATTCGCTATTTGCAGCCTGCGCCTCTTACAACGTGAATGCATCCGGAATGATTGAAAAATATATTCTAATTACAAAAAAAACAACAACCAAGATCAAAGAATTATCTCTTTCAGTGCTCTAGGGTACCAGATCAGTACCTCTCCAATAATTTGCTTGCTTCATTCCCTGACCTAGTTGTCCTGTTAGAGGAAAAGAAAAAGTTTCTTCCACTTCTGTCTGCTGAGGCTTACACGTCCTGAAGAGCAGTAGGATACCTTCCAATTGATGGTCATGGTTTTCTAAAATGAACTAAAATATCAAAGTATGTCATTATAACTAATATACCAGAAAAGCACAAAAGTGCTTCGGACTGAGTGCTTCCACAAAAAAGTGGAAAAGTTCTTCGGACTGAGTACTGAGGCTGCTTCAGAGAATGACACAGTGGGAGAATCAGTGCCAATTAATTTCAAATTTTGCAATGTTCATTTGAAATGAATGAATGCATTACTTATCATATAGTTTTATCAGAATAGGTGACGTTAATTCCCACAACGCTTTAAGTCACTCACAGCCTCAACCACTTGCAGTGAAGCTTTCCAGGTATATTAGGCAATTAAAGCCTTGGAAATACAAAAGTGTGTGAAAGAGTGTCTTTGGTAAAACATTGAGTTATTCAAATATTACTTTGGAAACATTTGAAATTCTCATTACTGAAATAAGAGATGATTTTATTCAGAGAATCTCAGAACATTTCTTAATAAAAGTTCCATGCAGTCATAAACTATGTCTTCCTGCATAACCAATTATCAAGAGGTATCAATAGCCCCTGGTCTAAGTTGAAAATTAAATTTCTTTGTCTCCCAGGCTGTATGCAGTAAGCCAATCAATCACCATGGAGAACCTTGAGAAGAAAGAAGAAATGTTTCGGTTAGTTTGCCTTGGGAATTGCTCTACCTAGGAGTAGTTGGAATTATGTTTGAAAGCTGGTTAGAGGCAATCTGCCTCATGGATGTAAGGGTAGAAGATCTGCCCCAAAGAACCAGCAAACTGTTTGCGATACAGCCGTCTTGGTAGTAGTGTAGGGTGAGAAAGATATACACATGGCTGATCATACAAACTAATGGCAACAACAATGCTTTTGTGCAGAGAATACACAGGTTTCTGTATTACAATCTGGCTTAGGTTTTTAGTTAAAGGTCAGTATTGTTGAAAATCTAGTTGTGTTTGTACAGTAATGACATACCTTGGATCCAAGAGAGAACAGCATATTTATATATTTTCAATTTTCAGATATTTGCATTATTTATTGTCCAAATAGTAGAGCTTATTATTTTTTTTTTCCTAATGAAAGGTGTCACATTCTAAAAGAAAACAAGGAAGATGGCTTTTTTTTTCTGAAGACCCTTCAAGTATGAAAGAGGAATTCTAAGCATGAACTGAAATGTCAGCTTATCTTTTTCTCTACCTGCATTTTACGAGGTTACAATAGATAAAATATTAGTTATTATTCCTCTTTTTCGTGGAGAGACATCAGTATGTATCATTGTCCATCACTTTTCTCAGTTGAGTCTTTCTGTTCATTTCTATAAGAGGCATTTTTCCACAGGCTTCATGTGTGTATTTTCATCACTGTAAATACTCAGAGAGTATCTCAGAAAAGCAGAGGTGTCAAATGGAGTAACCAAAGTCCAGAGGAGTGTTCCGTGTTGGTAAATGATTCATTCTAAAATGACTAGTGACTTAAAATTTGTACCACCTTTTGCTCAGCAGTGTGGTAAAATATATTCTGTTCGGTTATGATGTGACCATTCATCAAGGAGAAAATGCACAAACTCATGAAATATCCACAAAATGGAATCTAAATTTAATAACAGATTATGAGAACTGTGAGAGATTCAGCAATTCTGCCAGCATATTCCTGTAAAGATTTATACTTATCTGACAACAAGCATGCCTGAGACTCAGGGGTACAATCTGCAAGAAAAAGTCTTGCTTCCGTGGTTGAAGCCAGTGAGTTTATCTTGTTACTCAGTTTGGGCTTATTAGTATGGAATTCTTTCTTCTCCAACCTGTAGAATAAAGTTAAGTAGCAGATGGAAAACTATGAGGTACAAAGGTTAATGGTGAAACAAAAAAATAATGAAGAATAAAGTATGCTATTTTCATTATAATGAAGTCCATTTGGTTTCAGCTTTATGAGAAGGTTATTTTAAGCTCTCTAGTGATGCAAGGGTTTAACAGACAACAAAATACATGTAAAAACTGAAAGGAAATATGTGTAAAAATGGCCATTATATTTATTTTGTCAATACACTTGAATCCTGGTGAGGATTCTGGAAAGAATTCACAATTTAGATTTAATATAACGGAGGCTTATAAAACCCCTGAATTTTGCTTTGGAATAAGTGATTCTAAAAAAAACCCAATCACTCCCAAGTTTTCTGATTTTGTATCAAAATGGAACTGGGAGCTTCTGCATGACACCAAAGCATCTCAACAATGGTTTCTTGCCATCTGCTCTCTGCACTACTGCTGCCTGCTGCTCCCTGACTTCCAGTCTGGGGGGACTAACCTCCTGCCACCTACATCCCATCCCAGGCCAGGAGTGCCCATCTCCTGCACAAACAGAACAAGCAGAAAACCCCAACTAGACACCCAGGCCTGTCCCTCTGATCGCTGCTTGGGCACAGTCCCTGATAATCTCCACTTTTGTTTTGACAGAGTGCCAAAGCCAGTATGAAGAAATGCCCTGGATATAGTTTGAAGGTTAAAGTAGCTGGAGCATTTCTTCCAGCACAGAAATAACAAACACCTTGTGGAGGTGAATACAATGGTTGACAGGAGATTTCGTGGAGTGCCATCACATCGAACTGTCAGGCGCTGGCTTTATTTGCAAATCTTGTGAATCTGTAAGAACGCTAGAGGCAAAAACCACCCTGTGGTGCATCTCCAACCTCCTCTTCTCAGGAGCTTTAGAGCTTAGGCTTTACTGTCTTTTCTCATTAATTTTTGAATAGTGGGGCAGGCATGGAGAATTCTGTTTGCCTACCTTGCTACTGCCCAGTAAATGAAATTCACAGATAAAAAGTCACGGAGCCCAACTCCCCCAAAACAACAAAATGTTGCAATCTCTCTCTTTCATTTGGGAAGATGAGGTTATCTCTGAATAAAGACCTCACGTCCCCAGTAGTGATCAGTTCCAGAAAATTTTTGTTTCAGTGTTTTGCTGAATTTGAGTATGCTGTAAAGTTGGGACGAAATGCTGCCTCAACTTCATCTGACATCAATATAGTTTTAATGAATCTGACCCTCTAATTCTCAGCTTAGAACCACTAGCACTGGTGTAATGAACTGACACATTGGTTAGCATACATTTTTTAAATCTCATTTAATTTTATAGTAGATTTTTTTTTTGTCTTAAAACCTTACAATTTTATTGAGCAATTAAACTGTGTTCTCAGTCAGGGGAAAGAAATGCTCATAAAATAGCAATAAGCTAAGCAGTAATTTCTAGACAGAAGTTGCATTTTTATTTCCTCCATCATAATAGGAACAAGTATTTGTTTTGTAAAATAAGTTACAGAGTCTACTAAAAAGCTGAAAGTGACAATTGATTTTTTTTCCTCTTTTTTTTTTTTTTCCTTAAGTGAGATTAAGTTTGGAGTGCTCAGAATAACAAACTACTCCTGCTGTACTGGCCTTATCAGATCAATCAGTCAAATGAAATGAGGAATAGTTGGTGGAATGTTTTTCTACAACCATTTGGCTGACTGATGGCTGCTTTCAAAGCATCACATATTGAATTTGTTTCCAGAAAGCACCTCTCCTTTAATGTGAACATTTTAAAGGTAACCTTGTTGCTGCCAACAAACTAGTGAAATCCTGTATCTATTGTAAACAGTTCTGATTTTAAAGATGTCTGGAGACCTCTTTGTGAAGGTGAGATCACTAGCAGTGAATTTTAAAGGTGATGCTTAAAAGGGTGAAACATTATATACAGTACCTGAGTACATCTTCAAGTATAATAATCACAAAATTAGGCTTTAACAAATGAGAATTTGAAATAAATTGCTATTTGTAAGACAATATCAATGCTTTTTATTTCACCTATCACATCATTGTTAAATTTCTCTGGCAGATTCTAAAGTATGTTTCTATCCACCATGAGTAAGGAAGGAAAAATGTATACTTAAAATTACACGCAAAGTGTGCAAGCACAAAGTACACACAAGACTGCCTAAAACGTTATTAAAGCCCTACCAATACGTACTTAGTTTGAAGGAAATATTAAACTACAAAACTATACACTGTTAATCTATGGAGAGTTTCTCCTTTTTCCACCACTGATTAAATCTCATTGGAAGAGTAAAAGAATTCAATAACTTATCTTATAGAAAACACCTTGTTAAAATATCACTATGTTACGGATACCTACTTTGTCACTTTCGCTTTCAGTCAAGACAAATACCCTAAAAAGATTTTGGATAGAGACAACATAGCTTAATCTGCGTATTAAATTTTTAAATATTGAATTATAAAAGTTACAGAGACTCATAAAAAGAAAAAATAAGCTGTTCTTCTTTTCATCCACTTAGCAGCACAATAGAGAGAAGCATATGATAAGTTGTTTTAAGACTCAATAACAACTAACAGGCTTATGAACATGCTTAAAGATTGGCTAAAACCTGAGTGTCAGTAGACATGTCCTTCAGTAACCAGAAGAATCCTGGCACTGATAGCATATATAGAATCATAGAATCATAATAGAATCATAGAATCTTTAAGGTTGGAAAAAGACCTCTAGGATCATCATGTCCAGCCATTAACCTAACACCACCATGTCCACTAAACCATGTCCCCAGGTGCCAGATCTACACTTTCTTTGAACACCTCCAGGGATGGTGACTCCACCACTTCCTTGGGCAGCCTGTTCCAGTTCCTAATCACTCTTTCAGTAAAGAAGTGTTTCCTAATATCCAACCTAAACCTCCTCTGCCACAACTTGAAGCCATTTTCTCTCGTCCTATTAAAAGTTACTTGGGAGAAGAGACCAACACCAATAATAATAGTCCAAACTCTTTAATCTTTATATAAATGTTAAGTACATTCATTATTATTTTAATAATGCAAGTTTCTATAGGATTAATCCTATATATATGGGATTACTTTTTAAAGTAAAAATCCTACTGATTTCGGTCCCTACCTGAAAAACAAAAGCTCATGAAACTGGTGCGCCACTTGAAAGACATTCTTGCACAGAAATACAATCATTCTTCTGGAGTGTGGTGTGCAGAAGTGACAAGGAGGTGATTTTACTCATTATTATCCTCTAGTTTACAGCAGTTTGAAAACTTTGTGACTACCTAAACAGTTTCTATCAGCAGATACTGATTTTATTAAATCAAAACATATTAGCAATATCTATCAACATCACTAACATTTAGGAAAAAAGTTCTCAAGAAGTTTCTTTGTAGTAAAATTATGTCATATTACATTCAATCATGAAATAAAAATATTTTACTATACTGTACTCAAAAGGAGCATAATGTAAAAATACTATGCAATAATATTTTTTGGGAAAATCTTTCAAAATATCTTTCTTAAGAGATTTTGGCTGCATGTTCCAGCTTACGAAAAAAATTCAAAAGAACTATAATTATTTCTTATGAAACAGACATTCCGAATTTTGACCAGTCTTGACAGGAGTCATGCTCCAGTTCATGGTTTGTGTCTTTTACAGTGCAGTGTACTGCACTGTGTGGAAAACTGAAGACTTACAACACTGAACTCTAATGGCTCTTAGATCAATAAAGCACTGTGACACGCTGTACTCCCAGGTGAAAGGAAAATTGAGCTGGCAATTGACATCTGGGGTTTGCCAGTTCCTTACATTCACAGAGACATTATTATTTAGTCTGGTTGAAAGCAATATTCTAATATAACCAAAGGTCAGAGTTGAGTAATAAATCTGAAGCAAGAGTCAGTTTATCATAATACTGCCATGTAAAAGTCACAATATGTAAGTAAAGGTCAATTTTCGCAAGTCATATTCAAGGGTTTTTCCTTTGGGCTATGGTAAAAAAATTCCTTCTGTGTTATGTGATAAGTAAATACCGAAAGGTGTAGCAATCACTAAATATCATATTACAAATTATCTTACCCAATTTTAATCCTGCTGCGTATAAGATTCTTAGAGACTGCAGCACTAATCTGGTCTGGTCTTTCAGTTTCTCAGCACATCACCAAGTTAACCTTAAAATGCATTCTCCTCAACCGATAGACTGAAAGATTATTAGCTCATTGTACAGGTATTTCTGTGGACTTCCAAAATCTCATTTGTTTTTAAGTTTCACTGAAGGATTTGAGGGATTATCATACCTTTTAGGAAGATCTTCACTTAGTAAGCAAGCTGAAGAAATTCTATGTGAATCAGCCTGCCTTGCCGCAATTTTTCCTTGTAGACTTTTAAATGGTTGTAAACTGCACCTTTCTGTCAGCAAAGACTAACAATCTGAAAGCACTACACCAGTCAAAAATAGCTGAAAACACAAAAGCATTCATATGCCGTTCCTCCTTAGGACAGCGCATTTCAGCTGAAAACCTGTTCCATGAATCAGGAATTACTACCCAAACCAAACCTACTGTCTTGAGAAAATAACATAAATGTGGGAGCTGTTTTACCCTGAAAAATAGTGCGAGTGTTACTGTTTGAATCTTGCATCTTGCTGAGAACTCAAAATAATGTCCCATAACAAGCAGTAGCACAACATAGCCTCACACTGTGTAATATGATGCAAATGAATCATTGTAATTGTTGTGTCAAGAAGCTACACTATGAATGCAGGAAGCATGCAAGATCTGCAAGTAATTCACGTATAAAGTACTAATATACACATGCCTGATTTTTTATTTTTTTTAAAAAAAAGAAACAAAGGCCTTATAAGACACAGATGATAGTCAATGTCCATTAAATTGGTCTTAAGTTTCCAGATAGAAACTATCATCTAGCAGGAAGGGAATATATCTTCTCCAGGGAGTAGCAACCATGCAGTGCAATTTTCTGTATTTGTTACTAATTGTATTTATGATCAGAGGTCCACTGAGATTTTTGGCTTCTGTAGACATTTATATGACAATTACCATTATAAAAGCCTTTATGAAGGTTTCCCAAATATTATTACTATTTTTCACATTTCCTCCTTCCCTCTTCCTATGCCTTATGAGAATGCTTACTATAGAGATGCTGGACATCAAGAAGAATTCCATTCATGAAGACTATCTCCACTCTAATCTGTTATTTAAGGAGTAGAAGAAGCTATGCAAAATTTCTTTCTCTATCATGGTACATTTCCTTACAGAGAAGAAATCTTAGAACTCTGCCTTTTCACTTCCATTAACCTAACCATAGCAGTATTTTCTCTTATTCCTAGTCTAATCAGAGATGCTAACCTTTACACTATTTGTAATTATTTAATTGGAGCTCCCTACAGCTACCAAGATCCCTAATTTTTTCGTGTGATATCCATTAGGAGTACTCATGAAAAACAGCCATGGTAAATACCATCTGTTGTCTTTACTTCCCTCCCCACCATCAGGTATTTGTATGCATGGATAAGCCTGAGCCTTCTTTTCTCCAGGCTGAACACTCCCAGCTCTCTCAGCCTTTCCTCATATGAAAGGTGCTCCAAACTCTTAGTCATCTTTGTGGTACTTGATTGGACTGGCTTCAGTATGTCCATGTCTCCCTTGTAGTGAGGAGCCCAGACCTAGACATAGCACTCCAGACGTATCTTACTAGTGCTGAATAAAGGGGAGAGGAATCCCCTGTGTTTTCAAGATCATCATTTTACCCATAAAAAGCAAGAAAATATTTTTAAAAGAAAGATGAGTCTTTACATCTT
This sequence comes from Tetrax tetrax, assembly GCA_009806455.1. Taxonomy (NCBI): domain Eukaryota; kingdom Metazoa; phylum Chordata; class Aves; order Otidiformes; family Otididae; genus Tetrax; species Tetrax tetrax. The sequence continues at coordinate 45,349 of WHYT01017429.1, forward strand.
TTCAATATCTTTATATTAGTACATAACATACTGTCCTGGTTTCACCTGGAATGTAGCTAGCTTTCCTCCCAGTAGCTGCTATGTTTTGGATTTAGTAGGAGATTTGATATGTAAAGAATGTTGATAATACACTGATGTTATTAGTTGCTGCTAAATAGACCAAGGACACTTTCCAGCTTCCCAGGTTTTGCTAATGTACAGATGTGAGAAGCCAGGAGGGATATAGCCAGAACAGTTGACCCAAACTGGCCAAAGTGTCCCATCCTGTAAACATCATGCTCAGGATATAAGTGGTGGTTGGCCGGTGAGCTTGCTAGCTTTTTCTCTCACTGTTCAGGATTTTTCCAGGATCGTTTTCAGTTTTTCTTGCTATGATCACTGCTTGGGATGGACTGTATTGGTCATCGGGTCGTCGAGTGGTAAGAAATTGTTCATCGTTCATTTTGAATATTTTATTGTTCCTATTATTATAATAATTATTCATATAGATATTATTATCTCTTCCTTTGCTGTCATAGTAAACTGTCTTTATCTCAACCCACAGGTTTTCCTTTCTTCCTGATTCTCTCCCCCATTCCCTGGGGAGGGGTAAGGTGAGTGGCTGCGTGGTACTAGTTTGCTGACTGGGGTTAAACCACTACAGTCCTTTGTGGTGTCCAATGTGGGGCAATACAGCAGCAGATGTTTTTGAGAAAGGGGAGAAAATAATCCAAATCCTTCTGAAAGCCAGTTTTGCCATAAAATCAAGCAAAGTCAAGGGACCTGCAGACCAGTTTTTAGGAATAAAATGGCAAGATGGACATTGTCAGATTTCAATGAATGTGGTCAACAAAGTGACAGTCATGTCTCCACCAACTAACAAAAAGGAAGTACAGGCTTTCTTGGGCATTGTGGGTTTCTGGAGAAAGCATATTCCAAATTACAGTGTCATTATAAGCCCTCTCTATGAAGTGACCCAAAATAACAATGTTTTTAAATGGGGCCCTGAGCAATGACACAGACTATTTTGTAATTCTTGGCAGTTTACTCAAGATACATTATTAAAGAACTTAGAAAGATGCTAGTTTCCCTTGGAATTTCTGGAACTAGCTGAGAATTCTCTCTACATGTTTATCAACCCCAAATTTTTAGTCACTACAATTTGCTTAGAGTACTTTGTCTCCCATGATATTCATGTGTTTAACTGCCACATTCTGGTTTTGTACATGACATTTCCTCTTTTATTTTTCCCCCACATAAATGTGCTACTCCGAAATCTATTACACAAACCAAATATTTTTCACCATGTTAGAATTATTACTTTTTAGTCACTAAAATAGTCTTAGAGATGAATAACTACTAAAAAAAAAAAAAAAGATTCACACCAGTTTTACAACAAGTTGTTATAATCAACATTTCAACAACATTTCTTGGATAGAATATGCTAAACTTCTACATACCATAAGATACCATATTTGTATTCCTTTACAATCCCTGGTTTTAGACATAATCAGGGCATAGACATACGTGTAGTGTTAGTGGGGAAAAATAAAGGATTAATGGGGAATTAAACCCCATCTCCTACACTAATAAAAAAATAAAGAAAATTATGAATGCCCTTGATGCTCTCTGATGCTTTTGTGCTGTGTATTGGTTATGGTTAAACAAGAAACAGCTATTCAGACAGCTCTGAAGATCCTCTGCAGTAATTTATGGCTACCTGCTGGTTGCAGTTACTTACTATTTTGAATGTAATGGCTTAGCTTCAACTTACTGCCATGCTAACCACTGCAGGCTCCATTACCTTGCAAGTACCTGTCGTAAATGCTGCTATTAGCCATAGTCTTCCTTTTGTGATACTGTTCCTAATTCTTCCAGATCCAACAATTATATCACTGTTCTCCATAATTTGACCTCTATCTTACCTGATTAAAGATGCCTTTGATTCTAACTATATCAAGCTAATTTTGGTCTTGCTTTCATTCTACTTTGTTGTAGGCTCTATAACTAAGATGCTTTTGGTTCAGATTGCTACAGAACTCAACTAGAATGCCAAATTTTACATTTCTTTTAAGCATAGGGCACTGAATCTGGCTAAATGGAGGAATATGGGCTTTTAATTATGTATGTTAGTGCTTTGCAGAATGATTAATCTTTTAAAAATAACATATTTTTTCTTCAGAAGGCACTGAATGGACTGTTGGCTCTGCTGTAGCTAAAAAGAAATCATGAGCAGTAACTCAAAGGCACAATCACTGTTGTGGGGGAACTTTGGAATGGTTTGGGCTTCAAGTTTCCTCATTTGTGAGCAAGACTCAGCTACTACTACTGAAGAGCATGAAATTGAGCTGTCATTACTTAATCATATTTTATCATGCTAGGAATCATTAGGAATCAAGGATGTGAGAGTCATGAGAAATGGGGAGTTTATTTGCATCAGGTTCTTACCATTATGCTTCTCTTTCGGATTTAGTATTATTAAAATTTCTTCAAAATTATTCAATAATATTTTATTACTATGAATTCTTCCTCATGTGTCAACACTACAAAGGTAACTCTCATCCTACTCTCTTCTCACAATGACTGCACCTCTAAGATATCCCTTAAAAACTACAAATTAATTTATCTCCGATTCTTAACAAGCATTTTAAGACTTTTCACCTTTTCCAAATATCCTCTGCTTTCAGAAACCAATGGCAAGCTCGTGCTGTTTTGAGATTAGGCCCTTAAAGGATTACTTTGAATAAATGAAGTTCTTCATATATAACCATTAAGAATATAGCAGTTCTCCTCCATCATTTTAGCTTCAGATAATTGTTATTTAGCCACCCATGGGTGCTGGCACAGGAGAAACAGAATTTCTTAAATTCAGTGAGGTGATTCTTGAAGTGTTTATTTTAAGTTTTAAGGTGCCTAAGCCTGGATAGACATCTTTTATTATAAATAACAATTTTTTTTAGTATGTTAATCAAGTACCACAAAATGTGGACTTGTAGATACACTGCTTCGTTGTCAAGAAAATGAACTTGACCATACTGTGCACTAATTAATATTGGTGTAAGAAAGAGCAATTTAAGTAACTTAACTGAAATTATCTGGATTTATTGAGAAAGATACAGAAGTAGAATTAGTGTTGAATTTAATCTACCCTTCAAGGATGATATTTTTAAGAACAGGAAGAAAGATCAATTTCACACAATGATTTATGTACTGTCATCAATGTCACTTGAATTCAGCAAGCTAAAAATAAAGGGAGGCATATGGTCCAAAGACAAATCTGTAACTTTTAGGTTGGTTTTGTGTTTTTTGGAGATTAACTGGAGATTAACTCCAAAATTTTTACAAATAATTTGAATTTTTACAAGCCATTTGAACAGAAATACTTATTATCAACTTGATAATTTAGAACTCATTTTAGGTGTAACCACTTGTTTTTATTTGTAGAAGAATCCTATAATTAACTATAAAGCCCAACATGGTTGCATATCTTTCCCTTCACACTTAAAAGAACATTGTGAATCGTTAATCATGCCTCCTCAGTGATAAGTGGGTTTTTCATTAAAGCCTATGAATGGACATGATAATAGAGCAAAACAAGACCTAAAAATTTCCTTGACTGTATTTAGAAAGTGCATAAGTGAAAAAAAAAAATAAATCTCCAAACTGACCCAAAAATACAAGCTGATTCTTAATGTAGCTGTTTGACGAATACTGCATGACTATTCTGGCAGGCTTACAGAATGCTTACAAATGAAGAGGGAGGTGGGGCTGGAAAAAAAGACCATTAATTAGCATTTTTGTTATTGCAGATGCAAAGGACAGCATAGACTTGCAAGCAGCATTAGTACGGTATCTCTAGTGCAAAATGAAATAGAAATGGGAAGAGAAAAGGGGAAATGTAGAAGAGTCCTTCTGTACAAACCTTGTTAAGGAACATGAAAATCAAGTCAATCTACTTTCTCTCATGAATGTTCACTTCACCTATTAAGCCCTCAGTCCCCATGTTCCCCAGGCCTCTGTAACATTAAAATTTAGAAGTTATATATGTTAAGGAGCAGGTTACAGTATAGGATTTTTCCTAACCCCAGCTCCAGGCACCTGTATTAGTAGCTGAATGCCATCCAATTTTATACAGTGCAGTCACATTGCCCTAACCTGAGCACAGGCTGACTTACAGATCTTACTGGCCTCTGCAAATACAGTACTGGAACCTTCCCAGGTCCACAGATTTTCTGCATGACATTGATCACTTGATGTTGCTGCAGGGATAAAAGAAATACAGAGCAGCAAACTTGGGCTGGGTATACCTCTGCCTGGCTTCTGCAAGTAGGGATGCCTTTTGGCTCCTCAACTCAAATTTTCCCTACAGTATTGTAAGCACAATCTTGTATTCCAACAGCTTATGCACAGGATATAATTGAGCATAAAACACAGTTCTGTACAGATCTAATGTTAGTATCAGATTTTGACGTCATAGAGGTGACTATTTTTCCCAGAATTTATTATGTACTAGGATAAAGGGAAATCAGAGTTAAATCCAAATAAGTTTTTGTTTGTTTGTTGTTTTAATAACTCCCTCATTGTTTCTAATAACAAAAATTAAATATCTCCAGAAATGAGTAACTGTCACTGAGTATGATCCTGGCCCATTCACAGCATAAAAATGTTTCACTGATATACACTATTTAAACCATTGTTGAATGCGGTACACTCTCCAATGCAAATATTACACTGAAGACTCAATACCTTTCTTATATAATAACAACTTATCAGAAAAGCTATTAAAATAACTACTTTGAACTTTTGGTCTCAACATGTAGAAGATAAATTTTCACATTATTAAAACAAAGACCTATCAGCATAATCACTTCAGAGCCTTTATGTTGTGGCCACAAATTTGTGACTGCGGTACTGCTCGTGCAGTTTATCTATGGTATTATATAGAAATAGACCATTATATAGACACTGATTGTGTAGGTGCAGTATGAATTGCGAGATGTATATAACTAATAATGTGTTATACACTGTTCTGGTTTTGTTTAGTGAGGGGGGCCTAAGGTGGCAGCTTCTGTAGGAACCTGCTAGAAGTCGCTCCCCTTTGTTCTGTGGACTCGGCCGGGCCTGGGGCGGACCCGCTGCTGGCCAAGGCTGAGCTGATTGGGAGCAGAATGTCCCGTGATAGCGCCTCTGCGATAACGTATTTAAGAAGGGGAAAACAGAAAAAAAAAAAGAAGAGAAGATGTGACGAAGCTGAGTAGGGGCAGAGGTGCAGGCCTCCGGGGCCTTGCAGGCCTCACCCTCTGGCCTCTCGCCAGGCGGCCGACTGGACCCAACTCAGCCCGGTCCGGCTGCAAGAGGTGGAGAGGAGATGAGATGGGATGAATAACGTGAAGAGTAAATCCAGTAAATCCCCCAAAGAGCTCCATTTGATGTTCTTAAATTTTGTCTTTTATGTTTTAAAGGATGAGACTTGCAACAAAAAGAACTTGTAGCAATCACTTGTTTTTGGAACTGTCATGATGCCGCTGGTAAACTCTTGCACAGAGCCTATGTGCTAAAGTGTTGCTTGCAAAATGGAGGAAAACATTCATTTATCCACTACACATCTGTCACCTCCCAGGACAGCACCTTCAAAACCTGTTGCCCTCAGACAGGACACATTGGTGGGAAAAAGATGATTCTAACAATAGCAGTACTATCAGACTTGATGAAATTAAAATACCTAACTTGCATTATCAATCACCTAATCAAATATTCTTTTTAACAATTATTAGAATTCTTAGAGACCAACATTATGTTTATGAATACCTTGCTTAAGTATAGCATCTCTCTGAAAGCTTCAGTTCTGCTGTTTCAGGTGGTGTGTTTGTTTTTACAGAAACAGCTTGCTGTATAGAATTTAACTTTTAACTCCTTAGATCCTTTGCTAGGTCTCTTTTTAGAATACAGTACTGGGGATCAATTGTCCTCCATTGTTGGAGACTGTGAGAGACTGTGTTGAATGTTTGTCTCAACATTGTCGAAACATCAAACCACCACCCGGACAATGGCTTCCCGTTATCTCGCAGAACCTGAATGCAGAACTGGTTACGAGACGTCTAGCCCTAGCCCCCCCGGCATGCATCGCCCAGAGGTGTGTATCGCCCGGTAATGGGCGTGCATATCGCCCGGTAACGGGTATGCACATCACCGCCAGGTGGGGGATGCGGCTAGGAAAAAAACCAGCTCTTGGAATACAAAGAAAACAACCAACATAAAAGGAGAACATTTTCTTAACGGGACACACACTTCTTTCCCTCACTTCTTCTTTCTTCACCACACACACACTTTCTGCACTCACTTCTTCTCTTCACCACACGACTGCACTTCACTCAACGGCTCTCTCTCTTTCAACGAAATACACATCCACGGAACCGACGTCGAAAGGACCAACGCCGGACGGATCGTTCCCTCCTCGAGCCAACTGGACTGTCGGGACGCTGCAACTCCGTGGTGGTAGCTATTATAACCGGAACTCTTTTCCCTCTTTCCTTTCTCTCCCTCCTTTCTCTCCCACTTGCAAACTTATTGTCGGGTTAATAAAGTTACCTGGCACTTGACTGCGTTTTGAGTCTTAATTCTGTTTCCCGAACAAAACCACGCTCCGGGGTGTGAGAGGTGGGCCCAGCCGCCCCCAGCCTCCCAGACTCGTCTGAGGTCGGCTGGAACGCAAGGGGGCCTTCCTCTCGTCTGAAACCGGAACGTGACAGAGACCCAGAGGAAGAGCTGGGAACCAGCTTCTCATTATACGGTAAAAGTAAGATGAAATTCCACAAAGGGAAAAAAAACCCCAAACAAACAGGAAACTGCAAACAGAGAAATAAACAGAAACTGGTAGAAAAGTATAATACCCTTAAAACATATTGTTTGGAACCAGAAGAAAAGAGTTATTTTACATAAAATTTATGCATTTCTTTCATAAACTATACCAGGCTGCATAAGAAAGAGCAAATTTATTATTTCATAAATGATCTCTTATATGTGTTAATATATATTATTTATATATTTATTGTATTTATGTATTAATATCATGCTATACTTATTATGTATATATTATCTACTTTGTTTGAAATGGAAGGCACTTCCTAAAAACATGCTTTTTTTTTTTTTTGGATCATCAGGATCTTACATATATGTAGAAATAATCAGCTTTCAAGTAACTAATGCCCTTGTAAATGTGAAAAGAGAAACATGTGAGAAGCAAAGATTTTTTTTAAAAAAGCTTTTTTTTTCTACTTTTCATAAGCCAACAAATTAAGAGGGTAAAAAAAAAGTGAAGAGTCTCACAGTATAAGTATGTAAGATTTCAGTTATATCTGAGGAGACATTTCTGATTTTTTTCTAAATATAAACCCAACCTTTTTAATTCAAATTGTCCCTTACATATATTGTCCTATAAAACTATGAAATACTTTCCAAAAAATATTTTAAAATAACTCATTTTGAAGGTCAAGATGCTTATGAAAATATCCTGCGTGCAAAAAAAAACCTGTGTTTCATATTAAAATAATATTACTATAGCGACAACTGAAGTTGTTATGGTAACTTGGTCTGTGAAAAGGGTAAATGAGTTTAGAAAAATATGTAGGTATTTTTCACTGCAGAATTTTTATATAAAGTTTTTCTATTAAAAATCTTCAGAAGTAATTCAGAGGATAAAGCACAGAACAAAAGAAAACAAAGATTTATATGGAGTCATCATTATTGTTCTGAAATACAAACAGCTATTTTGTTTACACTCTTTATATGTTAATGGATATGTAACATTTGTGTACTCTGGAAGGAAAGGGAGAAAAAGCTCAGCAAGACATCGTATTAGCCAATTTCCCGTTTCATTCATAGTTTAAAATTTGCCAAAAAAATAAAAAAAAAAAAGAGAAGAAGAAAAAAATCAGTAACATTCAGCCAATTTGAATAGCGATTTGATTAACAGTGTTATTTAGGGCTCGTCAGAATTAGAAACTCAGTTGAATTGTACTGTTCTGCGGCCTAAACATAGCTGTTGTGCACACACACACGAGAGAAGCGTAGAAGTCCAGGACAAAGGGAGCTAACATCTGCCTAATGCAGTCATCATTTCACAGACTCACTGCCTAGGTTTGCTGCAGGGAGCCCAGGAGCCGAACCGTACCTGTGGGGCCTTACCGGTAAAGGGTGGAAGTGGGCGCTAGCTGGCTCTAGCGGGGTGAGAGAGGGAGGCCATGGACTTGACCTTAGAAGCAGGAATTTCAGAGCAGTAATACGCCTCCTGAGAAGCCTTGTCCTTTGGATTGTCTCAGCAGAGAGAGCGTAGTTGGAAGGCAACATATTGATGCTTTTGAGTCACTGGCCACTTTCCTGGTCCAAGCCAGATCTCTTGTGCTGCTGACCAATGTGAAACAGGCCTTATTAGTGCTGGATGTATAGTGCTCTGCCGAAAACGGCAAAGCTGTTCCTGACTCTGTTGGTTCTCAGTAATGGCTGAATTGAGTTTTCAAGCTTCCCAGGAAATAACTACCATGCTGAGAGCCGATCTGCCAAATACCAGGTGAAAATAAAACATACTTATCGAACCGCAGCAATAAGACCTCCCGCGAGTGTCCAAAAAAAAACCCAAAAAACCCCAAACCAAACATCCCATGAGAAAAGGAAAGAGAAATAATAGAAATACATAGAATAGTATGTCTCTGTTTTACATACTGGAGATATTCAGCTGATGGTCACTGATTCTGACCTAAGATCATACCTGATTCTGGCTGATGTTATGATGAAACCAGTCTGGGGGACTTAGAGCATGGGGAAATTTAATCAGAAGACGAAAGAGCAATAGAATATTTTGTAGAAGATATGTACTATGTTTTTCCATCTGTTATTTTATTATTCTATTAATTTAAAAAAAAACAAAACAACTTTTCTAATTTACTTTCTAATTCAAACATCCTGGAGAAAGAAGGAATCATTTTTAATTGTTCGGCTATGGATGAGATCCAGGATATTTTTATATACCTAATTTATACTGGAAAAACAATTCGGAAGACAGAATTTTTATCATTAAGAGTCCAAAAACTGAGTCCAAGCTGTATTTCCAAATCTGGAGAAAGCTATAAACATGTATTCTGGCACTTCATCCAGAGTTAAAGCAATTATAGATTGAAGGCACTCCTGATGAAAACCCAGTACCTTAGCACGTTGAAGAAGCATCTCCATTTGGAAGTAGAGAACACCATGAGATGGCAGAGCTTATTAAATACCTCTCTGCAGTTAGTACAGTATTAAAATGATTACCTAGTAAAGTCTCAAACTACACCAAACACCTCCACCGGCAAGTCATCAGTAAACAGAAAAAGCTTTTTTAATTTGGTGAATATATCAGCATAACAGACATCAAACAATTTCTGGACATAAAAAGAGGGGGTTTGGCAGACAAAAATTCCAGTGTTGATACATCTACAACTGGTGCTGCCAGTGGGAAGTAATCTAAATCCTGTCACTTGAAATACTTGAGTAATTTACAACTTAAAAAAATAGATAGAAAAGACATACTGTGGTAGATCTTTTTTTAGTTATCTTTTGTTTATACAAAACTTAGCATACTATCTATTTTTTTTTCTGTCTCTACTATTTATGGTCCTATGCAGTTGCTACCTGAAGTGTTTAAACAGTAAACTTTATTGAAATATTAAAAGTAAAATAATTATTCTTTGTGCAAAATTCATTATAGAGAATAGTGGAAAGTGACATTGTGTAATCTCAACTACTGTGGATTTCACTGTGGAATACGGCTACGTATAAAATCTGGAGAAATACTTTGTAATTAACACTATAACTAATGACTTTTACTTTTATCCTGGTAAAGTGTCTGCAGATACAGAAGCTTATCACTGTGTTTCGTAATCTATAATACTCCCGGAAAACAAGTATCTGATATTACTGAATTAATTTTTGAAAAATTGTTAGAATATTTGGAGAGCAGTAGGAACATCACTAATGCATGGAAAAATGAATGTATTCTCCATTTATTGATCTAAATTTTCTCAATTTTAATACCAGAATATTCCTGCAGACAAACTTACTGTATATGTAGGATTTACTGGAACATTTTCAGAGATGAAACAATTCTCATCCGGCCCAGACTGGCATGGTTAATGCCCTTACAACGTAATTCTCTTTTTCAAGATGGCCATATTGATTGGGTGAAGCTGCCTCAGTGCAGATGATGCTTTTAAGAGCATTTGTCATAATACAATACACATTTGCCTCTGCAGAAAACGTTTGGATATCTGATAAAGAGACTTAAAACTAAAAAAGTAGCTTATGAGAGTATGATGCGGTGGAACAGCATATGTTCTCTTGTATGATACAGACACAACGCAAGTATTTTCTCTAAGAATAATCATGGCAATAGTCATTACAGTACCGTTTCCTACATAAGCAGAAATTAAGTGCAGAGGTTTTCTTTTGTTATTTATTGACCAAATTCTGTAAAAATACTACCAAAAAGGCATGTGGAATGGATCCAAAAATAGCAATTCAAGTATTAACGTTATTTTTCTACGGTAAATTATACTTCTATGAATTTTTATTCATTACTTTCTGACAAAGTTCTTCACATTGTGTATTTTAATCTCCCATCCACTAGGCCATTGTAATCTGTTCTGTAAATTGCATACTCCTCTGATTAAAATTCACTATATTTGAATTAAGTCACAGTTATGACATAGTTCTCCTTATAGAGTTGTATTTATTTGTGAATAAGGCAAAGTCCCTATCTCCATATGCATAAATTTTTTTCTTATTTAAAGAAAAAAAGCAGTTGCATCCAAGATTATATTTAATTTTCTTCAGCCAAAGAAATAATCTATGAACTAGTCCACTATGCACTGCAGCTAAATATTCAGATTATTTAGATTCTCTATTATTCCTTTCTTGGTCTATTTTTACGTATACACAGAATACTTTGTCTCAAAAATGCAAATATATGCAGTGCTATTTTACTGTTCTGAAACTGCTGTTTATATATTCCAAGCTAGCTGGAACTTTCTCAAGAACCTTCATTATCTTAGACATTTTGAGAATATTTTGAAAGCTTGAATAAATTGCCTAACCACCAAATGCCTAGGGCAGCTAGGCAGTGTCTGAAGACTTAGTGAATTGAGTGACTCTTAAATTAGACATTTGCATGGTTATTTTTAATTAATCGCCATATAAAATGTAATTAGCACGCACCACTTATCATTTGAATAGCAGTTGGCAATTTTTTTATTTTGTAAATTCTTCTTGCAGCACAGAGTTCAGGAGGAGAGAGGGAATCCCAGAGGCTGATGTCAGGAATAATTAGAGGTGATTTAGTTGGCTGTTGTTCGGGATATAAAGTGTAGTTTATTTCATCCTCTATTGGTCAGGATTTTTTAACTTAGACATATACAACTGTCCATGCTCATCATCTCTCCCCATCATTTTGGAGCAGTAACGTGCTGGATAAAGAAATAATGGTAAGACTTACACAGAACCTCTTCCCCGAGTGCTGTGTGGTTACTTTGCGATGCTGACTTTAAAGGCAGCAGGATGCAGCACAGGTGCAGGGCCCCCACTGCTTCAATGAACATCTGTTTGTGCCGATGGGAATGAAAATCCCCAACACTGCTTTAAAGTGGATTGAAGAACACACGAGAAGAGCTGTAAGGCAGGTAGCATCCCTAGAGGAACACCGGGAAGCCAATTTCTTCCTATCTGGAGGCAGCCAGCTCTTAGGTGGGATTCAAAGGTACAGATCCTTCTTAACAAACAGAGTAGAATGTATCAAAAAGCTGCTGCACGCTCCCAGCATCTCCAACGACTGCAGTTCTCACAGCCACGGTGCCCAGAGCAGGTAACGACATTCAGAATCATACAGATGCACTTTCAAAGGCCACACAGAGAACGGTATCTGTGCTTGCTGGGACCAGCCCATTCCCTACAGTTACATCAGACGGCAGGCAGGTCCTGCAGCATACTGAGTGTCCAGACCCATTAAAGTCATGACATGCCTCAAAAAGGCTCGCCGTATTTGTTCTGGAACTAGTAAAGTTTGGAATAACACGAACTAATTTCTGACAGGCTGTGTTCCCATCCTACCTACCTCTGTAGACATTCAGATAAGGCAACACTTTACTTCTACAGGCTCAGCCTTAAGCTCTGGCCAAGACAGATGACTGCAGCAGAGCGAAGTGAAAAATGTCATGGGATTTTGCTTGCTTTCAGCTTAGTACCCAAATCTGTTCAAGTTGTCTTGGGTGCTAATTTTTTTAAGTTGCTCATGTTTCCAGAAGAACAACTGCAGCAAATGAACTCAAATTAAAAATGTAGGATAAGCTGACAGCAGCCCCTCGCACTGAGGACATTCTCCCCTGTGAGTCACACAGCAGCATATGGGCTGCATCCTTCGTGCCATGCATCACCAAGCAGCGTGCATGGCACTCAAGAGGGTGCTCCTGAAATGTCATTTACAATAGAAAGAATTTTATCTTTAGAAAATATCTGAAAAATCACCTTATTTGAGGATGAGTTAATCACTACATTACATTTGAACACTGGCCAGTGTCTAGCAATAACCTGAAAAGGCTTTCTTGAAGTCTTTTTAAATCCAAGTCTCACTTTTCCTTAAGAAAACAGGCTGTGAGACTGTGAGAAGGGTGTTGGGAAAGTCTGGTTCTGCTGTTCTTCACTGCACGTGGGGAATACAGAACTATCTCTTTTTGGGGTTTATACCACTCCTACCTAACTTTAGTAGCCTGATTTAAAATAAGATTTCAGCATCCAAAGCACAACTTAGGCAGAAGATAGCCATTTAAGTCAGAATTTATAGTTGTGGAAATCCCTACTTAGCTACCTGAGAACACTTAAAACAATTCAAATTGTCATTGTTGCCTACACTTCTTTATCCTAATAGTTTCTCAAGTGCTGAAAGTTTTTTTCAGTGTATTTCCACAAACGTCTTGGTACTGACAGAACGGAGCAGACAGACCGTACAATCTCCCACCTAAGCCTAATACTATATAAGAAAACGTCTCTCTTTTTTTTTAAAAAAAACCCTTTTTGTGATTCTTACTGCTTGAAAGTATTCATAGAACGCCTTCAGAATAAAGCACAAAGTCATACTAGTAGCCTCTTAATTCTTCTAAACATTGCATAGGAAAATATTATCAATTCCTTTTATATAGTAACTCAGTTGTTAGAAAAACCATGTAAAACAGAACAAAAAAGAGTATGTACAACTATGAAAGAAAAAAACAAACCCCTACCTACATAGGGAAGTATCTGGTGCCAAGGCTATTTATATATTTTCATGAAACATTAACTGGCTAAGGTATGTGAAACACTACAGATTAGACTTCTCAGGGTAATCAGATGCTGTTGACATCACAGAACTGCAGCCACTCAGTTGCGTGGTCCTCATCCTCCCCCTTTTCTCTTTCTTTAATGTTTCTTTTTAAAGAACTGTCAACAGATCTCTCCACACCAGAGTTGCAAAGCAGACTAAAACTTTGAGACTCTGGTAGGTAGGTCACCTATGCTCTGGAGAGGGAATGTATTTAAAACATATCTCTATACTGAACATTTCCTAGCAGGTTTTGGATTCCACTTAGGAGATCAATCACTTAAAAGCAAGGCACCAGCAGTATTTTTTTAGCAATACACAACTCTCTTTTATGAGTTAGCCTGAGTTGTATAAAAATGTTCTGTTACGCTCACAATCATACAAATTAAAAATGAAATCCCTCCACCACAATATCCACCTATATAAAACAGAATAAAGCAATAGTCTACCGCTGAAAACTTCTTGCTCCTAATCACTTGTTAGCAGGATTTTCCCCAGGAGACCCACCAACGCAGAGCAGAACGCTCCGAGCAGGAGAGAATGACTAATGCCTTACCCAAAGGTTGCTGTCAGGAAATGTGCTCTGTGATCCTTCACCCTTCCAATAGCTGACTGCTTCCGACAAATCTTTTCCTCTTCCGTTTTTCTGCCCAGTAGGACATGTTTTCCTATTTTTTTGTTTTTCTAGCAAATGCTCCTCAGCTTTTCCCAAGCTGGACATTAGCGAGTACAGCATAGATATTATTCTAATGAAAATGTCATTTTTTACTAGCTCAGTGTCTGATAATAAAACTTGTTTTCCTATTGAGACCTTTTTAACATACTATTTGTTTTAAACTGCCTATATGCTTGTAAACAGCTTAGACTGCTGTAAATTGATTCAACTGACATCCTTCTTTCTGGTGTGGATAGTCAGGATATTGAGAGAGCCAGGTTAATCACAAAGAAGATGTGTTAATTAGGTAATTAACACATCACAGTTCTTGGTAGCAGGCAGAAAGGAGAAGGAAGACAACAGGGGAATTGAGTGAAGTTATAGTAGAGATTGGTTTATGCAGCACAGAGCAGGGACTAGCTTTGACAAGACACCAGAGCTGCATATAATGCACTTTAAAAACATAAATCTCTAGTAAACTGCATGAATTAACTCAGACATTAGAATCATAATATGGTTTGAGATGGAAGGGAGCATCTAGTCCAATCTCCCTGCAAGGAACAGGGACATCTTTAACCAGATCAGGTTGCTCAGAGCCCCCTCCAACCTGGCCTTGAACATCCCCAGGGATGGAGCATCCACAGCTTCTCTGGGTAACCTGTTCCAGTGTTCCACCACCCTCATTGTAAAAATTTCTTCCTAATGTCTAATCTGAATCTACTTCCTTTGATTTTAAAACCATTACCCCTCATCCTTTCACAACAGGCCCTGCTGAAGAGTTTCTCCCCAACTTTCCTGTAGGCCCCCTTTGAGTCCTGGAAGATCACTATAAAGTCTCCCTGGAGCCTTCTCTTCTCCTTGCTGAACAGCCCCATTCATCACCATCTTGTGAATGCAAGAAATACAAGCCACACTATCTTAGTCAGCAGTTTGCTATAAAACTGGATGAGTCTGGTCCCTTCCTGAACTGTATAGCAGAATATCTCAATGGGGTCTACATAGAACAAAGTGCTACTTGAAATCCCTGCTGTCTGCCCCTTACAATGGGCAGGAATATAGGAAAGGTATTATCCTTAAAGAAACTCAGTTAATCACACCCAGAGAGATGGATGCTATCGCTGGTATCAAAGAGCTCTAGCTTATGGGTTTTTTTTTTATTTTTTTTAATGGTTTATTAAGGACGTTTATCTCATATATCCTGAGTTTTGCCCCTGAGTACAAAATCAGTTCAGACCCAACACACTTGTAAGAAATGCAGCTTTTAGCCAACGATCAGTTTGACCCATACCTACCAAATAATCCATGAGCTTCTGCAGTTTCAAGCTTACACTCCTTCAACCAACCAAGATAACAAGACAGATCTAACACACAAAATACAAGGTTTATATAGAATTAAGGCTTTTAAGCTGCTTGTTGAAAAGGGGACATAAGTTCTAACTTTATATCTGTCTTTTCCTGGCAAAGAAGACAACAACAATTTGCAGAACTCCGCTGTGTAATTCCAAATATTTGTAATCTATCCACTGACTGAATTTATTAATGCCATTTAACCTCCGAAATGCATAGTGCTGTCTGTTACTCATAGTTGCTGCTGTCAAGAGGTGCACAATAACTTTCAGGCAGCGTTAGGAGGGTCTCAGCAGTCTTACAAGGCATGTTATACTTCTGTTCAGAAACACTGACCTTTTCTGAAATAGGGAGGGAAAAACAAAAGCTGCATGCTAAAACCCTCTCTCTAAAATGATACTGTTTACCTTTTTGGTAATTCATCCACCCTTTTCATGTCAGTTTTCCATGTAAGTGACTTGAGATTCAGCATGCTGTTTCCCCCCTATTTTAGAAGTGTCTTGCGTTATCAATTTTAAAGTGACAACTTTGTGTCATACTCCTACAAAAAAATTTCCATCATAGATAGGCATTGTGTCATTTTGACAGAGCAATAGTGATTTTAGGTTTTGGTTTTGTTTTTTTTTTTCTTCTCCAGTTCTACTCGGAGTCTTTATATGTCTGTAATTTCGCAGTTCCTCTAACACCAGCATCTACTGAAATTCCCCGTTGCCCTTAAAAATTTCTGTAAACATTGAAACACATTTCGCTACTGTTAACTTATAAATTTGCAATATCTAAGTCGAAACTCAGTCTCATTCTACAACTTTGTCTAATCATTGCTTTGTTACCTTCAATCTTTTTTCACTGTTAGATTGTGATGGTAGAACTAAATGATTAATATTGCGCTTATCTGCAAACCACGTAATCTCGTGCCCATGAAACCACATTTTCAGTTTAGTGCTCCATTCTGAGTTTTACTTATGAAACTAGTACTAGGGCAGAATTTGGGAGATCTCAGCACAAGCTTGACTCTGCTAGAATGTGCCTTTCCTGCAAAATAAATTTCTGAAATCTAAAAAGAATTTATTTTATATTTGCAGTGTCATACTTAAACTTTTGTAGCATATGTTTATAGTTAGTCTCTGTTGTGTAACTTAAAAATGTTAAGTATGTCCAGTGTATCACTGTTGATTTCTTCAAGTAGCATACTCTTCACTTGAGCACATTTTTTAAAGATGCGCTGTAGTTTATGGCTTTTCTTCTCTATTTCTTCAATTTTAGCACTATTAGATTTACTCTCCTCTTTCACTCAAATTATTTTCTTAGTGTCTTCATACTGCTGTTCCTGTGTCATGATTAGCAACCACTGTTATGTTCTTTATTTCAGTAAAATGGTTCCAATACCTCTGTAAAACTGAACATAGATTTATACAGAGCTCCTTTTCAGATATCAAACCTTTGAAGGTAAAGCTATTGGAGATTCAGTTTTCTATTGTATAACTCTAAGCAAGGTCGTTGTTCTAGACCTATAGACAATGAAAAAAAAGTTATTCCTGTTACTAGACGTAAATTTGTGGTCATGGTTTTTAAAAAGTATATGTATATGCACCTTAACTTCCCTGCACAAATATATTAAATGGTGAAGTCAGCAACAGGATTAATTATCTTTCCACATTGACCTTGATAAGTATTATTTTCATTTAGCTGTTTAAAATTTATATCTACTTTGTTAGCTTTGTGTTTAGTTTATGTCTGGTTTTCATAATCGTAGTTTTTCCAGGACAAAAACTATGGCTCATCTTTGAGATTGTTTAGCAGCTCCAGCAAAAATTAAATCCATTAATTATTCACAGCCCCATTACTATCTGAATGCCTACTTAGTGCAAAGAAACAGCAAGCTACCTCCTACTGTTTTGCTTTACAGTTTTTAGATTTGACTATCTAACTACTTGATATTGTTTGTTAGTCTAGTTTTAAGTTTTCAGTGTCTTCATTATTGATGATAGGGACAACGTACAGATTTGGAAATAAAGTCTCCAAAATCTATCAACTGAGTAATGCTCAGTTAATTACACTAGATAAAGAACAATTGCTTTATGTAAATTATGCCAAAAAATCCCAGCATTGTGATTGTATTGTGATATATTAATATTGCAAATATTAATTAAGTTACATGCATGTTAAGTATTCATACAGTGTATAAATTGTTAATCCATTGACTACAAACACCACGTATTTCAATAGAAACCTTGCAAAAAAAGCAATGAAGAACGCTAAAAGGAGGTGAGAAGCAGCAGCAAAAAGGGAAAACGGAGAAGGACCGAAAAGAGGTCATATGAGAGCAGGAGTAAGTGGAAGCAATCAAGGAATGGCATTTCATAAAAGATCCCAGGTGAAACAAAATTGGTCCAAGTTGTCATATCTAGCTGACTTTCTTTTCTCTGTAATAAGTACTGTACCAATTTTTTTTTTTTGCTACATTTACTGATTAGTAGAGGCTCAAAATTCTTCCAAAGAATAGATGAATTTTTAAAATGACACAGCCTTAATTGTAGGCTTTATGAAGTAGGTGGGAATAGCTGAAACCACATCCAAGCTCAGGAGACACATATTAACTACAGAAAATACGAGCAATAATATCTGAAATGAAGAACAGTTTGCAAGAACAGAAAGCAGATGAAAGAAGCTAGGAAAAACTGGTATCAGTGCTGTTCGCTGCTTTTAAAAATTGGCTTTAAAATTGGATGTTCAGTTTCTTTTAGAATATATTTTAAAATTTTGTTTATAATTGGCAGAAAGACAGACTACAATTAAAATAGTATTGAATCATTTTCTCGCTCACTTTTTGCTAAAGCAGCATTGACATAATGAGATACAACATGAATAAATTCTAAATTTCACAATAATTAGCTGATATTTTCTATATTTACACAGAGACTCAGATTCTTTTGGAAGATTCTTTTGTGATATTTTTTCTAAGTTTTTTTTTTGCAGACACCGATTCTCCTCTGAAAACAAAGTATATCACATTTCTTAAAATAAGGTAATTTATGTGACTAAGTTCTAATGCAGGTGTTCAAGCACAAAAGCATTGTAAATGTTTGTATGTTTTTATTTGTATTTTTACATAGAGTAAACAAAGAATGGAAGAAAGAATATAATACCATTCTCATTTTTCAGGGAAAACCACTGAAGCAAAATCTATGTTTAAGTCCTCCAAATATTTATCGTTTAGTGGTTTTCCCAATAAATAAACACCAAAGTGAGTTCATGGTAAGTGAGAGAGCTTTGGTACCTTTCTACGCAAACTGTCCGCTTCTCCACATGTTCTTCTTGTGTTTTGATTTGTTTTTCTAAATAAGCAGGAACCTATCACTGTGAAGTAGATATAGTGTAGGCTGACAAAAAAAGAATAGACAATGATAAAGGAATTGTTCAAACTATGTCACGCATCAGCTGCAGAGCAATTTCAAAATTTCTCTTAAAAGTGAACTGGCCACCTCACTCCTTTCATGCGCTATTTGCTTCACAGACAGCAATCAGAAGCCCAAGAAAGAGACCTTGAGCTGCAGGTAAGCAGTGACTGGTTATTGAAACTTTGGTGGCCCCGCGTATTGGTGGCTGCAGGATCTTTTAAAACTTGGAATTATAAACTGTAGTTTCTGTTAACTGGTACTGCCCGTAGTTAAAGAAATACTCTTTGAAGTGATGCAATGGGCACAATCCTGCTTTCACTGAACTCAGAGGTGGTTCCTCTTCTATACCACCTCTCCACCATATACAGCTCTGAAATGGGATAAAAACATAGAAAAAGCTGAGCCATGAACATGCTGTGAAATACGTCGTTTAAGCTGTGATGCCTGAGACTTGTTTGGCCCATATCTCAAGCATGTCTCTGTTAGGCAAAGTGGTGATCCTGTGCAGAACGTTCCCTTCTGTGCTTCAAACTCAGCACTTGCAAAAAGGTCTGCATTTTGACATTTCAGTGATGCTAATGCCTCTGCTTTCTCTAGCCTCATTGAACAGAGATGACATAATGGATTTCATCCAGGCTTGTACAAATGTTCGTACACACACTGGAAGTGAATACCATGTCCTAGATTTTTGAGAGGTTTGTTTAGCTTCTCTCAGCTCATTTGTGATGTACATTTTCTGCAATAAACTGGCATTGGTTGGATCATCATAAAATAGTGAAAAATAAGCTCTTGTTGATGCTTCTGCAGAAACACATACCATTTGATAGGTATTTGAAATTTGGCACAATTAAAGCCTTTAATGTGACATGTAATTGCCAACCTAAGAATAGAAAAACCCCAAGTTAACTGCTAGTGTAGTCTGTATTGGCTTCTTAACAGGTAGATTTATAGACACTTTCCATTACTATCCAGTGAAAAGGTGTAATAGTGCACTAATCATCAACTGACATTTCAGTTCCACCTAAGGATATAATTTTGTCATGTTAAAACTGCAGAGGAATTACAGAAACGGTCATAAATCAGTGTCTAATATCTTGTATATTAGCAAAGTAGTACATAAACTCAGATTAAATACAAACATTCTGACTTACTTTTCACTCAAATATGTATGTTCTTCTGAGATAGTTTTCCCCATTGTACTACTTATTTGTAACAAAAATATAAAAAAGAAAAGGAATATTCAATAAGTATGTTTGAAGAGTGATAAAGGCAGCTCAAATAAAGTTTTCAAAGCCACCAGGGAGGTGAAGTTCACAACCGTAATTCACAACAACATGAATTCTGTATATAAATCACATAAAACCATCTGAAAAAAAATTACAAATCAATGTATAAAAGATAATTTTCTTTTGATGAGATACAGTTTGGCATATATAATGCTAATTTCATTTTATCTAATAAAAAAGCAAATATTTGTGATGAACTCCGGGGTTTTTTTTTAGTACAATAAATGGCTTCTTTTGATCTGGATACTCAAAGTCTTTCAGGACCCCTGTCAGTGATGTCATTGGCTACCACACAGATATCTAGTTTAGTTTGAGAAGGTAAGAATTTAGGAGCTCTGATTTTTAGAGCTTACGTTTTGGTTTTGACTGCCTAAAGGATTCCAAGTCTGAGGTTTCATTAAAAAATATAAATAAATCAAGTCATTCATTCTTCCCTTTAGAGAGGATATAAAACATGTTTATCTCTTGGAAGAGTGTGAAAGGATATACGAAGCTAGAAAAAAACCTCAGTGGTTAGTTATTTCCCACAGGTTTCCGAGAGTATTTTGCAAAACTGAGAAGAATCTTTCCCTCAGGACTCTCTGCTATCTTAGTCAGTCATGTTTAATTCTCCAAATTTGTGCTAATTTTAACTCCTTCAATGAATACTGAAATGTACTTTTACAGAGAATGAGAAAAGCTATTTGGAAGTATTAAAGGTTAGGCAGTGAGTTAAGAAAAAAATAATTAAAATATTCAGGTTTTCAGTATTAACAGAGACAGATTTTTTTTTTTAAAATGTGCAAAATAGTTGTGATAATGTAAATATATTTGTCTTTTGTATTATTATGCTAATGTATCAGAAGTAATTTTCAGTCTATTAACAGGAATTGTAATAACAGTGAAGGCCTTTTAGCCTTGCCTCTGTTCTGAAATAAGCTGTTTTCTAAAAGTAAACTAAATGTCAATATTAGATAACTAACATAGCTGAATTTAGAGTTTATAATGGACGTCAGTACTTTGTGATTTTTATCTTCTCTTCAAGATACACATTGCATCTGTGTGCTATTGAGCACAACAGTAAGCACTGAATTAACAAGTGAGATTTTTCAAAGACATCTCCAAACTTTACCATCCAAAATGAAGTTTTCCTAACAGGATTTCTGATCCTAGCATAAGTGACCAGCCTTCTCAAGAAGACATGTGAAAAATTTCGACCTTAGTGATACGATACCTGAACTATGTGTGAATCAAATGTAGAGGAAAAGATCGAATTTGGGCACCATCAAGACTATCCACATGGGACAGGTGGCATGTGTAGGGGCTTGGCTCAGGCTTCTGGTCCCCTAGGTGCCCCCGCTGGCAGTGGGGTCACACTTTGAAACAGCTTTCTCACAGCAAACAGAATACATAAGGCAGAGGTGGAGTGGCTCATGTGCCAGCAACCAGGAGGAGCTGGGATGCAGCTGAGAGGTCACCTGCACCGAAGAGCTCGTAAGTTTGGAGCATTTTTTCCTCCCTCCTTAACAGAGGGCTAACTTGGGCTGAGAAATGTTCTTTCTCTGCTCAAAACTCTGAAATAGGATGCTTAGGCCAGGTTTCAGTGTTAGACAAGGAATGTGGAAAAGTCACCAGTATTCAAAAAACCAAGTGCCTTTAGGAACCAAGCTTCCCTTACCCTGTGATCTCTCTAAAGATGCTCTTGGATGAGAGCATACATATATTTACATGTTTACACATCCAGGTTTGCTAGCAGACTGAAGTGGAAACATAGAGCTGGGGCTTGAGTTCAGGTCTTAACCTGGCATTAGCTATGCCCTAATATAAGCCTGACCTAAATTTACATAAAGAAGAGGCTGCCTGTAGCTGAGGTCTTCATCTTGTTGATATGTAAAAGAAATACAGCCACAGTCTTGTACAAGACATGCTGACTGGTAGTATTACAGCAGATGATCAAGGCAGCTGGTTCTGTTGTGACTGCTCCCAGTGGCTGCTTCTGAATTTCTTCCAGGAAAGCATTACATAGTCTCCTGCATCCTTACTTGAACTTAATGTTGTCTCTGCCTTGAAGGCTTTTTCTTCCATTTCTATTGATTCCGCAGCCTCTGGTGACATGAACCCTGTCAGCTTCTAAGAGACACACTTGGTAGGGAGTCAACCTGCTTGTTGCAAAGCTTCTGCTAGCAGAGATTTATTCTTTTCCCCTCCATTTTGCCAGTTGTTTTATTCTAGCATAGGATAGATGATTTGGGGATTGCTGTTGAAGACAGTAAGTGCAGCAGATCTATTCTTATGATCTATTTGAACTCTGCCTAAATTCTGGTCAGCTGTGATTTCCATAGCTGAAGTGATGGTAAATTTTCATTTACGTGACCTGATCTTCACTGTTATGTTTTGAAGTGCTGCATGTAATATTATGGGAATACTTAACTGTGAAAAGAGTTTTTGTCTTTTTTTTTTTTTTAATAAATCTAAAGGACATTTTATTCCATTTCTTTTTTTCTGTCTGAAGTAGATACACTTGAGCTTAGTCAGAGAAATGGTCTCAGGTCCTCCATAGAATTCATGGGAGAGTTGCTCAATTTTTACATAATTAATACTTAATAGAAAAGTAATTTTTTTTTAAGCAGGGAACCTCTGATATATTCTATAAAGTTGTGAACTCCTGAATAGTGCATAGAGACTAACTGACAACAAGCTAACTTGTCAGTTAGCTGAAAACTTAGTTTTCCTAGCGTCCTTAGAAGGAGTTTAAAGAGTACAGTTTGAACATCGCTACACAGGACATTTCTCATAGTTTCATTCAATAAACAGAGAAGAATGCCATGTGTCATGATTTTGCCCCACTCAGAAGCTAAAAATACCACACAGTTGCTCACTCACTCCCCAGTGAGAGGGGGTGGAGAATCAGGAAAGAAAAGAAGGCAAAACTGGTAGGTTGAGATTAAAACAGTTTAAGAGAACAACATGGGAAAAGAAAACAGAGATGGAAAACAAAAACAGTAACAGAATATACTTAATGACATAATTGAGAGTACAATAGCTCACAGCAGATCCTGATGCAGGAACCTCCCCTCAGTCCTGTCCTCGCTTTTTACACTGAGCATGATGTGACAGGATATGGAACAGCCCTTTGGACAATTTGGGTGAACTACCCCAGCTGTTGGCCACTTAGTAACCTATCTCAGCTGTGTCCCCCAGCCACAGGTGCCACCAGCTCCAGCTCCTCTCCCAGCTCAGGTGAAAATTAACTCTATCCTGGCTGGAACCAGGACATTATGTTACAAGGACAAGTGATAGAGTGGAAGGCAGGATTTTATGCTCTTCCTTTGTTTTCAAATCTGCTAGAAGAGTGATGAAAATGACTTTTCTGTAATAATTCAAGCATAACATAAAAAGAAGAAACTTCACATTTTGATGTAAAGATAGAAGTAACCAGTATGAACAACATTTTATAAATAAGTAGTTTACTGTACTTTTGACAGAGCTGCATTAAAATAACCTGAACAGTAACACTATTTGTTACACCCTGAACACATAAAGTGACAATATAATTATTATAGGATGTCCCTCTTAACTGTTTTTTATCTCATTATTTGATAAATGAAAATAAATAATTTCTTGGCAAGATATCCCTGTTATCTCTGAAATTCACACGAAGAATATAAAAAAATATAAAAAGAATATAAAAAGTCTGATTTTTGTTCAATGAAGCTAATTATGAGCTTAGCTTGCTCTGTGGAAGAGGGAGGATTTGTGAAAAAAAAAACCAACCTCACACCATAATTTAAGAGCAAAATGTAACTATATGAGAAAAAATTCTCACAGTTCTAGAGAGAACTTGTCTGATTTTTTTAGCCTACTTAATATAAACACAGAGATGCTTCGTCTCCTCAAAAAGCTTACATTTAATATACTATACAACAGAACTACAGGGATGTACAGATTTCAAAATAAAATTCCAAGACATTAAGACAGCTTTAATAGAAATGGCATTTTCAATAGTTATCAGAGTAAAATGAGCAATTTCAGCATTTTGCTTTTATGAGTCAGTAACAATTACTCAAATTTAGTCCTCAGCTATCAAAATCGAAGAATATTAACTGCAGACTTAATTTTATACAATCACCTCACCTACTTTATTTGAAAATCTTTCACTATCATTTAAAAATTATATTTGTTTAAAGTTAATCTTAAAATATGGACACAGTTCTCATTTTCAAAGTAAAATTAATGACTTCAAAGTGTTGTTAACCTGTAACGATCAGAGCAAGGGCCAAATTGGAAAGACTGTAAAAAGGACAAACAATAATTATGTAATCATCAGAACCAGCTTAGTGAGAAATCATAGATAATGTATTCACTCCTAGAAATAATTTACTGCGACATCTGAAATGGTATACATGCTGTTCTATGTACAAATCTTACATTCATACTATGGGCACTTTAATTCTGAATATAGTAGGGAACAGGGAATTTCTAATTTTTGAGCTGGCAAGTGGAAGTAGCCAGATGACTACAGATACAGTTAGGGAATTTTGGCTGCTTAAAGGTTAAAAACATGGAAAATTTTTACAACAGTGGAAAAATAAAGAAAGGGAAAGAGAAACTGTTTGCTTTATCAAGATTAAGATTGTAGAAAGTTGGGAAGAAGTTAACAGTAAGAAAAAACCAATATATTGCCACTGCTGTGCTGAGGTACTTTCTGCATGTGAGAGACCACACTCAACTCAGTCAGGCACCATCAGAAGAGTGTCAAGCCCAAATATCTTAAAACTAAGACACTATATTTAATTTATTTTTTTTTTAGTTGTGCTAGATTACTTACATTGGATTACTTACATTCTGTACTTTTCTTTTAGCAGTATCTGAAACCAAAGGAAAATGAAAATGTCAATTTTGCATGCAGTCTTCCCCCAGAACTTTAAATGCATTTCAGAATTAGAAATTATTATTTGAATTTAGGAATGTACCTGAGGAATTATTCCAAGATTTGATTACAAAGAAATATCTGCTGAAAGGTTCATGAGTTTCTAAACTGAAGGTCCACCCTGAAACATGACTATAGGAAAGTACTGACACTGCAAAAACTCCTGGGTAGTGTCGCATCACATTTTAAGGAGGGACTACTATTAATTCCAACTGTGTTCTAAACATGGTAGACACTGTACCTATGCTGTAAATTGCAGATAACTGATAATGGTTCTCATTTAGGAAACATTTGAAAAAAACACTGAAATTACATTATCTGTTTGTTTTTCAAAAGGATAACATCTATCTAATGTGTGGAATTTGCAAGGGTAATAAAAAAATGAACAAATTCATAGAATCATAGAATGGTTTGGGTTGTAAGGGAGCTTTAAAGGTCCAACCCCCCTGCAAGGAGCAGGGACACCTTCAACTAGATCAGGTTGCTCAGAACTTCATCCAACCTGGCCTTGAATGTTTCCAGGGGTGGGGCATCTACCACCTCTCTGGGTAACCTGTTCCAGTGCTCCACCACCTTAATCGTAAAAAAAATATTCTTCCTTCTAAATCTATCCCCATCTCATTTAAAACCATTACCCCTTGTCCTATCACAACAGGCCCTCCTAAAGAGTTTCTCCCTGTCTTTCTTATAAGCTCCCTCTAGGTACTGAAAGGGGACAATAAGGTCTTCCAGGAACCACCCCCAGCTCTCTCAGCCTGTCCTCACAGGAGACATGCTCCAGCAGCCCTCTGATTGTCTTTGTGGCCCTGCTCTGGACTTGCTCCAACAAGTCCACATCCTTCTTATGTTGGGGGCTGGATGCAGTACTCAGGTGGGGTCTCATGAGTGCAGAGTAGAGGAGGAGAATCACCTCACTTGACCTGCTGGCCATCATTCTTTTGATGCAGCCCAGGATACGAGTGGCTTTCTGGGCTGCGAGTGCACATTGCCAGGTCATGTTGAGCTTCTCATCCACCAGTACCCCCAAGTCTTTCTCGGTAGGGCTGCACTCAATCTCTTCCTCCCCCAGCCTGTATTAATACTGAGGGTTGCCCTGACCCATGTGCAGGAGCTTGCACTCGATCTTATTGAACCTCATGAGGTTCTCATGAGCCCACTTCTTGAACTTGTCCAGGTCCCTCTGGATAGCATCCTTTTCCTTCACCATGTCAACCACACCACTGATAGGGTATGCCATGTCTTCTTCATGTAGCATAGTATCATACACCACATTTTTTTGCAGTAATACAAGACCAACAGCAAAGTAAAGCACTAGGTATCGTATTAGAATTTGACCTTTTATCTGCTGCTCAGTAGATTTAATGTAGAATTACTGGAAATCAATAAGGATAGATAACCTATTTATTATTTTTTACAACCACTGTGAGTGACAATGAGTAGGTTTTTATGAGCAAAAGAAGCAGTAGTCTACAGAGAGATCTTGTTCTCTCCTGACTCACAGTGCTTGCGATCAAGTCTCGGTTCTTTAATCTTATTAAATTACACTTTTTGGAAGATTCTTTGCCTTAACGTATTACCCAACCAACAAAAAACATGAGGCAATAAAAGGCAATGCTCGGGAGAAATTTTCATACATATCCAATCCAAAACCTCCCATGTACTCACCACATCTTGGCTATATTAAATTTACCTGTAATTTTCATGGCCTGAATAATGCCAATAAAAAAAATGTGTTTATTTTATTGTCACACTGAAAATGGAGTTTGAAATTATTTAAGTAGATATATATTATTAGAAGGAATTATAAAGAAATGAAAGATTGTGGTGTGATCTATAGAGAGTTAGAGACACAATATTTTATTGCAGAATTCCTCCTCCATCTTTAAATGATCAGAAATGGCTATGAAGGAGCTGATGATAAAACACATTTATGGTAACAGTCCTTCTCACATGATAAATTACTGAGGCTTAGAAATTGACAGAGACTTATGAATTTGCAATGTGAAAAGGAATAACCATATATTTTTACACACTGGAATTGAAGTTTTAAACTTAAACTATCAGCCCACATTCTATGAATCCTTCATGAGAAAAGGAGAGCAACTAACACCTCTGCACAAAGACCTCAGCCAAGCAGACTACATGCAGCCTTTCCTTGGGCAAGTGATTCTATTGCCTTTCTAAGCTCTGCAAAAAAAAAAATGCAGCAATTTGGTTTTCAGCACCCAAATATTTGGCTGCCCAGGCAAACTTCTAACACTGCAGTATAACAAAACTCATTTGAATTAATCTTAGATTGTTATTACAGCAAATGACCCCATGCCAGGTCAGTGCAAATAAGAAAAAACTTGGCTAGTCTTAACCTACAGAACTATAAAATATGTCAAATGGATGTCTCTCAAGTGTGTGATAAAAATGCATCTTAACTGCCTCCAGCAGTGTCGTATCTGACCTCAGAGCATTAGAGAAGAGAGACCATATTGAATGCTTTCATTTCCACATAAAATGCTGATCATGATAGTTCAGACATGCCAGATGGAAGTAGTAGTGATAAATGGTGTTGATGCCTCAGGAGAAATGAGCTAGTAAAGTTATATTATGTTCAGTTGGGATTTTAAACATGTAATATAGTTAAAACTGTTATTCTCCCACAAAATCATACACCTCATATTTCAGTGCTATGTCATATATGGGGGAAAAAAATTCCTGCCATCATGTGCTACTATGAAAAACAGATTTTCCATGTCACGACAAAACATCCCTACACACAGTATAAATAATAGTTTTAATGTATGTGTATGTGTGTGTATATATGAAATGATGAACCACCTGTACAGGAAAATCCAACAGTGCTACTTCTCCTTTATTTGTTATGTGGATATAGCAATATATATCTGAAAAACAGGGAAATAATAACAGAATGCTAGATTAGATAAGACTTCCCTCATGTTTGTAACAGGTCCCTTTGTCCTGTCTAAAACTAGTTAGGAATTCTGAGCTGAAGGTCATCAGATGTAACAGGAGGCACAACGCTGTCTTTAATTCTGAGTTTGATCTGGCTAATGGTTTAACTGCAACTAAAAGATGTTTGAAGAAATTTTACTGATCTAGACATAATTTGTATCCTCTCTGAAGAGGCAACTCTATGGAATTTTCCCTTTCAGTGTCTGAGAATTTTAGAGGGAGAAGGTAGATACTCTGTACCCTGTAAGTAGGAGTCAGTCTGTTCCCACAAAACCTAAGGACTCAGAAGGCTGGAGATAAGCTGTGAAAACATGCTGTCCTCTGGTTGTATTCCTAGGACTTAGATCACTTTACTAGGGAAATGTCCACATTCATTCTTTTTTACTAGATTGTTTTCCATCAGTGGCATTCTCTTGATCTTCCACCATACAAAGAAGCACCAGAGAAAAGAAAGGAAGTTAAAAACTTCAGAGTTTTGGGAGAGTTATTTTGCAGTTGTTCATTTTAGAGTAATGGTCAGAAACTCCTTTTCCTGAAAATCACCTTTTCCTTTTGTTCACATCTGGAGCTACCCTTTCTTCTTTTGTGTCTGGGTCAAGAATGTACTACAAAAGAATACGACAAATTTGTTCTTGGAGAGGAAGCAGAATGCTTATAAGGGAGCCTTTTATATCCCAGCCAATGACATCCAACTGGAAGTTAGAGTGTTGTTGATGAAAAGGGGAAACTACAAGCAGCAAATATCTAGTGTTATTAATACCGTACATACTTGCTATACATACTAAAAAAGAAAGAATATAAAGGATCTTACACCTTGTCTGAAATGCTTGAAGAACAGAGGTGCAAAAGGAACCCTGATTTGTTATACTTCTTGTGTATATTACTCAAAGTCTTTGTCCTTTGGCAACTTGGAATTTAATTTCCTTTGTCTAACGTTTCTTATTTAATTTTATTAATTAGAAGGCAGCCAAATTTAGAAGAAGAAATATTACACAGTTATATAAGAAATAAGACAGAGGAAAAGTCTATCACGCAAAGATTAATTTGTCCAATTTCAAAATGTATATTGCAATATTTTATAGCTGACAGGTGATCATGGGCAGATAGTCATTACAATTTATCACAACAGGAAGCTGTTAAAATGACAATATGGGCAGGTATAAAATTATACGAAGGAGAAGTTATAGAAGATAATTTTGAAACTCTAGCAACTTATCCTTTTAAAGTTTCAATCACCAAAAGGACATAGTGGAAAATCTAATTATAATTTTAAAAGACAGGGTTGGAAAAAAAATAGCCTGTTGAGGGGGGAAAAATTTATGCAGGCAAATTTCCATCATTACGTCCTCCTATTCATCAAAATTTATGCTTTGCTGCACAGGAATTGTGCAAAAGTTTTTTACCTCACCATTTTTGTTTTGAATTATTGACTGATATTCCAATAAACAGAGAATGGGTGTCCAATCCCAATTTATGCCTTTGAAAACCTATCTCTCTCTCCACTTTTGCAACCCTATCATTTATAAACAGCAGTCACATGTTATTTTTAAGTGGAAAAGGAATGGTCTTTGGCACCGATCAGCTTTGAGTGAAGCTTTACGGTGGTCTTATAAATTTCTCAATAGCAGGGTTTATAATGAAATTGCTTAAAGTACTCTGACTCTAGTCTGCTAGCTGGCACACTAGACACTGTTGAATGGATTCTTGTTATAAACTAACAAAAGAAGCTTGTAATTTTTCTTCCCTATTGCTGCTAGGACCGCTTGTTGCTTTTACAATTCCACAATCAGAGGTCTGTAAGTTTGGATATTACGGGCTTTTCTTTAGGCTTTTCTGTGCTCCGTTTGGTTGCTGGGATCCATTACAGGACTAAGACCTTAAGATCATAAGCTTTTGGAGGAAGGATTGTATTGTACTGTAGGGTGTAATGTCTACCAGCGAGGAACCGTTGATCAAACGTACAGCTCTATAAATGCTGCTGTAATAGAAATACTAACAGACGCTTAAAGTGAGGTATCCATTTTATACTTTATGATATGCAGACTGAGGAGTATTAAGATCTTTCTGAGACCTTCTTCTAGGGTTTTTTTTTTCCTTTGCCTTTCAAAACTGAAAAGATCTGTCCTAAAGGGGAGGGTGATCACAGAAGCCTAGTGCAAGAGCTGCTTCTGGCAGAAGCAGTTCAATAGTGAAATACTGAACAAATATTCTAATCTTTACAATGGGTTATCAGCAGAATTTTAAAATTATCTTTACAATCTCCAAGTTGGAAGCTAAATCAACCATTTAGGCAGGTGATATCGGGTCTCTGCAAATCAATATGTAGTAAGCAAATACTCTTCTTAATAATTTTCTATACTTTAGCAGTCTCACAAAATCTATATAATCAGTACGGAGGCCCTTCCAATCCTCATTGAAATCGAAGTGAAATAAAATGAGTGATGACTACTGACCATGTTATAAAGCATTTCCTTAAGTTCAGGCATATCTTAGTCTCTACCTCTGGCTAGAGAAAGGCAAAGCACAAATGGCTATTAAGAAGGCTACGATCTAATCATATTTAGCAAAGCTTCAAAATTAGACTGCGAGAGGAGACTGTGGCATGCTTTGTATGCAGAAATACAAAACATAATCTTTTTAACTTTAAAACAACTTGCCTCATGAACATACAGTTTTCAGCTAAAAGGTATTACTAACATACACCTTAAGTCAAACCATTTTTTTTACACATACATTAGTGCTTCTTTACATTTCTACTCAGGTGCCAGCCGGTGAGTGCTGTTGAGATTCATGCTAACTAGCACCTCTGACATGAAATGCATGTGAGAGACAAGACAGGGATTCATGTAGATCCTTGTGGAAATATCCAGCCAGGTGGGAACATTCAGCCAGGTAAGGGAAGCTGGACTGAAGCTGAAAAGAGAAGTGAGTCCATCTGTGTTTGAAATGGATTCCAAAACACAGTCATAGCATTTTAAAATCCCCATTACTTTAATATTTTCACTGAATCCTTCCAAAAGCAGAATTTAGTTCCCAGAACCCAGAATGTTATTATGATGTTGAATACTTACTGGGTGAAATTTATTTAAGTACAGATCTGGAGAAATTTCTCAAATACCTTATAATTAGCACTTTATTGAGAAAATAAATGAAATCTCTACATTACTCTGGACTTCACAAGGACAAATTCTGGTTTCTGCTGAAGCCAATGGAAATATTTTATCTTTCAATGAAGGAAGTACCTCACCACTGGTATAAAATAAAGAGTGACTTTGCAAACCCATAAGCAAGTATTAAGTATATTTAGAGTCCTTTATCATCTTTGCGCAATGAATGGGTTTATACTTTTTCCCCTCCATTTTCTGAGAATCCCATGTTTTGTGCACTGATAATGACATATAGTATAAATATATATAATTTTTTTTAAAATTTTTCATTTGCTGTGTAAGGTTGAAATGCATCTTCTATCTTTTTTTTTTTGTTGTTCTGTTATTTTACAGAGCAAAGCAAGCTTTAAAAAAAAAGAATTTTAACTCAGTTGTTAAACATTACTATGAATTCTAAGAATGTATCTTTAAAAAGTGAATATTTTGTCATTCATTGTATCATTTAGAGACTTACAAAGTCTAATTATAAATATACAATGAAACATAAAATGCCATGTGAAATAAGCAAGAGAAATTAACTTTATGTATTTTTAATATCTCTCATCCATCACTGTTCTGGTTCCACAAATTATAAAAAGGAAAACATTTTCAACTTTATTCATAGAATTACAATGCATTGCAAAAGCATAATTACTATTCAGATATGTCCAGTTTTGTACACGAAATTAAATGTTACTTATAACAATGCAGACTTGTAGCCATGCAGGAGGTCTCAGCTTATCCATATGTTGTTACGAATGATAGGGTTTTTTTTTAATTTACTACCTAGGACTATGGTTATGCTATGCAGGTATTGAAAATTTTGGATATCTAGTCCAGAGGCAGAAGATACTTGGATGCATATTCATGAACTTAAATAAAATTCCTGTTAAAAGTCAATGTTATTGCCTTATTAATACTATCTGCCTATATTTAAAGTACTTCTGAGAACAACATCAAACACTATTATCTGTGAAAGATGTTTAAGTATTTTTTTATTTCCAGAATGTTCATGCATGACTGTCACATCCATATGTATGTTTAATACATTTCCTCCTGTCATTTTCATACATTATTGAACTGAACAAAATTCAATAGAACACAGACTCCACAGTTCACTTGTCAACATCAACTATAGCTTGCACAGGCTTTTCAGCTAATCCATCTGAATGTAGTCCTTCTTTGCATGTCTTGAGTCAACTTATTGCATATCAGTTTACCTGAATAGGTCAAAAAGGTTAAACAATAAAAACATTTAATTCACAGGTGTTTGTAAATTTAGTGTCTATTGCTCACAAGATCTAATGGCCTGAATTAAATCCTGCTGCATCTGTGCGTTCCCATCTGCTATTAAATCCTGCTGCATCTGTACATTCCCATCTGCTCAGGGCAGTACTGTCTTTCCTGTCTACCTCTCCAGCCCCCATGAGAAAGCACTTTTTGGTCTTACTGTCTTAAATAAGGAATGAAAACAAGGGATCATAGAGTGCAGAACTAAGTAGGTTAATGAGCAAACTGAACAGCAAAGAATCACCCCAAGTGTCTCAAGGCTGTTCTCTTAGAAGGCACACGGTGGCCCCAAGCTGAATCATCTTTCTTAGTGCAGTACTACTATCAGAAAGCCTCTGCGAATCTCAAAAGCCCGAGTCAGGCTACCAGGACTGAAACATGGAAAGCACATCAAGGACTTTAGCTGCTTAAACATTTATTTCCAAAAATCTGGTTTTCCATCACTGAATAACTTTGCTGTTTGATGAAAGAGGACATCAATAAAAAAAGCCAAGAAGCAAATTTTGAGTACCAAAAGGAGTTTTTTCACGTAGTCACACTAGAAAATGACAGTATTTACTTATGATCATTTTAGGAGTTCAGAGAAGGCTAAAGACAATTGAGCTGTATGGTTCCACACAATATTGTACACTGATCAGTCTCTCCTTTGACAATATGCTATATCTTGCAAAATTACGTGGAGATGTGGAGAAACAAGAAGGGAAAATGACTACCTACCTTTATATCCCACACCCCTATATCTTTTGAATAAAATAAAGCACAAACTGCAGCCGCTATGAGCAACTGACAATTGTTTTTTTTTTTAATGGCAAGGTGTAAATATATAATAAAGACCAACATATATTTTAATATGAAATGGAAAAGATCCCTATTTGTAGGGCTGGCCTCTTTTCTTTTTTTGATAACACTACTTGCTAGCCTGTTTTCTCCTGCTGCCTTTTGTGCAGAACAGATATGCTTGCACTGATTGCTTGGGGCTTTAATGGTTCCAGCTCAGCAAGGAGAAATGTGATTGTGAACCCCACTGCAGATATTTAAATGCCCGATCGAAACATTCGACAATAGATGTAATTAAGCAGACTCTAATTTTACTTATGTGACTCAACATAAAGAGGGGAGCTCCATTACTTAAGTGTTTACGTCATTCCTTGGAGAAATGATCTTAATTTATTGTAATTTCCAGTTGGAAGATTACCAAATGGGTTCTGAACTTAAGTAGCCCTGTGGGTGCACAGTCATTTACTGCCAGATTACATGAAATACACTTATTACTTCCAATTACAAAAGACATTTTTTTCTTAATAAGTTTACCTTTATTACTAAACAGATACTACAGTTAAAGTTCTCTAACTACTAGAATCATCTTGCATTCTGGCAGTTATCTTTCACCAAATAGTTTTTCAAAGCACCTTTACAAATAGAAATATAAGTTACATAGCGTATATGTAAAGGCATCATTTTCTATATCACATGAACTTACCCAAAAGAGAAATAGTAGAGGTTTGGGTGACTGAGCTGAATTTTACACATGAGAACTAGGTTTATGCAGCTATTATTAAGAGAAATTTTGCAAAGTGTGTAATGGCAGTATGTTAACAAAAATTAGGCTTTATAACTCATGTGACCATAATGAACACAGTCCAACTGACACTACAAACCGTCAGCCACTGTTTTTCAGTTCAAATTTATATTAAAATTTTCCAACTTCAGTAGAAATTCCTGGTTACAGACAGCTGTTCTATGAGGACAAGCTATTATACACAAGGAAAAAGCCGAAAAGTTTAAAATTAGAGTGAACAAGCAACAGTGGTTCAAAATAAGAACTGTACTTCAGACTCTTATGAAACTATCCACTGAAGCCAGTGGATAGTTTCACAAAATACAAAAATGGAAACAACAATAAAAATACTAATGGAGAATCTCAGCACGGTAGGTACACATACTAAAAAAAATCCAGCAAGTGTGCTCGGATCAAGGATATTTTAAGGCCATAATCACTAATCGTAAGTCTTAGGAATGTCTTATGATGTGAAATTTGAGAGCTTTAACAAGTCAGTTAATGTCATGTATAATGCCTCACAAATAAACTTAATCGAGGTGCAAAATGTATTTACATTCTCTTTATGTTACCTCCTCTTCTAATTACTCTGGAAACCTTTACATGTTGTCACCATTATTTTGCTGGAAGACTGGGCTACATACATTTGAGACTTGACGAGAAATTCCTAATTTTTCACTCACATTTATCTGTGAAAGAGCTTTCACTGTCAGCAAATACCTTCACTTTTCATTTTGTTACACTGGACTCAGGGTTTTCAGGTGACACCTGCTTGAAGCATCCTACAGAGATTGTACAGTAGACACTTTTTAGGAGCACTTGATAAAACACAGTATTGGTTAGGTCCTCTATGAAGAGTTTGTATGAGAGAGAGACCCAAAACAATGAAGAATTCTGTAGTGGAGAAAGAGAGGGTGTGGGTACATGTGTGTGTCTGTGTGTTCATAGGGAAGAAGCCTTTTCCCACAGGAATTTTAATTGGATGCTTTTCCTTCTTTTTTTTTCTTTCCATGTCTTTATTAAAATATGGACTTACTGATGTTTCATATATTTTTCAAAATAAGCAGATTTAGAAATTAGAAATCCAGAGGCAATGTCTGGAAAGGGATCTTTAATATTCAGATAGGATTCCTGCTCAAATTGGAGCATTTGTCATGCTTATAGTGGTGATATCATAATCTGTGCACAAAATAACTAAATCTCATTCAGGGATGAATGCAGTACACTCCTACTGAACTAAACGTGGTTCAAAGCCAAATTAAACTTCCCCGGTGTTCTGAATGCCTATTAGGCTTCTTGTCACTTCTCTGTGTTTTAATATAAAATACTACAAGAAATTAATATTTATCACAAATAATCACATCCTTATCCATCACTGGAGAAAACTAAAACCAATACAACCCCAGATAAAAGCAGTATGCATTCTTTCCATGTCTATACAAAAGGCAAGATTGAATGTTCCTTTAGGATTGTTTCCTTCTTCCACTGATAATGTGATTTGTTTATTTTTTACTATGTTACCAGAAGTGTCTGTGCCAAAAGAGCCATTTACCTTTCTGGAAAAATCTGATGTCTGAATAACATTCATTATTCATTCAGTATTTTAGAAATATTACAGTATTTAATAAACTTTACTAAAATTGAATACAATCAAATAACTTGATTATCAGCTATTAATTTGGGACCTAAAATGTGCTGAATACTTGTATGAAAACTCCAAGATCTCCAATGCTCCTTCTCCACCTGTAAACTTCATCCTCCTTCCTCGGTACTGAAACCATGACTTTTTCACCATTTTCAGAATACCAAATACACATGAGGTGTTACCAATAATGGAGCTCAGAGTAAAATTCTGAGGTACTGTAGCAGTGAAGTGAAGTTGTGCCTGCCTAGATACCATTGATTTGGATGCCTTAAAAAAACTCTGAAAAGATACGTGACGGTAAAGTCTGGAACAAAAGGCGAAGCGGACAGGTTAGGAAGAATCACAGAAAGAAGCTTAAACTCTGTGCTACTCATTATGAGTTCTCAGAGCACAGACTCAGGTCATCTGGGACCAAAAGCTTACATGAAGGACTGAAAACACTTTTGTGTCCC
Source organism: Tetrax tetrax (assembly GCA_009806455.1). Classification (NCBI taxonomy): domain Eukaryota; kingdom Metazoa; phylum Chordata; class Aves; order Otidiformes; family Otididae; genus Tetrax; species Tetrax tetrax. The sequence continues at coordinate 81,353 of WHYT01017429.1, forward strand.
TAGGCAGATGCTGAAAGCTCCAAGGTCTAGAGTTCCTTTTTCCCAGGAGATGCATGATCTTGGATTCTCCTCCAGGCATGTCCATGAGAGCACACATGTTGCTTGCTGCATTTTCTGGGGAAAACGGTTGACTAGCAGAAGCATGTTCTGAGACTGTGTGTTGTAGCCATTGCTTTCCTGATCCAAAGAAACAAAAGAAAAGCAGAAGCTCATGTTCATCAAAACAGACTCCTCTGACTTCCTGTAGATGAAAATATCTCACTTTAACCTTTGGTAGCTGATAACCAACCGTTGTTTGCTTTTCAAGTAACATTTCAAGTAGCAGTTAAATCTGCTTGACTGCCTAGATGCCGTCCTCTAAGAAAACAGAACAACTAATAATGACCACTTAAACTTTATGGAACAAATAATCTTTCACAAACCCAGGTGTTTATCACAGAGCATTTTTAGGTGTATCCATCTGCCAAAATCCACTCTTCTAAGAAAGGTAATATGAGATAACTCTCTGTGTCTATGTGTTGATTCTCACTGGTGATATTTTAAACAGGCGTTTATGTATGCAGCAGTCAGCAAAGTGTTATTGTGAAATTGACAGCACACCTTTTTCAGTAAAACTACAGGCATAATTTTGAACAATTTGTAGTTCAGTAGTTGGCAATTTGATTGCTCCTGTCTTCATTTCACAGTCTAAACCACCTGGTATAGTTATTTTCTGTGTTAATTTCTGGATTCAAATCTTCAATTAAAAGATCATTTTTTAGCAATACAGGACCCACTGCCTGTACACAATGCTGTGGCTTTGCTGATCTTCATACTACATGAGGTTTCCTAGGATCCTGTCTGAACTGTGGAGAGAAGAGGATACGTGACATGTGCAAGAGGATCTCAGAAGGGTTTTCACGTCAGGTACAACATATCCTCAGGCACCTTAGCACACAGGTCTCAGTATGTAGGCAGTATCATCCTTTATAGCTCAAATTTTAATGCAAGGCATCGTGAGATAATCCAGTCTTACCTGAAAGCAAATGAAAAAATAAATACATTTTACTCAGCACTACCTGAATACTTAAAATAAAAGAGTGTTTGAGACAACTAGATAGCAAGCAAAGGGAAAGGCAGCCTTTCTGAAAGTTTTCTTTCCACTGAAGGAAAAAAAGAAAAAAAAAAAAAAGAGAGAAACTTTTGTGTGTGTTGTGTAGAGAGGTGAAAAAGAAAAGTAAGAAGCCAGAAGCTGTTTGGAAGATTTTTCTCAGACACTCTGGGGAAAACTTCAAAAAATACTTCAGAAACAAAGGCTTATGTTTTTACTGAAAAAAAATCCACCCCTAAAACCCATGCAAAAAAATAAACTCCCCAGCACCTGAAGTTTGACAGGATGGCAGAAACACTGTAGGACTCCTAAAATATTGAAGACAGATTTTACTTAGAGGACAAGTGAAATAGGAGACTTGGTGAAATTCTGAGAAGAAAAGGATATTCTAGGACTGAGCCCAGAAAAGAAATAAACTCTCCAAAAGAAATGAACCCAGTGAATAAATGCCTAAGAACACAGATCTGAGCTGTGGTATATCAACCAGGAAATTCTATCAGCCAAAGTTACGAACTTAACCGTTACCATCAGAAACATTATACCCAGCAGCAGCCTGTGACCTACTCTTTCCTCATGTTCTTTTTGAGTCAGTTGTGGGGACAAAGACAGACAGTCTTAATACTGATCCTGCTGATCCTAAGACATCCTCTAACCTGTTACTACTAGCCATCTAGGTACAGGCCATTTGTATTCATAACTTGACTTCTGCCAGAAAGGATTGTCACAATCTAGCTTAAAATATTCTTTGCCTGCACTGAAAGGATTTGATGAATGTTTGCAAACGCTTCAAGCACTGTTTTATTGTAAGATTAAATGCCTCGTATTTGGATGCTTACTCTTTTTGAGAGTCATATCTGCTCACACTTAACAAAATTATTCCTCTCAAGTCCAAGAGCTCCATTTTCTGCTGGACTTGTTTGATCTCATCAGCACCTCCTGAGTAAGCTGCATTTCTTTGTGTTTTCACACACTCCAAAAACTCATTTTCAAAATTACTACCTATTCATTAGGATTTCTGAATCACTTACAGTAGTCGACATTTTAGGAATTGAAGTATTCACCTATTAGCGAGGCATTTATTAGCACCCTATGCAGTAGTAAACAATTATAAAATTCACCATAATGTAACATCATAAAGGGTCCAGAACACTCTCTGCAGGCAATGCTGTCTCAGGGATTTAAAAAAAAAAAACCAACACAAAAATAATCCTTCTAATCAGTGAGTCTTGGCTTTGACTTGAAGTTAAATCCAAATGGAAACACTCCTTAAAATAAAAAAAAAAAAAAAGCATAAGAAAAAAGAAAAAAAAAAGCTCCTATGGATATTATTTATCAAGGAAGAAAAAAAAAAACCCACATTATTTCATTTCACGATGTTCTTATATGTTTCTGAAATAGATGGGTGAATAAACAATCTCATCTATAGAGAGAACTGTCTCCATGTACTTACTGGAATAGCCTTTACCTCACTCCTGCTCAAATAAGAGATCAGTGGTAAAGCCATGACCTTCAGACCCTTGTCCACACCCTGTTTAATGCTTTGAAATCTCTCAGAGATCCAGCTTAGAGCAGTGCCTATCTGCCACAAGCTACTGCATCCTTTTTGTGAGTGTTGGGCTGGAGTTAGATCAGTGCTTTGGAAACTCTGCCAAGAAGTCTCTGGAATGGAAATTTTGACTGATAAAGAATGGTTATTTGTTTTGAATCACTATCTTCATCAATGTCCATTTCATCATTACGGACAGCACATCTTTACTATTGAGGAGACTTCAGGGTTGAATCATTCTTAGAAGTTTGGGATTAACAGTAATTATGGCAGAAATAATTACATTTTAACTAGAATCTCGTGAGAAACACTACATTTGAATTTCTACTTAGAATCATAGAACAGTTGGGATGGGGCATCTACCACCTCTCTGGGCAACCTGTTCCAGTATTTCACCACTCTCATGGTAAAATCTATCTCCCTCTATTTTAAAACCATTACCTCTCATCCTATTGTTACAGACCCTGCTAAAGAGTTTGTCCCTGTCTTTCTTACAAACCCCTCTGAGGTACTGGAGGGCTGCTGTAACGTCTCCCCGGAGCCTCCTCTTCTCCAGCCGGAACAGCCCCAACTCTCTCAGCCTGTCCTCATAGGAAAGGTGCTCCAGCTCTCTGATCATCTTCGTGGCCCTCCTCTGGACCCTCTCCAACTGGTCCATGTCCTTCTTATGTTGGGGGCTCCAGAACTGGACACAGTACTCCAAGTGGGGTCTCACCAGGGCAGAGTAGAGGGGCAGAATCACCTCCCTCGACCTGCTGGCTAACTCTTTTCTTGATGCAGCCCAGGATGCAGTTGGCTTTCTGGGCTACAAGCACACATTGACAGCTCATGTCCAGGTTCTCACCCACTAGGATCCCCAAGTCCTCCTCAGGGCTGCTCTCAATCCATTCTCCTCCCAGCCTGCATTTGTGTACTCTGCCCATCTGAAAAGCTGCAGAATATTTTGAATCAGTGCAGGGCCATCTCTATTTTAGCTACCAATTTGCATAAATACATACATTAAAGGATAAAATTGTAATTAAAATTATTTGAAACCTCTGTGTTCTGATAATTTTAATGGCCAAGCTCTATGGACATTGTTGAAAATATGAACAATAACAAGAAGTGTGGCCCCGCAGTAGTCTGGGAACCTTTCTAAAAGTTAGTGGACATGCACAAAATGATTGATCCTTTCTCAAAGGTATCCTTCAGTACTGAATGTATCAGACAGGAAAAGCAGATACATTATGCCATCTGAATGCATTACATCCACAATCCATTCCTGGATTACAGCAAATTACAATGTTTTGCTAAAGCTGACCTGGGTCTAACAAGAAAGGCTACAGTCACATGCCTTTTAAAAACTTCTAAACATTTCATTGACCTTACTATGTTTTTCCCATTAGTCTAGAAACAAGCTCTCTTACTGGATGTGTACTACTTGACACTCAACCTTTGTTGTAACTCTGAATTTCTTCTCCATTTAAAGTTAGTATTTCCCATAAACTACATGTCAAAAGTCTCCAAGAACGGACACTTAGAGAAGGTGAGTGTTTCATACAGTAATTTGTTGTCCTGATGAATTTTGATTAAATTGTAATATGTAACTAGTTAATTTCCATTTGATGCAAGAGGTGTAAATACTCCAAATAACCTGGAAAGGTTTCAATACTAAATCCAATCTGTTACAGGAGAAGTAGAGTAGAATATTGTGAGGCCAGTGCCATCCAGAAGTTATAGCTTTCTAGAAGGCAGCATATCTAAAAACTGCTGAAGCACATGCTACTAAAAGGAATGAAAAGTATGTGTGGTTTCCTGTATTTCAAATCCTATCATTTGATGAAATATTGTATAAGAATTTTTAATGTCCTGTAGTACTATTAGCAGGATTTTCTAATTATCAGTAGACCTTAAATCTATCTCTGGGCAGGGTAAACATTATTTTTCTATGAACAAGTGCACATTTAATTAGTTTATTGCATGTGTTCACTTTTTCTGTATAATTAATTTTGTATTTTTTTTCATATCAGCACATTTCAGTGTTAAGCTGATACATATAACGAGGATTCAGTTCCTTCCATTTATATGTGCACTCTATATTAAAAAACAATATTATGGTCATTTCAATTTTTGTTCTAATTTCTGGCATAACTCCAAAATAACAATTTATAAAACACTAAATTAATTACCCATTTTTGAACTTAGATAAATGATACTAAGGAAATACAATTATGTACACTAAGTGTCCATTTGCTCACATAAAAAATCCATTACATGATTCGTCACTACTGGAAATGGCTCTTCCAGAGAATTATCCTGCCCTTACCTGAAGCCAGTGGTAGATGTCAGTGTGTGTAGAATTAGCAATTTCTGAGAAACAATTCTCCACCTCCTGCACAACAGTGATGCTGAAGGTCACGTTTGAAATTTCTTAGCACAGTTGTATATGCACTTGGATTCAGTACGTAAATCCTCTATAAAGCTAGTAGAACAAGACTTAGCATTTTCCATTGACAAATTCAGTGTGAAATTTCCCAATTCTCCTTCTACAAAATACTTCCACTCTAATTAATAAGTTGGTCTGATAGTATGATACTGTCTGGAAAAAAAAAAGAGTATGGCAAGCATGTTAAAGGGGATGAACAGGAGTTCTGTGGTGCGGTCAGGTAGAAAAGAATGATGAAAGGCTCCAATACACTGAGCCAGATCTCAGAATATGTAGTTCCTACACTTTGTGCTATATTTACAACATGCAAAAATACTTAGTGAATATTTTCCTGGCTCAATTGAGGTCAGTGAAAATTTTGCCTGGAAATATCTTGGAATTGGAATCCTTATTCATAACATTATCATTCCAGATCTTACACTCAGCACAAAGCAGGCATTTAAAATAACATCACCAAATTTCATATCAGAATCTGATGGCTTCATGAACACTAGAGAGTTGTGATCCATGTTTCTGTTCTGGCTTCTGCAGCTTCGGTTTCAACCACATTGACTTTTGGTGTGTGAAGATCCTTCAGCTGCCTTTGTTTATTCTGTATGTGACAAAGCCCAAGATTCTTAAAGCTTCATCTAAAATCTGAATTCAATAGCCTTTACAGTTCCTACACTTTCTCAGAAGTATAATTATTAATATTAGACATAAATTTATGGGGAGTTACCATCTAAGAACTATCATTTCTGTTTACTCGAATTTATTTTCTTGCTCACACTAAATACAAGATAACCACCAGTTATTCTTAATGCCACAGTTACAAAACCTCTCTTGCACGCTGCGAGTGAAGCCTGTGGTTAAGTCAGCCTGTTGTACACCAGTGATCAGTTCCTTTTGTCATTCTGAAACACTATTTCAATGCTGAAAGCAGATAATTTAAATTTATAAATGGTAAAATCTCTGAGGTTTGAATAGGCTCAGATCTGCCCTTCCCAGATGTCGTCTTTACTGAGAGAGTTTTTGTGATTCTGAATCATAAATCACAGTCTTGTTCAAAATAGACCTACTATTTTGAGGGAGTAAAATAACACTCTGACTGACATGCTAATAGATAGTTTTACATGTTGGCTCCGTTGTCCACTATTTAAGATAAGGCAACTCATAGTGAGATTTTTTTTTTTGTTCTCAGCAGATTATAAATAAACCCAGAATGAATGTGAATGCTAAAAAGAAACCACTTGTACCATTTAGACTTAAAATGCAGAAGTAAACACATGGATTTTCACATTTTAACAAACCTTCACTAGAATGGTTTTCATCAGCATTGAAGGTATTTTGAAAAGCAAGAAGTCTGACAGTGAATGCCTGACATTGATATAATCAAATTTTATTTAATTAAGTCATTTTGTAATACATTAAAAAAACCCAAACAACAGAAAATGATATGCTTAATCTTATTGCAATTTAGAGCTTGAATTTCTGTCCTGATGTGATATAAAAATTGGACAGAGGAGTGGGCAGATACTTTCCAAAGAACAGGCAAAATGAAATTTCTTTGCCTTGCCCTAGTAATCTGTGGTGGCTGCTGTAATCCAATGGACAGATAATTATCCATGTCTTGTCACGAGCAGAAGAGGAAGACCTTTGGAGCTTATTAAGATGGTTCATTCCTCTGCATGCTGATGCACCAAGAAGACAACATGTTAGGTGCAGATTTGCTATGGAAGATGAAGGCAAAGACAGCAGCAGCCTCCTGCTGAGTCCTATCTAGTATGGAGCATGCTTCCACTTGTGTGGTATGATTTCAATGCCTCAGCCCTTTCCCTCCTTCCTCCCCCTGCTCCCAGTTCTCACCTTTCACACTTGATACATAACCTTTAAAAATTTCTGGTCTTCATTTCCTCGGCCAGAATCTCTCCAGCTGCAACCAAGACAAGAAGCATTTTCCTCCACTAAGACCAGACTGTACTTTGATATCTAAAGAAATTAAGGATAGATAATCGTTAATAAACGTGGAAGAAAGATACATATGTCTAAGGTTTATCTGCAAATTATAACTCTGGCCGATTTGCTATCAGATTTTCAGAAGAGACAGCAAAACTTCTGTAACTAATTAATTATTATTATATTAATTTATTTTAGAATAGATAGGAGATTTACTCTTACCTGATACGAGAGTCCTCAAGTTTATATGTTACAGGGACAAGGAGGGTGAGATACATATATTATTTCTTTATTAGTTTTTAAATTCCCTTCTAGATTTGCCAAAAGGTTTCACTGTCTCTAACACTGACACTAATTTCAGTAAATATTCTTCCAGTGCAAAGCTACACGATAAGCAACTTATTTGCAATAACACTGATTTCTATTACAGCTGCCAGTTGCTGCTGAAATTATAGCAGCACCAAAGATGTCGCCGGAAGTATCTGAATCTGATATTTTGTCTCCTAATACTAAGATGTATCTCCAACACTTTGAGCCTACCATGGCATAAATTTTTGATCACTTAAAAAGAATTTTGACTATTAGTCTTATTCCATTATAGATGATGGAGTGAGCAATTCAAATTCTATGCTGAGTTGTTCCAAGTTGCTTGGCCTTCAGCCAGAAATGACAGCAGCCTTTTGATTTGCACATCCCTTTACCTGTCTGCCATAAAAGACACAGTTTTAGAAACCTTCAAAGTCATCTTTCTTCTGAGCATCCAAGCAGCCATAATAGGACAGAGGATATCATCGCTACACCAGTGAGCAGCTGAAGCTATTACAGTGTCTTGTGTTTGCCCATTGAAATATAACACGGTTAATGTGACATAACTGTTTTGTAATACAGCCATTCTATACATGAATTGGAGTTTGAATCGGCTGAGCAAGGTGGAAAATGAGTATCTTGGGGCTCAGATTTAGGGAGAATAAATTTCATCACATTCTCTTAACATTTCTGATAGTCTAGGCCTCCTAGAAGGATTCTTATTCCCTCAAAAAACCCCAATCAACAACAACAACAACAAAAAACCCCCAACCCAAACAAAACAAAAAAATCTTAAATCTCAGAATCACAGGAAATTAGGAAAGAGGATATAGGAACTGTTTGGCTGGATAAGATTAAATTTAAGTGTCTCCAAGTTTCCCCATTGCAGATGCACACTGCCAGACAATTCCTGTCATTAGAAATCATAGGGTAAGAAATAATTAAATAAGAAAGAGGGAAATATCAAATATTTACAGAAGTATGGTGGCTAAGAATTGTATACTTACGTATTACTGAAGTTACCCTGCAATAATTGCTGTTAATTGGCAATTCTGCTTTCAAGTGCAACATGGATCTAATTTATTCACTGTTTGACTTCTGACTGACCTGTGCGTTGCATAAAATTAATCTTTGCAAAACCCCCAAGATTTGTTACAGTGACCTATTGCAAGTGTTACCACAATGTTCACAAAATAGAATTTTTCTAGAATTGAAACGTTTACTATATGTTCTGAGTATTTGTGCTGTAATTATTAAGCTTGGGAAATGCTCACATAAACCTTCTTGCACATACAACCTTTGACAAAATGATAGGGCTAAAAAGGCTTGCAAAATATCTGTATGATTGACTGATACAGGCAAATACATTACACTTGGATTGTTCTCTGCTATGCTGAACTTCAATTTTGGACATTACTAAATGACATTAATTTGTTTGGATACAAATGAATCATCTGTAACAGAAATACTGGTATTTCTCTTAGGTTATATAACAAAAATAGCTGGAGTTTTTGTTGACAGACTTTAAAGAATGTGATAAAGTCAAAAACATAATGGAACATAGAAAATACTTTCTGTGCTCCATACTGTCCATACCAGGCTACAGTACTCACAGACTTGTTGCTAAAAGTGATCAGGTTCTAGGAAACACTGCAGTGATCAAACATGTTCAATATTTTTCTTGTAAGTATACTACTAAACCACAGACCATGTACTAATCTGAAAGGATTGGTACACTGAAGATTCTTTTTTTTTTTGGCTACAACATTTTATTAATGTACTGCTAAATAATAATAAAAAATCTCCTGTATATATGTTCCATATATATATGTTCCATTCCCATGTAAGTCCTGCCTCAAAAGATAAATGAAAACATGCTTTTAACCCCTAGTTTGAATATTTTATTACATTTCTTAATTCAAACCATAAAATTTCTGACAAAAACAACTATTTCTAATTAAGCTCTGGAAGTTATTTCTGCAGAAGCTACATTTATCTGCTATAGTGTTATGGATATTTATTTTATGGTTCTTGAGTTCCTCTGGACTATTAATTTTTATAAATGAGTTGCATTTTTTTGCAAGTGATCATTACTAACTGTTCTTCCTCTATGACATAACGTTGCAATGATATAATTTAAGTTTAATGTATTTTCAAAAAATAATTAGTTATATGAAAATGTGAAATTGAATGCAAAACTGAAAACAACCCAGTGGTTGATACAGCCCATCCCAAGCAGAACCTAGAGCGATCTCAGGACAATCCCAAGCAGTGATCTTGGAACAGCAATTTCTGAATCCTTGCCTGCAGGTCGATCCCCACTTATGTAGTGAGCATGACATCTATGGTACAGAATACTTCCTTTGGACAGTTTGCGTTGACTGTTCTGGCTATACCTCTCCCAGTTTCTTGCACATGCATGTTAGTGAGACCTAGGAAGCCAGAAAAAAGTTCTTGATCTCTTAGCAACAACTAACAACATCAGTGTATTATCAACATCCTTCACATACCAAATCCCATACTAAATCCAAAACACAGCAGCTACTGGTAAGAAAACTAACTCCATCCCAGTCAAAACAAGGATAAAACCAAAATAAGGTAGCTATAATATAATCTTGAATAGTATTTTTTTTTTCTTTTGAATGTAAAGTTCCCTACAAAAGCAAAAAGCAGAAAAACAGTCAGTCAGTTACTCAATTTGTTACCAGATCCTCAAAGACCCTTCCAGCCCCAGCCTAATAAACTTGAAGCTTCACTCCTTGTAGTCAATAACTGTAACGAAACAGAGTTGCTCATCTTTGTATTTATTATACTAGTATAATCAAAGTGAGTCACTATTAAACTTGAATGATAGCATAAACAGTATCAAAGTTTTTACAAGAAGTCAAATTTGGGCAAAATTCTGAAGCTTCCCTTTCCCAAAGAATTCTGAATAGATAGATTTTGGCATGATTTACTGATTAAAAAATTATTTTTTAAAGTGGAGCTAAAAATGTTTGAATTACTTCAATAGTTCCATTTGATGATTGAGAAGTTGATTTTGGTTTACAAAAATTACAATGATAAGTGATGGCATCTAATGTAGCATTTTCATTAAGAATTTAAAAAATGTAAACAGACATGGCCATTCTCTTAAAAACAGGAAAAACTAAATGCTTTTTAAAAAATGTAAACCTTTGTATTTTGAAAAATAACATATTTTGTTCCAAAAAAATCCTGTGTAAATTTCTTACTTACTATAGACACATTTAAAAATAGATCCCTTCAAAATGCTCTACTTTGTCAGTGGAAAAACCACAAAAATAACTTATATTTGTCAGAAAGTTCAAGTTTAAAAAATATGTCAAAATTAATCACAGATAATTGATTTTACTCCTTGTAGACTCAGAGTTTTTGTTTTGTTTTTTTTTAAAAGAATCTCTACAGTATTCAGAGGGCTCTCATGGATACCTTGTACTGGACAAGTAATTTTACTAATCTTCCAGTTAGACAAAAATAGTCATCTCTATCATAAAATGAAAAGACTAGATAGGTCTATTCTGATACTTGCAAAAGTCCGCCATATGTGGTGTCAGCATACAAAGACAGGAGGATTGTGTCTTAGCTATATATACAATTGGATACAGATATAATCAAATAATGCTGCTGCTCTTTTACCTGATCTACAGAGCCAGGGACATGAACATCTGTCAGAGAACCAGAGAATCTTAGGGCTGGAAGAGACCTCCAAGATCAAGTCCAACTGTCAACCTAACACCACTACACCTACTAAACCATGTCCTGGAGTGCCACATCTACACATTTGTTGAACACCTCCACTACTTCCTTGAGCAACCTGTTCCAGTGTTTGACCACTCTTTCAGTAAAGAAGTGTTTCCTAATATCCAACCTAAACCTCCCCCGTGATTTCCTCTCATCCTATCTCTGAACAAAAGGGCTGCCAGTAGCATTGGACAATGTAGTCAGCAGACTGTGCACCTGATGCACGCAAATGCTCCATACCATTTCCATGTTTTCTTGTCTTTTCACCTATCCTGACACTACAAACTACTACTATGAACTTCCAACGGACAGCAGTGTTTTATACTTGATTGCTTAAACCAATTATTTGTTTTGTGATGAGCTTCAAGTGCTTGATTATTACAAAATTCACAAAATCACTACCTTTTCACTTATGGAAGAGACATCATTCGTACTTCACCTATTAGAAGCTGTACATAATGATGTCAGCTTGACAAAACTCTATGCATGCATTATTATTTCTAGGTTATGCAGCAGTTGGTGGGGTTTTTATTCTTTTGTCTTCTTAGGAACCTACCAGCGGCATCAGACAGAAAATACAGAAAAATGGTACTGGTTGCCCAGTTTGAAGCTTGCTAACAGTCATCATGAGAAGTCCGAAGGCCACGTAATAAATTACTGATAATGCTTTTGTAGCACCTTTTTTTTTAAGTGAGAATTTTCCTGATTCCAAGAACAGGCTCATTCCAAGTGTTTACTAGAACATCATGTCAGAAATTCTCTGCATCCTTTTTTCTCTACATCATGCCCAGACAAGCTGATGCTACTATCATTTTTAGAGATCTTAGCCATTTGCTGGTGAGTTTGCTCTTTTAAACAGTGAGAAAGATGGTCATTTCTTTCTATCACTCTAAGAAAAATCAAGGCAAGCTGATGGTTAAGACTTTAAAATAAATATGACAAACATACATACACAGTGGTGACTGCTTTCCTGAAACGAGCCTATATTTTTTAGAAATATGACAAAATAAAATTCTATTTGACACATACGTAATAAGATATAAAGATAAATTATCTTTCCTGCAGTATGCAATGTATCTCAGAGTGCAGTAAATTTCAATAAATTGCAATGTATCTGTACACATTCTTATTTTCCAGTATGTGATGAAATGCTGTATTTTTTAGCTTGGTTCAATTTTCTCTAGGCTGCTACCAATAAATTGATTAAATAAACATCTAAGCTGTAAATAAAATAGTGCTACTGTATTCACTGTTGTTTTGTGATGGAAAACAATTTGGTTTACTTCTACTTCCCCAGATCAGTACGCGATACAATATTTAGGCTGTTAGTATAATCTCAGGAAAGTACGTTTTAGACAGTTTTCACTGTAATCTCAGATCTAAGATACACATTTTGTTAGTCTTTACACAGGTTTTGGATGACTGAATTAATTGTATTAGTTAAATATGAACAACATTATTTAAATATGACCTCTCTTCCTGACAGTGTAAACAAAACTCAGCTTGTTTCATCATTAAACTAAACAACAACAGCATGTTGTATTTACCATGTAGGGCCATCTGTAATGTTTTTACAGCATCTATTACAATGAGGCTCTAATCCTAACTGGAGCCTCTAAATGCTACTTGATAGGAAAAAAAAAAAGGAATAATGACTATATTAATGTTCTTTTTAGTAATTCATGGACCCAGTAATTCAACCAGAACAGTCGGCATTCTTACTTCACTTACCAGCAAAAACTGAATAAGCAGACTGTTATAATGAGATCTCATGATATTAAAACATCATTAAAGTTATGGCAGTTACTGTTATGGGTGTGCTGTAGAATAAAACATTTCAAAAACAAATTACAAACTAAACAATGCTCCATGAGATTACAGAATAAAGTACTTTCTGTGATACATTGATCAAGTAACACTTATTTTACTCTGAGGCTAGGAATCATTCTTCCATAAAGGGCACCTTAGGCAACTTTGAAGACTCCACAGCTTTTGTCATCTCTTTTTCCCTTTCCACACCCTAAGGTTATGGATGATTTGCTTTTGCAAGACCAATGCAAGTTATCCTTGCTTTTACTGCTGGGATGCAAATAGCCAGAATGACTTTACCACATTGCTTCAGTAACTGGGGAACATTGTGGCCTTGGTATAGCACCACACAGTCTTCAGTATGATTAAAAGGGGTCTCCAGTTGTTTGTTATTTCATCCTGAAATGCAAACATTACTTTGTGCAGTACAATAAAAGCTCATTTTTCCTAGTAATTTCTGTATTTTATGCTCCTGCTGTTCCTTCTCTTCCATAATACGTAGTATAAGTGCTACTTTTCCTGAGTTGCTAAACATACTGATCAAATCATGGGGAGTTTCAATATCAAACATAGTTCTCTCTGTATTTCTATTTGATTTCTCATTGGGTTTTTTTTCAGAAACCCATTTGTAGGCCTGTTGTTCCTCACATTTTCAGTGGGAAGATTTTTGTATCCAAAATTCTTTCCTCTCTCTGTTAAAAGGCCTGGCAGGTAGCTGCCTTCAGACAGTGAACAGATGGTTTCACATCAGCCCACTTTTTTTTTCTCCTGTTCCTAATTGGTCATCAAAGGCCGAGCAATGCCCAAATGGAGCGTTACTGTTAATGCAACCTAAATATTTCAAGTAGAGTAAACAAGATAGCATTGGATACTAAATCAACACTATTTTGCCCATAGTCAAACTTCTCCACTCTTCCCCAAAGAGACCATATGATTCGTCTGACTGCCTCTTCAGTTTTGCCTGGAAATACTTGTAAGTTCCAGAATTATGATATTTACATATAAACATGGAGAAGTAGAAAAATAAAAGCTCTGAAAGAGGAAAAAGAAGTATCTTGATGAACAATACTTTCCTCCTTAACAGTACAATGCTCTCAGTTTCTACATTAAAACCTCCTCATCCTTCATCTAATCATGAATTAGACTGAAGGTCATGATTTAACCATACATCAGGGTAACAAGAGGCAGGAAATTTTAGAGGGCAGAAGAACAAATAGGCAGGCTGCTATTTTCTAGAATTGTCATAGTATAATTTCCAGAATTGTCCTCTCGAGCATAGAGAAAGGGAATGCATTTGTGACTAAATTTAGGGTTTCAGCTGCATGACAAAAGGAGCCATAAAACTGTAAGTTTAGATTCTTTCTTTCATCTTTCTCTCTTTGGGTTAATCCAGCATTCGGTAAATTGCTGGACATACCAGCTACTTCTGATGATGCAAGAATGATGACATAACAAGAATTATGGCAGAACACGTAACATTAAAGATCCATCTACCAGATAAGACATTTGGTATCTTACCAGACCTTATACAGAATAAGCTACAAACAGTTTTTATACCTTTTAAAACTCCCAAATCCTCTTTCCTATAGAAATTTGCTCTCTGCAATGACAGAAACATTTCATGTTCCTACAGATTTGGGTATTTGGTTATATTTTATTTGAAAATTACACTACAAAACTATACTGTATATATTATATTTACAAACAGTACATTTCTGATCGTATGTCTATCACATAATTCTTGTTGAAATGTGACTGTAGGGAATAAAATAGAGTTTTTCTTTACCTTAAACCATAGAATCTATGTAGTAAAAGCTCAGCACCAACTTTCCCAGAAGAACCTTGGATATACACGAGCCATTAAAGCTCAAAAGCACATGATGTCTCTTTGAAGTGTAATCTGTACTTTGGAATATAATCCTGGGTCTTACCTTTTGTTCATGCCAGGTGGATATCAGGTCTGGATGGAAGCTCTGCAGTATGTATCCTGGGACACAGTACTACATCAAAGAAAATACAGGACAATATTTGCTGCCTCTAGATACAAATAACCATTAAGCAACTGGAAAGGATTCTGGGGTTCTGCCTGTTCCCATTTTCCATGTAGGAAAGAATATTGACAAATAGAGCAATTCTGCAATTTTGGGTTGATTAAATAAGAGCATGTAATTAGCTTTACAATACAGAGCTAGTCAAGGTATTAGAGTCTTTATTATTTTGTCAAAAATGAATAGGGTACCACTTCTTATTGTAAATATTGTGAGTAGAACAGCTGTAAGAAAATCTCCTTCCTCCTTTTAACTTGGCTGGAAGTTTCAGCTGTATAAAAACAGAGAACTTTCCCTCTCTTCCTTTAATATTTGAAGTATCCAAAAGATCTTTTTATTCTTCAGTGTCAAGGTTTCTGTAAAACTTCAGAAGATATAGAGCATACACACCAAACCCACTGATTATTATGCTGACCAGCGCTGTCTCCCAGCCTTCCACTTTCTCTGTGCATACATCTCTACCTTGTCCTTTCCACGGAGCTTTTGTTCTGTTCTGTGTTTGTAGAGTATGATGCTATGCTCCAGTGTCCTATGCCAATACAAATAAACAACAATATGGCAACTACGATGGGGCCCACTACTTTCTCACAGCACTGAGAATTAATTCCTGGATGAGCTGGCATTAATAAAACATTTGCCTCTTTTTAATGACAGAGTAGAACCTAATCACTTTTTTTTTTCTTTTAACACCAGAGGATGGATAAATAGCAGATAAAATGTATGTAAGAAATGTGAAGAAACAGCAGTAAGAGCATCATTATGAACTTGACATATTTACATAAAAAAAACCTTTTCATGTTGTGAAGTTTAACTCACACACATAAACCTAAATTCTGCTAAATTCTCCTAAATTATGCAGCTATTCTCACTAGACTAAGTCAGGCTATATATAAAAATGAAGACATAATACATATAAAACAAAGGTTTTCAGCATTAGAACTGCTAAATTGTGTAGCCATTTTAATCTGCAGCATCACCACCAAGAGATTAATAATGTTTCTTTTTAGTTGGCTTCTCTAGCCCTTATCTGAAATCCAATATGTTTTTCCATGGCCAGAATACAATCAATCGATGAAGCCACAGGAAAGTCCCGTTAGGTTCTTCTGGGTTTTTTGAAGAACAGATTTTATCATAGAAATTCTATTCAGATGACTGAATGGCATCTATTCCCTGGTCTCACCCAAGGCAGAAGCTGACTACTAATGCTCTGTGAGCCTTGCTTCATGATCATTAATTTGACACAGCACTCCTCTGAGTTCTATGCCAATTCCAAACTTTTACTAGGGAAGTTTGTGCTCAGTGAAGTGAGGATCATAGTTAATTTCAGATTATTTATGTCATATCCATTGAGAAACATATTAATAGCATTACTTTGGTTCAGTTATTATTTTTTTTTTTCCAGAAGCAGATTCCGTTTCATTTTGAAGAGGCTTAATAAAAATTAGACTGACACATTTATACAAGGAGCACTGAATGTCACTGCATCCCTGATTAAACATTTAGGGTGGCATGTCAAATTCTTGGCAAAGTCTAGAATTGTTCCAATTTTCCAGAAGGGATTGGCGTATACATAATGTCACCATTTATCACAAAGCTGCTGAGCTGCATTTTTAATGAAAAACAAATCTTTTACTGTGGTTATTATACACTGTGTATATTTACATGGTATTTAAATGAAGACTAAATTTTAAGGTGAACCATAAATTGACTGATGAAAGTGTAATTTTTGGCATTAGATTTAATGTACTAATCCCATAAAATCAAGATCTCAGAAACAAAGACAGCTCACCATTTATATAATCCAGGAACTAACAATCAAAATATTTTTCATACATTTTTATTTACAACAATATCAGGCAAAATAGTGATGACCAGAGTAGAGATAGGGTAGTTTCTTCCATTCAACCCTTGACGTCACCAATGACCTTCCAAAATTTTTCATGAAAAAAAAATGAGATATCAGCTTTTGAAAAAATAGACAAGTAAAAATATTAACAATATTTTAAAAAAATATCTTAATTTTTAATGACACAATCAGTGAAGTGATTTGACTATAAAAATAATTAGTTGGCAGAGAAACATTTATCACTAAATCAGAATACTTCAGTTGTTGGACAGTGTTTCTGATTCAAACAACTATTCAGGCAGGTAAGATGCAACTTCTTCACTCTTGCCATTAATCACTGTCTCTAGCAATAAAAGTAACTCTTTTTGCACAGGCAGAAGATTTGGTAAAGTTTTCTATTTATCCATTTAAATACACCAGCAAGCGACAAAAATGATCAATCTCCCTTTGAGGCAGAGAAAATAAGAGTATTTACAGACACTGAGGGCTGTAAAAATGTATGCTTGAAGGTATGTTGGAGAGTGAAACAATATATTAGTACCTTTCAATAAGATATGGCCAGATTTTCTCACTAATGCCATGAATTCCTAATTATTACTTCTCTAAGTAATATTTAAATTTCACTATTGTACATGAAAAATAATATGCAACACAATCCTTCAACAGTATTAAAGTAGTCAATTTTCTTTTTTGGACGTGCAGGTGGTACTTTTCTTATGTGGCTGTGCCTAGAAGAGAACAGATTTGAATAAATTTGTTGACCTCAAAGTTACATTCAAATCTTATTCTGCATGTACAATACCATTCATATTGGTCGTAACACATATACTTCATAAGTTCTTTACTTGAGGTTACACCATCAATGATTGAAATTCATAATTTATTGAATTTATAAAAACAGTGCTTTGGAAAACAGTAAAGTATAGAGGCATATCCTCTTGCATGCATCTCAATGGTTCTGTATTCAAAATTGTGTATCTTCCAACTATTTGTTCACTGTTTCATTGCATATTAGCTCAGCATTAGTCTCACTTTATGCCTATATCATGAAGATATGTAAACATTCTCTTTTACATACAGCTTTCTGTCTTTAATTTTAATATAATCAGAGCATATCTAGAGCCATACTACGCCATACTTTTGCCTATATTATATAAGGGGAGGGGGTAAAAGGAATGACAAAACACATCATTTTTACACTGAATGAAGCATCAAAAACGTACTTCAGGTTATCACAAATTCAGTGGAAGATATCTTGATGGCAGAGTGCATCCATTGCACAGACCAACTGATATGTGGGAGGAAAGCCTTCTGCAACACTTCAGAATGTAGGTTTCCACCTTGTTCCTCAAAACTGCCAGAGAAGATAGCATCTCTTCATTTGCTTGAACATTTGCTAGTAGAACATAGATATTTCTGCTAAGGTAGAACAGTCTTAGGCATATTTATCATGAATAAACATAAAGGATGAGTTTCGAACATCTCATATTTCATTTTAGTTTGAGGAATACACTTATGTGAGCTAGCAAGAGGAGACTGGTATAAACCTAAAGAAGAAATGGAAATATTTGAAACTCGCTTGAAACAATATCTGTCCTGTGGATTTTATTGGGTTCCAGAGCTAATGCTTTAGCTATTAATGCAAGAATTGATCTCAGAAAAATCTTTCATTGATTTCCCTTGTACTCCCTTCTATCTATCACCTTTGTTCCTTTCCTTCTATAGCTCATGCTGTTTGTATTATCTGTATGTGCCTTGTGTCTAGCCAAGACTCTAGTAAGATGCATTTGTTCCACTGCTAACTGCCTCAAAGGAAGGACTTTTTATTATCATCAAAGACTCAAAATAATAATAATGAAAATCTCCTGGTTAGTTCAAATGGTCTGTTCTGCTTTAAACACTTTGGGGACTATGGGAATATCTGTATATACTTTGCACACACATCTTAGAAATTCAGTTTCAATAGAGAGAAAAAGTTTCCTTCTAAATGAGTTTTCAGTGTTAGCTGAAGCAATATTTTAACGGAGCTTGAAATCTGACTGTTTTGTGAAATTCTGACAGGGCTGTGACAAGCAGTATTTGTCCTATACAAAAGAGAAAAAGAAAAATTTTCTTCCACCTAGAGCTGCATTGATGCTACTCTTCAAAGAAATCTCTTGTTCTTGTGGTTGATGTTTCTGTATCTGGAAAGCTGTAGGTTATGAGTCTCAGGACAAGACTCAGGCAGACTTATGTTTAGAGTTTCTCATTCAAGAAGAAAAGGAAAATAAGGACAAAAACAGTGAAAAAGCATACAAGCATTTTGCTACATTAAATGGTCAAGCAGCTGAAGTAGTAATACTGATTATATGAAGAACTGGAAGATAAATTCCTTCCTCACTCGGGTACCATAAGCCCTTGCAATATAATTCAGATCACTGCTTTCCAAGAGACTGTTACTGCATTTTAGTTTCCTTTTGATGGTAAACGCTAAATCCCTAACTGATGCATTCTGTGTTAATTGCGTAATGTCACAGTGGCTCTAGGTTCGATCTGCAGCACACCAAAGTTACAACTACCAGTAGTCATACACTGTAATACAGAAGTGGAATTATCCCCAGCTATAGACTACACAACTTGAAGTGTTACCTGATAACTCTCATGGTGCAGAGCTAAAAGTGTGGCTGTCTCTCCCTTCCTGCCAGCCTTTCAGACGTGTTCCTAACGGAAAGTGAGCAGAGTAGACTTACTTGCTTTATTTCTCTCATAAGAGCAATTTGACATCTAAAGGGGTGAAAAAAAAAAAAACTGTAAATAAAAAAAATAAAATCACCCCATTGTAAATCCACCAAGTTCATAGTCTAGTGATCTGCACTACATCTACCAGTCACAGGATATTAATACATACATTCCTTTGAGCTGTTGAGGTGTCTCTTAGGAAATGCATCCCAGGTCTCATGTTCCTTGTTTGTGTCTAAGGTTTAGGTTGATAAGATGTCTGATCTGGTCACAGAGTCTCCCCACTTATTGAACTATTGCTCTGCTTCGTAAGTCAGATCTTCCTGGAACATGAAAGAATCATAGAATTGTTAAGCTTAGAAGGGTCATTTAAAGGTCATCTAGTCCAACCCCCCTGCAAGGAACAGGGACATCTCCAACTAGATCAGGTTGCTCAGAGCCTCATCCAACCTGGCCTTGAATGTTGCCAGGGATGGGGCATCTACCACCTCTCTGGGCAACCTGTTCCAGTGCTTCACCACCCCTCATCATAAAAAAATTCTTCCTTATATTCAGTCTAAATCTACCTCCCTCTATTTTAAAACCATTCCCCCTCATCCTATCACAACAGTCCCTCCTAAAGAGTTTCTCGCCATCTTTCTTGTAGGCTCCCTTTATGTACTGGAAGATCACAATCAGGTCTCCCTGGAGACTAAACAGCCCCAACTCTCTCAGCTTGTCCTCACAGGACAGGTCCTCCAGCCCTCTGGTCATCTTTGTGGCCCTCATCTGGACTCACTCCAACAGACTAGCTGGGTCTGAGTGATCCCATTGAGAATGGTGGAGTAAAATTTTTAAAGAAAACAGGTCAAATGTGAAGCAAAGTCACACAAAAGTTTCAACTGGAAGTTTTGGTGTTTCTTCAACAATAGATTTGTATAATTGTATCTTCAAAGTTAAAACTAACAGCAATAGTTACAATTCCCTGTGAAAGGAAAGTCTCAAATTTTGACACACTAAAAATCGCCTTTGCAAATTTGATTGTTAGAATCATAGAATGGTTAGGGTTGGAAGGGACCTTCAAAGGTCATCTAGTCCAACCCCCCTGCAAGGAGCAGGGACATCTTCAACCAGATCAGGTTGCTCAGAGCCTCATCCAGCCTGGCCTTGAACATTTCCAGGGATGGGGCATCCACCACCTCTCTGGGCAAACTGTGCAAGTGCTCTACAACTTGCATTGTGAAAAGGATTTTCCCTAATATCCAGTCTAAATCTACCTCCCTCTAATTTAAACCCATTACCCCTTGTCCTATCACAACAGGACCTACTGAACAGCCTCTCCCCATCTTTCCTATAGGCCCCCCTGAGGTACTGGAAGACAGCTATTGGGTCTCCCCGGAGCCTCCTCTTTTCCAGGCTGAACAGCCCCAACTCTCTCAGCCTGTCCTCATAGGAGAGGTGCTCCAGCCCTCTGATCATCTTCGTGGCTCTCCTCTGGACCCTCTCCAACTGGTCCATGTCCTTCTTATGTTGGTGGCTCCAGAACTGGCCACAGTACTCCAGGTGGGGTCTCACGAGGGCAGAGTAGAGGAGGTTAATATATTAACTTCCTTTCAAGTTAATCGAAATTGGTCCTTTTACTTCCTAAACAGTGTTTTATCATCACTCCCCAAGAAATCTCCATTGTTGAAACTAAACAGATTCCTATCAGCTATTTCATCCGTATTGTAATTTCCCTCCTCACAATTTTATGTTACAGTACATACAGAAGAAAAAGGCTCTCTAGTGCAATATCCCAAGATATGATGGCTAATGCAGTTGTTCCACCATATAAATGTTTCCAGTAATTTATCCATCAAAAGTAGGAAGCATGCTTAATTATATTGTTGTACAGCTGCTGCAGGAAAATGACATGCACAATGATGGCCTAGTGAAGTTAAACTATAAAAAAGAAAAAAATTCAGAGCAGAAAGTTTATGAATTTTCATTTTCTCTTTTAAAAACACTGCAGTAGAAAAAAGAACAAAACCTATGCTATGAAATAATTCATTTTTCAGTGCTATTAATTCAGTTTACTCTGGCATGAATACTAACGCTTTGCAGAGCCCACCATATCTAAGACTATCCATTTAAAGGGTGAAGATGGGAGTGATTTCATTTATTAAATTTCTCCTGTTTCCTTTAATATGTCTTTTGGTAGGAAGGATCATTTAAGCTTTGTTTCAGATCAGGTCTTTTTACTCTTAGTCTTCATTACTGATGAAAATCTAGAGACCAATGGCATATTCATTTAATATACCATAGAATAATTCATGCCCGAAAGAGTAAAGTAAAAGGAAAAAAGAAAAAGCAAGTCTCCCTACTAAAAAGGGACATTAGTCACTTCTCTCTGTCATTTTTGTGGCAGCTGATGTTCTATGTTTTGTAAATCATTACATCTAAAACAGCTGAAGCTGTAAGAGTAATGTAGCAGGTCAGGGAAAACAACCAAAACAGGGTCAGACTATCTGAACCCATGGTACCCATTCAGTCAGTCTTGTGTCACATCACTTAGGCTTAATTTTAGCGTGCTAACTTATCAGTATCACTGCTAATAAGAAATAGTATACACACTTTCAGAGACCTTTACTGCAGAAATATAGGAACTAGAAGTGCCAGAAACAAAAGGAGCAAGGTGTTTGCTCAAAGCAAGTATTTTTAGAAAGATTTTGTAATAAGAGGATAGAACAGAATGACTTTTCATATCACAGGAAGCAAGAAGAGTAGCAATGAAAAACAAACCAGTAATGTGAAGCAAGAGGAGATAAAAGACAAGAGGCAGTTTTCAGTTTAGACATGTGAGGCGAGACCCTTTATTAAAAAACATGGCAGAGGGCTTGAGTTTGATTCTGCAAGAGATACGAAGACAAAAAACCCAGAGTTGAACAGAGAGATAAGTGTGGGAGAAGATGACATATCAAGTATTCAAATTTTAGATACAAAGGAAGAAGGGATGAATTGTCCGCAAGAATATAAACAGAAAGGAGGAAAGGACGGATTTTGATGATAAAATGGAAGAAGGCTTACTGAGCTGCAAAAGAGAACAGAGAGGAGTCAAGATGACACTGAGTGGATTAGCCACAGCAAAAAAACCCAATGAAGCTTATAAATAAAAAATACAAGTCATTGATCCAGTCCTACTGTACACCTTTCATCATCTTTCAACCACAATATCAGAACTCCAGCTGTGTTACTTTCAAATGCAAAAGTGTTACCACTGATTTCTCAAATTTCCATCGGCATGTGTTGAAAAAGGTGCTGCTCACACTACTTTAAAGAAAGCAGTTTAGAGAATAGAAACATAACATTTCCTATAGTAGCAACTAAGGACTGATGTATGCAATGAAATGTTTATGGAATGATCTCTATCTCACTGGCACAAATGTAGTATTTAACAAAGATTTCTCCAAACTTACAGAATATTCATCTACAAACCTCAGAACCAAATGCAAATATTTTTGAGCAGTCTTATGTATCTTTCTGTGATTCATTGATTTTGTTTGGAATACATTGCCCAGTCTTAAATCTAGCACAGAATGAAAGGAAAATGACATCCTAAAGGTAAAATATCCAAGCTAAAAGGAAGATTTTTAAAGATAGGAATTAAAACCAGACATATTAAAAATATTACTTGTTTTTAGCTGATTATTACATACTGTAAAGAAAACTTGGTCAAATTTAGAGTAAGCTTCACCAGATGTTAAAAAAAAAATTTCAAATTACCAGTAAAAAGAACTGAAATTTCTTTTGTACGTAAAACTATAAACCCATTTACTTGTAAAACCATTAACATTACAAAGGTTTAGAAATGTTTCTGACTAAGTGATTGGGTTTTTTTGGGTACCTTTCACTGTATGCTTTTTATATTAAAAAAAAAAATCTGGAAACTTGCAAACTCCTTTTTTGTTACTAACCATTAAAATATAAAAATACAGAGCTCTTTACAGCCAACTAGTGGCCTTAAATTGGATCAATATGTCAGAAAAATGCTTTTCCTTTAAACAACATGAAGTAATTAATGCTTTATTTTCAAAACAGCTTCCTGTTATATTTCCTTTGAAGCATCCAATTCTCTCATGGGATGCATAACGACTCAAGGTGACATTAAGTTCAGAAGTAGATTGAGCAGAAAGCTGTTCCTGAACCAGAACATTTAAATAAGACTGAAGTGATATATGTACACCTACAGTATAACCTACACAGTAATCTATTTCAAACCAGGTTTCCTCTTTTGAAGTAACACGTTAAAAGTCTACTTCTTCACAAGGTGTCTGAAATAAGATTCTCTCATTCACAAATGTAGAAACTGAACTTGAATCCCTGGAAAATACAGTCTATATACAGCAAAGAATGGGGAATGACCAAAGCCAAGCTAGCCCAATTTACTTTCTTTACCTTTTACTCACATTCTGTCAGGCATTCAAACATGCAAACAAAAAACCAGAGTGAGTATGCTTGTTCAAGAGACCAAAATCTCCTGTGCATCAGCATAATACAAGGCATTTATGGTTTCATTAGTTTTAAAAGATGAAGAGAGAATTATTTCTCATTTTAAATGAACATAAAGTAGTAAAAGGGAAGCTCTACAGATGTTCACTTTGTTTCTGTTCCCGTATTTGAACTCCTTGATGTTCAATATAATTTCTTATTTTCTAGTTTTTGGTTGTCCAGATAAAGTCCTGAGGGCCCTTAGTTGTACTTTATAGCTTTATTTTAAATAAGCATAGCAAGGTATTTTCAGAAAGGTCCAAGTTTCTGAGCTGTCCTAAAAAATTAGTTCTCATACACAGAAAACGAGATATCTTCTAAATTCCTACTCCTTAATTTTAGACAAGTAAGAAAGGAAGCCTTTGAGTTTGGGGAAACACCTTAGCATTTTCCTACAAATACCAAATGATTACAGCATTAAGAGCAATGCAGAGACTTAAAGCTTCAGGAGTCTTACTAGTCTCTGTGGTTATTTACTGTTCAAAAGAAAAACAGTATTAAGTAGGTAATAATACCTGGTAGTATCTAATAATGAATCATAATTTTTTTTTTTTTTGGAATTTTTTGACAATTTAATAAAAGATAAATCCTTACTAAATTTTAGAGCATGATTAAAAAGGAAAAATCAAGAAGCTTTACACTTCTTTTGGAAGTTCTAATAGATTTATTTATCAAATTATGAAAAAATAACATTAGATTAGGAAAGAGTCTTGCAAAAGCTTAACAGCATCAGAATATTATTTTTTAAAAGATGGACTAACATAGTCAAATACTACATTCCCAGCTACATCTTCTTCCTCGAAGCAAAATCTATATGCGATACCCAATAGACATTTCCTTAAATGGTTTGCATCCTATTAGTCTATCATATTATTTACATTCTTCTTTACCTTTTATTCAGTGATACAAAAGCCTCACAGCTTCCTGACAACATATGTTTGCAGACAAGAAGAGTGAAGTTAAGAGTTTTCCTATCTGGTTAGCTATGGGCAGCTACTACATCATAATAACTCTTTTCTTGAAAACTGAAATTAAAACCAGAAACATTTTGCATGTGTGCACCATATATATATATGTGTGTATATATAGGCATGTGTGCATACACCAAAACATGTATTCATACATATCTATATATACACATCTTCACGCAGAGGAACAGTGGAGAATGGAGAACTTAATTGAAAGACCAGTTTCAAATAAACAGATAAAAGGGATCATCATTTGTTAGATTGGGCCTCCAACACCCATGTGCTGAGACAGGTATAAAGAAACTTTACCTGGCCAATTGCCTTAATATTATAAGAACTACATCAAAAGATCTGAACTCATGGACAAAGTTCTTTGTAATAAAAACAATTACAAATTTAATTTTAGGAAAGCACTTTCTGACTGTATCCTACAGGGAATGAAAAATGTCTGCTCTGATGAAAAATTCTGTAAAAAATATTTTGTGGTTTCATTATGAGATTTGTTGAAAGACCACTTACAACCAGCAACAGGTTTGCAGCTCACTTCAGGGTTTCAGAGCACAGTGTATTTTGCTGAAAGAAGAGAGAAAAAAAAAAACCTCTTCTTTTGACTTCTGTCATTGAGTCCTAGAACTATGGAACTGTGACTATCACCTTTGGTGTTTCCTAGTATTTTATTTTTTTTTTCCTAAGGCAATGGTTTTAATTATCTATAATTTTGACAAAATAGAATGATTGAGGCCAAAATTTTCTATGCAAGATTAAGCTAATCTGTTTTGTATTGATTTTAGCAAAAACAGTTTAGAGAAAGTATGTTGTTCCCTAATATTAAAAGAAATTCTTATTGGTGATTGAGTCTCATCAACTGGTAACTGGAAAGCTGTAGAAATTCTGTGCTTTCAAAACAGGCAGCTAAAATATAGCAGGAACTGTTCTTATATGAAGCATGAGCTACCCATGCCTGTGGAAGCCTGCCTAAATTATCTGTTTTTAAAAATACAATCTTCATGTGCTCAGAAAAGACAGCTTTACTGTAACTGATAAATTTCATTTGTACTAAGAATGCTTCAGGCTGAGGCCACCAGGTATTTTCCTGGCAGCGTCTGAGGACGGTGTAAGATCCAAGTGTGCTATTAACAGTAATAATAGGAGTCTGTTTCTTCAGTCTCGGTTTTTCATTCTTCCTTCCATCTCCAACCTCAGCTTCCCTAAAATAAACCTGAGATTATAACACCACAACAACAGTCTCAGAATTAAAGCAGCTGAATGAAAACCCATAGAACTAAATCATATTCTTTCCTTAGCTACTGATTTCCTATGTGCTAATGAACAAGCCATTTAAATAGACTTTTAATGGATGGCCATTAAATATGGACGCATAATTAGTGATCACTTGTTTTTTGACCTATGATCCCCATGCTCAGACATACTGAATAGTAACATCTGCAACAGAAGTCAGCAGGAGCTTTGCTTTAAACTACGGTACCATTGAGCTGTTTGTAATGCTAAATAGTCTGGAAAGCAGGTCATGGGCAGCTCAGCTTGTCAACCAAACTGAATGGTATTTTGACCTTCATCTCCATGTATGACAGTATGTCACCTTCTCATCTTGCAAGAAAATCTGAAAATAAGTATTTTGGAAATAAATAAAACAGATATGTTTGCCATAGAAAAGCAAGGAAAGACATTGTTGGAAATTCTGGAGTTGGAATAGATGATTGGTACAATACAAATGGAAGTAGAGAAAAGCAAAAAGAAATCTACAAGTTGATCTTCAACCTTTCAATCTCTTCAGGAAAAGCAAATAAAAAAAAAACCAAACACAAATGCCCCAGGCATTTTAATAATGTGAAGGTGAATTGAATGATCAACAATCTAGGTGTTATTTCCTTCCTAAAGTTCACAACTAATGTATGACACATTAATGAACAAATGAAAAGACAAAGAAAATCTCAATCCAACTCTCTCTTCTAGGGAGGGATTTTGTATTATACAGAAAGAGAACTGACTTTTATTCTTCTGCCTGCTCTCCAGAGCATAATAGCCAGAAGATCTTTGATTTTTATTTAACTGCTGCTTATTCATCCGTATTTTAACATAGTATAAACAACTGATGCAAATATGGGAATTTTGTTAACTTTGTTACTTTGTTAGCTAATATTGCTTATAGTTATGGTTGTTAGAAATTGAATACCTAGCAGATTCAATATGATACTTAAAATGACATTTTCATTCCTGCAGTAATAAAAGTGAATTGAACATATTTTTTCCTCTGCAGTAACTGTTGTGGTTTAGCCCCACTTAGCAGCTAAAATACCACACAGTTGCTCACTTCTCCCCCACTGACCCCTGAGCAGTGGGACAAGGAGGAGAACTGGCAAAAAAAACCCAAAACAAAACAACAAACAAACACCCAAAAAAAAAAAAAAAAAAAAAAAAAAAAAAAAAAAAACAAAACAAAAAAAAATAAAAAAAAAAAAAAAAAAAAAAAAAAAAAAAAAAAAAAAAAACAATAATAAGAAAAG
>WHYT01017429.1:108856-173959 GCA_009806455.1 Tetrax tetrax
AAAAAAAAAAAAAAAACAAAACAGCAAACAAACACCCAACAAAAAAAAAGCCCACAAAGCAAACAAACACCACATAACAGTTTAAGAGAACAACAGAGGAAAAGAAAACTGAAATGGAAAACAAACAAAAATTCCAATAACAGAAAATACTGAAGCCCATGATTTACAGTGCAGTAGCTCACAGCACATCCCGATGCTTAGCTCCCTCCCAAGTAGCAGGAATCTCCCCTTAGCCCTGTCCCCGCTTTTTAAACTGAGCATGATGTCACAGGGGATGGAACAGCCCTTTGGCCAATTTGGGTAAACTGTTCCAGCTGTAGGCCAATTAGTAACCTATCCCAGCTGTGTCCCCCAGCCATAGGTGCCACCAGCTCCATCTCCTCTCCCAGCTCAGGGGAAAATTAACTCTGTCCTGGCCAGAACCAGGACAGTAGTTCTGCTCATCTTTTAAATCTAGGCTCAGAAAGTTTTATGCATATCTGTCGCTATAAACAGCTTTTCCTCTCTTCAAAAGAAAGACAGGTTCTTTAATTTGTTTCTCCTGTTGCTTTTATCCTCTCTTGCTGCTGTACTCATAATAGCCATTGTGATACCCAAGTTCCTTTTCTTCAGGGAAATGGGAAATACAGACTGCCGTTACACGTTATTTCATGTTTTAACTTACAGGGTTAACTGTAAAGCTGCCTGGTACTCTTCAGCTGGCAGCTTTTGGAACTGCAAGAATCTGAGCAGGATCTCTATTCTTGCTCACTGCTTTGATCTTCAAAAGCTTCAAGACTCTTAAGACTCTACATGAAGTTTGGTTAAAATCAACAATTTTTGCCCATTCTTGTCAGCAAATCTAAAACATTAATTTTTTTTTTCCAAGGCTTTTGACAGAGCAGATTAACCTAAACTTAAATCAGCAAGGAAATCTCAGATTACTTGAAGTAGATACTGCACTTCACAAGAACGGTTAGGAAACACTCCAGTCAAGGCAGATGATAGCATTTCTGTGATGTGTGCAAACCACCACTCTGCGCTCATACTGTGAATTTGCTTCAAAAACGGATGTATAAAAGGAAAACACGTAATTGACAAAGCTGCAAGTAAAAATTAATCAGGTCATTAGTTCAGAAACCCAAAGGAGAGCTTAATTGGATATGAATTATCTCATAATTGTGCTTATGTCTGATGTACATTTGTTTGGACACCTGTTACTAAGGGTCCCTATCACTGTTGTAACGTTACAGCTGAATTCAGGAACAACTCCTTTGAGTCCTATGTCAGCTTCCAGCTATCGACTATTGTATTCAAATTCTTAGCTGTTGATGTCAGTGTCAACAGAGCTGAGTTCTTTGTTTAAAATTTCTGGCAATTTTTTAGTGTTCGTATTTCTTGTTTTCAAGTATGTTTAGTTTGAATAAGTTTGACCCTATGTTTTTAGATGTTTTGCAATCTCATGTACTCACTCCTGTCGCTGATTATTTTGGCTAATATTAATAGCTTTTCATTCTCACACCAGACAAAAAGCTTGACCCTTTCTAGATCTATGCTAAATATTCCCAGGCATAGCCAAGTTTCACCTTCCTTTTAGCTTTTCACCAGCACTTCTCTGTCTGACATAAAATCTAACTTCAAACCTAGAATGTTGACAAATTTCAAGACAGTAGATACGAATATAAGATTATAAAATGTACACAATAGCATTTGTGTAGAGTCAGCCAGTAAATTTCTGTCTGTTAGGCTCTGAGTTTACCTTATCCAGAATCCAAATATCTCAGTAGAAGGAAGAACTCACAATTTATCCTTCTAGGAAGAATAAGCAATACATGCAAGCTATGCATTTAGATTAAAAAAATTACTTGAATAACTAAAGGTAGACATTTACCCTTGTATTTATGGTAGATATCTAAATAAATGCCTTATTTTCAGCACTCAAAATTGCTATGTGGGGAAAATATGCTTGTGCTACCTACTATCAAATACAGATTTGTGAACTAAACTGAATATTTGAAAACATTAAATGCGGTATTTTTTTTTCCCTACAGGTACCAAGAAATAGAATTCATTTTTTCTCAAAAGACTTATTTATTAATAGATTAGACAAGGACTTGTGACTGTAGCAGGTATGTGTAAAAGACTTTTCAGGGTCTCCAACAAAAATCAATTTATCAGCTTACAGTTTTACATATATCCGAGACTGAAATCTTAGCCTCTTTTTTTTTTCTTTTCAGGACAGTTACTGTATTGCAATGAAGTAATCACCTCAAAGACGGTGCTTGAATAGAAAGTTCCTCTCGGCATATGTAGCACTGTGGATGGGCATATCAAATGCCTGTGTTAGACCAGTGACTTATATTCTGCTGCACTGGAAATTAGAAGCAGAAAAAGTGAGACTCAACAGAAAAGGAAAAAAAAAAAAGGATAGTTTCTCTTAAACTCAGATGAGATGTTATGAAGAAATAATCAAACTGGAACTTATTTGAACTGCTTGCTCTAAATCAATACAGGAGTAGTCTGTCTTTGCAATGATAAGACAAGAAGATTCAGACTTTCTATTGGGCTCAAGGCAGAAGTCACAGGTTGAAGTGTAATCAAAAATTATCTCCTAGCTCTTTCTAGCTCATTTTATTTTTTTTTTTCACCCTCCTAGGGATGAAGCTTCAATCGATGGACTCAGAGTTTCAGATTATCTGTCAGACAGAGAAAAGCTGTCTCAAGCAATGAGGACCTCTAATCAAATATTGACAGATGAGGTGTTCTTGGTGATAAAAATAGATTTAAAATCCGAAGTGACATTTTTTTTGATTAGAATCATAGCCCAACTGTTAAAGTCATGATGTAAGATAAATGATACTGTCTAAGCCTTCCAATCAATGTATTACCTTTCCTAAATATAATTAATATGAGTTTCCTACTTAAGCCAAGGTCAAACTCCGACAAATTAACCTAAATAGCTCAGTATTTTTCTCTAGATTGATAAAAAGACATCTATTCATGATATAAACAACTTTTAATTAATTTGAAAAAGTTACAAGTTTGAAAGATACATATAGAATCATAGAATGGCTAGAGTTGGAAGGGACCTTCAAAGGTCATCTAGTCCAACCCCCCTGCAAGGAGCAGGGACTCCCCTGACTAGATCAGGTTGCTCAGAGCATCATCCAGCCTGGCCTTGAACGTTTCCAGGGATGGGGCATCCACCAACTCTCTGGGCAAACTGTGCAAGTGCTCTACAACTCGCATTATGAAAAGTTTTTTCCTAATATCCAGTCTAAATCTACCTCCCTCTAATTTAAACCCATTACCCCTTGTCCTATCACAACAGGCCCTACTGAACAGCCTCTCCCCATCTTTCCTGTAGGCCCCCTTGAGGTACTGGAAGACCGCTATCAGGTCTCCCCGGAGCTTCCTCTTTTCCAGGCTGAACAGCCCCAACTCTCTCAGCCTGTCCTCATAGGAGAGGTGCTCTAGCCCTCTGATCATCTTCGTGGCTCTCCTCTGGACCCTCTCCAACTGGTCCATGTCCTTCTTATGTTGGGGGCTCCAGAACTGGACACAGTACTCCAGGTGGGGTCTCACCAGGGCAGACTAGAGGGGCAGAATCACCTCCCTCCACCTGCTGGCCACACTCCTCTTGATGCAGCCCAGGATGTGGTTGGCCTTCTGGGCCGCAAGGGCACATTGCCAGCTCATGTTGAGCCTCTCGTCCACCAGCACTCCCAAGTCCTTCTCCTCAGGACTGCTCTCCATCCATTCTTTGCCCAGTCTGTATTTGTGCCTGGGATTGCCAGAACCATGTGCAGGACCTTGCACTTGGCCTGGTTGAACTTCATGAGGTTGACACGGGCCCACCTCTCCAGCCTGTCCGGGTCCCTCTGGATGGCATCCCTCCCTTCCAGCATGTCGACGGCACCACATAGCTTGGTGTCATCGGCAAACTTGCTGAGGGTGCACTCTATCCCACCGTCCATGTCACCGACAAAGATGTTGAACAGGGCAGGGCCCAACACAGATCCCTGAGGGACGCCACTGGTGACCGGTCTCCACTTGGACATTGAGCCGTTGACCACCACTCTCTGAGTGTGGCCATCCAGCCAACTCCTTATCCACCGAGTGGTCCATCCATCAAACCCATGCCTCTCTAGTTTAGAGAGAAGGACGTCGTGCGGAACAGTGTATAGAGAATACAAAATACTGCTAAAAATGGTCACACTCTACAACACTTAAAAAGTATAGCACTCTAACTGAACCTATGATAACAGTTCAACTAACAAGATTTCTATAACTAGAAAATATTGATCAGCTTCAAAATTCAGTTAAAACTTCCCTTAAATTAATGCAGTAACTTATGAATTCCATAGGAGTGTAAGAAACCACATATAAACCAGAAAAAACTTGCCACCAACTAGCCACGAAAAAATTCAATAAAAATGAAAATAATTCTATCCACTCAGAATTAGCTAGCTTTAATATAAATCCAGCTTGACCTGATGGGCACACAGCTCATGGGTCATAGCATAAACCTATAATCAGATGCTGTTGGTGGAGGGAAAAAGGGAGAAGCATGTGCTTCCAACAGACCCTCCTATATAACTTCAGTATTGAAGTGGTTAAAATTAATATAAAAATATTACCCTTAACATGATGATGATAACCTCGATGCTACTTTGTTATCAGAGCATTTAAGTCTGTGCTTAATTTATTTCCTAGAAGCACAGGACTTTTAAAAAGGAGGGGAAAAGATAAAGACAAAAACCAACCCAATAATTTTTCCCATTTTTGGCTTTGGATTCCTGAAGACCACAGCCTCTATCAAAGGGGAGTTCACAAAACCTGCTGCAGTGTAGGAATCAAGGAGAGATGGAAAAGGATGATGCCAGGCTGCTATTTTTGTACAGATGCACCACATATCTGCACAGTGCTTCAGCCCAGAAAACATCCTTCCCAGCAGGATGAGGACAAGCTATCATTGTCTGAACAATGCAGCATCAGCCAAGGTTAACATAAAGTGACACATCAGAAAAAGAATAAATGTTGAAGAAAGGAAGTAGTTTATGCCTGGAATGGAGACATGGTCAACTCTATGGTGCAGAGAGCCCAAACAGTGTAGTAAACAGAGGATGTATGATAGACACACAGAAACGCCAACCAGTTAGGAGGTGTATGACACAACATACATCCCAGAATATCTCGCTTGCTATTTGGTGCACATCTCCAATACTGATATACTGGAGAACTGAGAAATGCATAGACTTTTGTGACTGAGTTTATAAGTATTGCTAGAAGAATGGAGAGTAACAAAAGTGAATTTTTGGTCAAGGAAGCTGTGCTCTGGACTCAATGGACAAAAGTCAATGTAGATCAGTATCCTGAGGCCATGCTTACCTGGCCAATACTAAGACTAAAGTCCAGATATGATTCAGTGCAGCTATTATAAACCATTTTGGTTTTATAGATGGAATGTATTATATGGAACTTTATTTTGGATGATGAAGCATTTTTAAAGCACTGCAGTCATTTAATCTAATTCATGTGAGAAGATTCAATAGTAGACTATCTTTTCTTTAAACTGTTAAAATGGTATCTAAAATAGACCTCTACATTTTCAAGCAATGATGTGCTAACTCAAACTCAGTATCTGTTAACCTAGGATGTGCTAGAATAAACCTGACCTTTTCAATTTTGTCAAAGAAAAATGTTTTGTTATAAACATTGTGCAAGTAATCAACAACTTTAATGTTCCAAGCAATTAATAGATAGTTTAAATTGAACGTATATACCCATTTTGTGTGTATAAAAATATATAAAATTGAGGTCACAACTATATAAGCAATAACTTAAATGAAAGATTCTTTCATTTATTAAAATACAATCAAAAGAGTATAATGAAAATCATTAGAGCTAAACTTATAATGATAATAACAATAATAACAACAACAATAATAACCCTATTATGAGACACTAGAGCAGTACTAGCATTTAACAGCCCTCAGAAGAAAAATATTCTCCTCTCCAGCCTCCTTACAACATCCAAATAAAATCTTATGGCAATAAAGAAAGCTTTCTAACATCATCATAGAACACAGTTCCCTATATCTTCGCTATCTTTCTTCATGAAGAAATTTTTTTAAGAATATCAAAATGATTCTAGTAAGGCATGACTTGCAATTCAGTGCACCTCCAAAATTTAACTAAACAATTTGGGCTACAATTTCTCCCTTGCAATGCTCACAGAGATTTTATCTGATTTGGATATTTATAGGCTTTGTTATTCGAAGAACCTCATGCTCTTTGTAAGCAAAAAATACCAAGTCATTAAGCCTCATGGCATCCATTTTAAGCAGAAAAAATGACATCCAGTTTACAGATAGGGAATCTCATACGTTCAGCAAAGTCAAATCCAGGTCATATGTAGTCAGCTGTAGAACTACCACTGAATTCAAGATTAATCTCAAACTACAATAAAGCTGATGTTAAATTGAGAGGAGGCAAATTTTTTTCAGTCTCCAGATTCACAGTCCTGGGCGCTAACTCCTAGCTGCAACATTTTTGAATGAACACTGGTTTAGTGGTTTTTTCCTTCCCTGGATTGTTGGTTGCCCACTGTTCTGGTTTTATTTAGTGGGGGGGCTATGGTGGTAGCTTCTGTAGGAAACTGCTAGAAGTCGCTCCCCTTTGTTCAGTGGACTCAACTGGGCCTAGGGCAGACCTGCTGCTGGCCAAGGCCGAGCCAATTGGTAGCAGAATGTTCCCTAGTAACGCCTCTGCGACAACGTATTTAAGAAGGGGAAAACAAGAAAAAAAAAAAAAAGGAGGCTGTGGCCCATGGAGGGCCTGCTGGGGCAGCTGTTCTAGAGGGACTGCACCCCGTGGAAGAGAATACCCATGCAGGAGCAGTTTCATGAAGGACTGTGGCCCGTGGGAGGGACCCCACGCTGGAGCAGGGGAGGAGTGTGAGGATTTCTTCCCCCAACAACGAAGCATAAAACAACGCGTGATGAACTGACTGCGACCCTCATTCCCTCTTCCCCCCTGTGCCACTGGGCAGCAGAGGGGGAAGCTGGTAGAAATAAATGTTAAGCCCAGGAAGAGGGAGGGGTGGAGGAGGTTATCTTGTTTTCTGTCTCATTCTCCTGCTAGTTTTGGAAATAAATGAATAGTTTTTCCCAAGTCAAGTCAAGTCTGTTTTGCCCGTAACGGTAACTTTAAGGATTTCTCCCCGTCCTTATCTCACACCTCTCACTTGGGGCAGTGAGAGAGAGACTGCGTAGTCTGGTCCTGACTGGGGCTAAATTATTACTACCAACATTTATTGAGAAATAAACCAGTGACTGTACAGGAATTAAGATTAAAAATCAGTAACACAGGAGTTAAACTAAACTACTCTGATTCTCATCAGAGTAATTCCACAGCATAGTTGCTCTGACAACTGCATCAATGGCACAGGGTTTTATTTCACTACATTTCATCTGCATCGCAACCGGACTTATTGTGTGATTTTTCCACAGTGTAAACTAGTTTTAAGCTAAGAGCAAGTGAGGCAGAAACCTGTCACTTGGATGATATTTTTCTATCCAGTGTTCAGAGGAATAGTGTTAGCAAAACAAAAGGTTTTAAAGATTTTGTCGTCCATAAATGATATATTTCCTAAATATTTTTCATTCAATGAAGAAACACTATGTTCACACTTCTTGTGTTCACACTTCCATTACGCATGCATTACATCGTGTGGGTGTGCAAAGGTGTTTCTGTGAATCTCGTTTGCTCTTTTACTAGCTAGTCTATAGCCATTAAAGACGTAAAGCTCAAGTTATGGTGGAAAGAAGGGAGTTATTTGTTTGTTTTTTTAAAAATTGTGCTTAAAACATGCACTGTAAATATGCACTTGCTTTTTCTTGCATGAACATTTAGACAGACATAGAGTGAAAATTTGCTTCCTAATTTATATGTTCTGATAAAGATTCTTGCTAAGCATCCGTAGGTTATCTCCCCCACAACACCTTTCCTGGAAGTTTAGCACTATGCATACACTTAATGAAAGCGATACAAATTATTTCCGTGTTCTTTCCACTTTCTTTTTTTGAACCAATTATCCCCAAAGCCTTTGGTTAATCAGTAGATACCTGCTCTGGCTCTCTCTACAAAGTAATGAACTGTCAAATAAATTGCATAATTACTACTTCATGATCTTAGTGCTATTTTTCTATAGTTCAAATTTTGATAGTTTTCCTTTAACATATTATATTTACAGTCCAAGGTACACTTTTCATAAAATAAGATGTAAGCAGGGATGTGTTTTGTCTTCACCTGAAAGCATATACATTTTTTTCACATATGTTCAAATTCCAAAGGCATTTCTATCAATGACTTCAAGCCACCATATGGTTTTGACAATTTACACAAGATCTGTTTTTATTAAGAGATACTAGCAATCACATTTCTCCAGCATTATTTTATATTTCTTTACAAACCACGTATGTTACCTGTTTATTTAGCAGGGTTCATTTACTAAGGCTGGTATCTTCAGGTGAATGCTAACAATGTGAATTCCTCTAACGTGTAGAAATTGTCCATACGCTAAGCAAAACTCAGAATTAGATTTTATGTATTGAAAGTTTTGTAAGGTTTTAAAATAGAAGCACAGTTTAAAATGCTTTTTAGTAATAATCCCACACAGTTAGGTTTATTTAGTCCCAAAACATCACTGTGTTCTTTGTCTCCCAGCCTCACTTTATTACAGGATTGTATAGACCAGTAAGCTCCAATGTTTCATTACTCTGACTTGCGTGATACACTTTGGCTTCTCACTGCACAGTGTATCCAGGTGATTGACAGCCAAGTTGGACACCGGTCGTAACACTAGGTGGCTATCTTCTGATTATTGACATTATCCAAATCCTCACCAGTGGGTTTCAGTTTGGAGACAGTGCTTAGACGCTTGCCTGTATTCCCATTACAATAGGTGAGCAAACTGACATATAGCTCCTTTTTGTGGAGGATGAGGTTGAGGTGAGTGATAACTCAAGTAAAGTGTCTAGTTAATTACGCAGTGAAAACATGCTACTAAACATCAGTATGAATTTGAAAGTGACTTGCAAATACGAGCTGAATTTTTCTCACTGCAACTAAAGGAATTGGAGCTGGCTTAACTTAGATCCTGACAGACAGCAGAGTGGAGTAAGGTAAACAAACAGAAATAGCTTGCTTTTAATACCTTCACGTCTTCCAATCAAAAAATTAATTAAGGTGTTATTTAAATTGACATAGATATATAATGCAAAAGATTGCAAGGACATTTACTTAATTAAAAATGAGGCTTATTTTATAAACCAGACTTCAACTCAGCTTAAGTGAATCCAAACCAATTAGAACTGGTATATTTCCTATATTTATAGAAGGCTCTGGATGCATCTGAAAATCTCCTTACTTATGATCTCAGAGTATGACATCCTACCTGATGTAGCTATTGGCCATATCGTTCCAAGAAATTTTAAGGAGAACACTCCATTAGCCATTATGGAATTGCCTGTTAAGAAAAAAAAAAAATGGTGCCATATGATGGTCATAGATTTCGAGAAGACTTGGATATAATTATTTATTTATACTCATTGGGCAACACAAATACTTAGGATATCTTTGGTGTCAGTTTAGCAATTTCTGCTACACAGTGTTATTTTTTTGTTCCACTTTCATAGACAACTCATTTGCAGGCAACAACAAGTGTCTGAATAGTGACATAGGCATGGTTTAAACTTTCACAAGTTAATACAACTCTTCGGTTAAGTTTTTCCTCATGTAAGCAAAGCTATGCAATGGTATTACACTTTTTTATGAGCAACTTAAATTCTTTTCCTTTAAATTAGCAATGAAAATATTTCTTCTCTTTGTTTTTCATTTTTTTTCTTTTTTTTTTTTAAAGAATAATGCTAAGATGACAATTTTCAAAAGTAAGTTCAACAAAGACAATAACAAAATGAAGCTGGCCCACAGTTTTTTTAACATTTGGAAATGCTGTTCTCACAAATACAGCATGTGTCAAAACACCGGGGTATCCAGAGCTGCGATTGGCTTACAATGATTTATTATCTGCAATAATTCTGCAGTCCTAGCAGTTGCTAGGGCAAGGCTGTGCTTGAGGCCTGTGCACATACATATTGGAATTAATGGAGCAGCAGCTCATGCTGCTGCGAACAGCTGGGGGTGCTTAACTTGTTTTTCTCTACAGAATTTTTGGATTTCATTTGTTTCTGGCGATTATGGAATGCAATAAAAGGGAGAATGGTGAATGAGGAGAAATGGAGCTGTGTGAAGCAGGAAAATCTGGAGCTAGGTCAAAAAATATGCTCCTCTGATAATGTAGATAAATTTATTTTTGTATTTTACACTGTTTTATCTGTTCTTACTTTCCCCCAAAATGCTTTATTTGATGTCAATAAGATTAAAGATAGCTGCGGAAATGTCTGCAGAATACACCAGGCAGCATGATGCAGACCTTCACACTCTTGCTGATCATGTCTGCCTCAGAACCAGAAGGAAAATAAAAATGGGCTTTTAGCTGGGACAATGTGTTGCTAATACGGTCCTATTGTTTCTGGATCTGTGCTATCATTATTTCCAGGGCTCTTTAAAAATATGGCACTGCATTAGGCTGTGAGGATATGTAACCTCTGGTTTGCACTGGAATTTCTATCTTCCTGAAACCACTTTTGTACTTGAATTGTACTCCCAACAGCAATTTATTTGTTATAGTTACTGTGCACAGCTCTACATCTCCAGCACACTCTTAGGGCAACTGGTATACTCTCACTTTTTAAGGTCTTAGCAAAATAAAATAAAGAAGAAAAAAAGGAGCAGTAAATGTAAAACCATGCACTTGAGAATGGATTTTATTAGCACTGCATCCAATTGCTGCAGAACATGCAAACAGTCCTGAGCTGCTGTTGGGGAGCGTTTGTTAGAATTGGAAAGAGGGAGGCAAAAATGGGTTTTTCAGCAGCTGAAGAGAGGCTGAAGGGCAGCTGCAGAAACTGGAACGTATGTGGTGCTTCACGCAGAGACTGCGGGATCTGCAGCTGCTTAATTCCCTATGGAAAATCTCTTTTCTGATGAATATTCCTTTACTCATGGTATCTCCTCCAAAGGGGTTGGCAACGCTACATCACAGGGTCCTGTCTAGTACTCTTCAGGGTCTAACTTGCTATCGCTTTTTAGGTCAGCTAAAGCTCTGAAATGATTGCTTATTGCTGGGACATGTTTTGATTGCTCTCCTGTCTTCCTTAGGCTATTCAAATGAAGGCAGCAGCTGCATTTTGCCATTCACAGTCATTTATGCCTAAAGGCTCATGTTTCCTGTCAAAAGCTGGAAGCAGTGATTGTATATGATTTTTGTTCCTTAGCTTAATCATACATCACCGATATGTTTTCATAACATTTTCCATCTAGTAATGACTTTATTGATCCATTTTTCAGTCTTTCATCTTTCCATGCATCTAAGCACACTGTAACAAACTTCAACTGATCATTTTGTACCTTAAATTGCTCATAAATATATATTATTGAGCTATTCAATAATCACTCAGTATCAACAGGCATACTATACAAGGGCCCAAGACAGAGCCAGGCATCCGTAACTGTCACTGGAAATAGTTGCTGCTAAAAAGGAACAGAACTGGGTTGCTACCATCTGCTTGTTCTGTTTCCTATTGCAGAATCAAAATGAAAAGAAAATAAATAAATTTAAAAATTAAGAAAATACAGAAGAAAAACAAGCCTATGATCACAACAGAAAACAGTAAAAAAATCTTTCTTTCTTTTTTCTTAATAAGAATATGAATTCATGTGCAGTGATTTTAACCTTTAAATGTATTTTTCAAAGCATATTGTTTGACAATTAAGAACTGCATGCTCTTACATTCTAGACATCCTCATCAAGATAAACTGCAATATCTAAATATACTTACTTTCCTCTGATACAGTGTCATCATTTTCTCTGACGGTCTTCCAAAGAATCAAAGATATTTGTGTTGAAATGAAAGCTGCTTCTACTGGATCCATGCTTTCAGTTTCTATCGCATTCCACTGCTACACAGCCCACAGTGCTGGATTTCTAATATTGCTAATATCACTTCCATAGCAACACACTAAGATATCATAAACTTGGTATTATGACTTTATTCCTAGATTAGGTGTAAGGAGGAGCTGATTTCAAAATGCAGCTCCTAATAAAACGTACATATACATAATAATCAAAAGTAATTGCCAGGGGGATGCAGATAATGGCTTTCACAGTACTGTAAATCAGTCTTGAAAAAAAAGTTATCCCTCTTCAAATCTGAACAAGAACAAAGAACTTGTTTTGTTAGTGATGGTTAGAATATATTTCCCCAGCCGTCCTTAAAGAGAGCAGCATATAATCAGAGGTACTCAGTTTCTAAGAAAGGTAACATTACTTGTATTTTTCACATGCTAGATTTGTTCCATTACACATTGGATTGAAAACAGTGTAAAATGAGGGCAAAATTTGAGTCCATCTTTTGAGTTGTAAATATTAAGAATGCACAAAGAACTGAATGAATGAGAAGGAATTCAACTTCAAACACTGGCAAGATAATTTTACCCATAAATCTTTTTACTTTCAAGCACAAAATGTAATACATTAAGTAGAACACATATCATTTTGGTCAGCGTTTTGGCATATCTTATGATATATAATGACTAAGGGCAAATGTGCTCCACTTGTTACTTCCTGGCTGCGATCCTAAGTAAAATTGTAAAAGGAGGATAATGCATGCCGCTATATACAGGCTGTACTGCCACGTGCTTTGCAAATGGCTGAACATCTCAGAAAAAAAATATGTTATTTTAAGACTAACTAAATCAACATTAGCTTTACTCTGTACACTTTTCATAGGCAACAGCCATGATCCAGAGGAAAATACTTCCCCTCTACGATTCTCAACATAGGCTTTCTTTGGGGGTTCATCAGGAAAACAGAACATCCAGATCTCTTGATTATGAAGTAGAGTGCAGAAAAGGATGACCCAGTTGTCTATTTCTAAGGCACTCAAGAAGGTTCCTCTTCCAGCTTTAGATTAAAAGGGAAGGTTCTGCAAAGATGAATTCAAGGTCAAAAAACAGCAAAAAGAATGAGCAGCTTTCAGCAGACAATACTTCAGAATCTATACTAGTACCTGTTTTATTCAATATATTCACAACTTGTCTGGGAAGGTGAAGAACGAAGGTTCACAACGTAAGGTTATTCAGGATAGTGATGATAGGAGACAACTGTGAACAATTTCAGGGGGGAAGGGGAAGACTGAGCAATTGTGCCATAAAATGACAGATAAAATTAGGTGTAGCAAGACAGATATAGAATGATGCATATGGAAAAAAGAATCTGAATTTCACATACAAAACAATGAACTCTGCTTTCTCAGGAGTGCTGTCTTGGGGTTTTCACTACATCAGCTCTAAGCTCAGCAGCAGTGAAAAAAAAATGAACTGAATGCAAGAAGCTGTAAGGAAAAGAACAAAATAGAAAACATTGTCATGCTGTCATGCAAATGCATGGTCCACCTGTGTCCTGAATATTGTGTGCAGTTGTATTAAAACTTAGTAAGTTTATGGAAGAACTGGGAAAAGTCCAGAGAAAAGCAACTGGTGTGACTTAACATAGGGATTCTTGAGTCTGGAAAGGAGGCAATTCATAGGAAAAAAACACATGGGCATCTATATATTATTAAAAAAAGATAAGAGTGGTAAAAGGAAAATCGTAATTAATAGCCTTTTCCAATCAAACAAGAATTCAGATAGGAAAACAAATGCGGTTGGTTAGGTTGGAATTTTTTTTGTTTGTTTTTGGGGTTTTTTTAACTGCATGGTCACATGTTTAATTAATTTGTGGATATTCTTGCTGTAAGATGTTATGGATACTAAAATCTTACATGGGTTTAAAAAAACCCTACAATTAAACAACATAAGGACTTTTTAAAAGGTGAGAAACTAGTGTGGCCTAATGACTACCTGAGGCACAAATCATTGTGGGCTGAAAGAAGTGTGCTTGGTTGTTCAGGATAACTTCCTGCCTTTGCCAGGGCATCCTTTTCTCATCTCTCTGCCAGAGTGGGAATGATTGGCTATAAAGTCTCTCCTGGGCTGACCTCATATAGCCACTCTTCTGTTGTTACAGTCTGTCTTTTCCCTCCAGCATGCATCACTCCTCTTCTGCCACAGTAGAAGGACTGGAAGTGTTCTGTATATTTCTGATGGGAGAGAAAGCAGATCCTGATCTGGCTATATGTCCTGGTTCTGGCAGGGATGGAGGTAATTTTCCTCTCAGTAGCCAATGTGTTTTGGATTTTGTGTGTGAAGAATGTTGATAAACACCCTGATGATATGAATTGTTGCTAATAAGACCAAGGACACTGTTGGCAGAATAATTGACCCAAACCGGCCAAAGAGAGTATTCCATGCCAAAAACGTCATGCTCAGTATATAAGTGGGGGTTGGCCAGGGCAGGTGTCTGCCTTCCTGGCATCCATCTGTCTCTCTCATTTGCTGGCATAGCTTTCTCTACCTTGCTGGCTCCCGTTTTGGTCCTTCACTTGCTGCTCAGTTTCGTTTCCATGATTGCTGCTCAGGATGGGCTGTATCAGTCATTGGGATATCAGGTGGTGAGAAAATGTACATTGTTCATTTTGTATATTTTAGTATCCTTATATTCTGTTATTATTGTAATTTTCCTTTGCTATTTTAGTAAATTGTCTTCATCTCAACCCACGAGTTTTCCTTTCTTCCCAGTTCTCTCCCCTATCCTGCTGGGGAGGGGGAGGGTGAGCAAAAAACTGTGTGGTGACTCGGGCTAAACCATCACACCATACAAACTTCCCTGCCCAGACAGGGCAGGTTATCCTCTTGCTTCTGCACAGCATGAACTAGATAATCATCTGTTACTTGTAATTAAATATTTTGATATCAGGATGCTCACCTGTTTACTCACTTTTTCAATTCTATATTGCTTCTTCTGGGATTTATATAATCACACCGTTGTTTAAAGAGCCACACCAATGAATGAGCAATTCAGATGAAAGAGGGGAAGGCACAAAGAGCAGTCTATAGGAGGACTGGATGTACAATTTCACAGACTACAAGACTCAATGGCCAAACCCACAGTGAAATCTCATATAATGAGTCACGGCTTTTCTAACACACTGAGCTGTCAGTGGTCAGCATGGCTAGCATTTCCAAAAGGATCTAATATATTTTCCCGTATGTGACAGGATGTCTCCATAGGCTTCTATGAAACCTTAAAATGCAGTTACTTCATATATATCCTGAACCCATTTTTTATTGACAGGAATCTGCTCCTCTACGGTGTTGGAGCTGCGTGTTCCAAGCTCATGTATTTAGCAAGTATACAGCCCAGTGGCCACAAGCCTGCACTATTGGCTAAGGTATGGTGCCAAACAAATACAGAGCTGGAGATATACTGCAGTTTGTGTTTCCTGTACTGCAGCCACAGAAGTATCTTTAGGCAGAATGCTACCTGGAAAGTGGGGTCTTGCGTGCCAGATTTAAATTTCAAGTTCTGCCTTACAAATTGGAGCCAGAGGAATAATTCAGTAAGAAAGGCAGAAGCAAGCCCCAAGTTCGCATTTATGTAGCCTATAATCTGTCCTCCTTCCATCAGAGGTGAAGGGAACAGACAACTCCCCTTTTCTAGGAAAAAGAAACAGTAAGTGTTGACTGTCAGGGACAGTGTGCTGGTTAACTATTTATTAAAATGTGACAAATAAGTTTTTTGACCATTAGAAACTTCTGGTTTATTATTTGAAGTGTATCGGAAAGACTTCTCATTTGCAACTCACTGAAATAAAGTATAACCTAGATAATGTCCTGAAAAAGGGCATTTCCATTTACACATGGTAACCTTAATTGCTTTGTACGGCAATTAGTATTTTATGTGATGATGAGGTTCTAAGGAATTTCTCTTTTTACTTGGGAACCAGATCAAAATCTAAATCTGATGTATACTGAATACACTGATTTACCCAACTGCTCCAGAATCATATAACTCAAGATGATATTCCTAAATATGACAAAATTCCAGAATTACACGGAAAATGAATCTGCAAAGACACTCAGCAAGGTGCTAAGCATTTAAAACTAGCACTGAATGCTGAAAGGCCT
Source organism: Tetrax tetrax (assembly GCA_009806455.1). Classification (NCBI taxonomy): domain Eukaryota; kingdom Metazoa; phylum Chordata; class Aves; order Otidiformes; family Otididae; genus Tetrax; species Tetrax tetrax. The sequence continues at coordinate 125,030 of WHYT01017429.1, forward strand.
GTCACTGTTACTAGTTCCAACAGGCACTCAGTGAAATTATACTCCTTGTCATTAACTCTGCAGAAGCGAAAAGATACCAGTTATGTAACGTTGGTTTTGTAGTTCATTCACCAGAACGAATGTCTTGTAATGGACTGTAGTAATTTTGAGATAATACTGCAATTGTACTTACACTATTTCCTTCATTTACCATGAGGTCCATGCTAGACTAAACTACATGGTTGTCTTCTTAAAACTAAGCAGAAAGGGAGGAGTATCACTGCATGTACTTCTTCAGTTCTTCTATTTAACTCAGTACTGCTCTTTTCCAGCTTAACATGTCAAATACTGGCTCCAGCGTGGCACTACTCATTAAGTGAATTTTTAGTAGTTTTGTGGACGAAAGTGTTCTATGTAGATAAAAACATGGTTTTGCTACATTCATACAGTCATAGAATGACAGAATGATAGAATCATAGAATAGTTTAGGTTGGAAGGCACCTTTAAAAGCCATCTAGTCCAATGCTCTTGCAAGGAGCAGGGACATCTCCAACTAGATCAGGTTGCTCAGAGCTTCATCCAACCTGTCCTTGAACACTTCCAGGGATGGGTCAGCCTCTCTGGGCAACCTTTCTTCATTATATCTAGTGTAAATCTACCTCCTTCTCATTTAAAACCATTACCCCTCGTCTAACCACAACAGGCTCAGCTAAAAAAATTTCTCCCCATCTTTCTTATAGGCCTCCTTGAGCTACTGGAAGACCACTATAAGGTCTCCCCGGAGCCTCCTCTTCTCCAGGCTGAACAGCCCCAACTCTCTCAGCCTGTCCTCATAGGAGAGGTGCTCCAGCCCTCTGATCATCTTCATGGCCCTCCTCTGGACCCTCTCCAACTGGTCCATGTCCTTCTTACGTCGGGGCCTCCAGAGCTGGACGCAGCACTCCAGGTGGGGTCTCACCAGGGCAGAGTAGAGGGGCAGAATCACCTCCCTTGACCTCCTGGCCATGCTTCTTTTGATGCAGCCCAGGATGTTGTTGGCTTACCGGATTGCAAGCACACATTGCCGGCTCATGCTGAGCCTCTCGTCCACCAGCACTCCCAAGTCCTTCTCGTCAGGACTGCCATCAATCCATTCTTTGCCCAGCCTGTATTTGTGCCTGGCATTGCCCCTACCTATGTGCAGGACCTTGCACTTGGCCTTTTTGCTGAAAGGAATTTTGAAATATAGATATACATGTTGCATGGCTCTCGTATGTACCTTCAAATGTACAAAACCAGACCCTCCTGAATATCACACAGTTCTATTAGCTGTTTTCTCTTGCCCTCCACTAGAAGTTGGCTACTACAGGATAGTAACAGTCTTAATGCTAGACAAACTACCATTTCACATTACCATTAAAAACAAGGTTTTCTCACCAGGAATAGTTTAACACAATGCAGAAAGTAAGTGAGAAACTTTTTTTTTTAATTTTTTTTTAAATTAATCTGTATTCTCAGTGATGTTTATGCAGTAAACTATGATATGGTCTTTCTCTTTTCTGTTAATTTGTACTGGTTGTTTGTTAATTCTGTGTGGTGTTTTAACTCTAGTTGGCAACTAAGCACGACACAGCCGCTTGCTCACTCCCCCTGGTGTGATGGGGGAGGAACTCAGAAGAGTAAAAGTGAGAAAACTCATGAGTTGAGATAAAGACAGTTTGATAAGTAAAGCAAAAACGATGCCTGCAAGAAAAACAAAGCATGGAATCAATTCACTAGTTCCCATTGGCAGGCAGATGTTCGGCCATCTCCAGGAAAGCAGGTCTCCATTCGGTGTAATGGTTACTTGGAAAGACAAATATCATCACTCTGAGCACTCCCCTGCTTCTTTCGTCTTCTCCCAGATCTACATACCGATCATGATGTCATATGGTATGCAATATCCCTTTGGTCATCTAGGGTCATCTGTCCCAGCTATGTCCCCTCCCAACTTCTTGTGCACTCCCAGCCTGCTTGCTGGTGTAGCAGGGAGAAGCAGAAAAGGCCTTGACTCTGTGGAAGCACTGCTCAGCAGTAACTAAAACGTCCCTGTGCTATCAACACTGTGTTCAGCACAAATCAAAAACACAGCCCTGTGCCAGCTGCTATGAAGAAAATTAATTCTACCCCAGCCAAAAGCAGCACATACTGCAATATCCAAGTGATAAAAGTCTGTCTGCTGTGTTAACTTGCATTATGTCATCTAAAATAGTCATGACACTCCTTTGTTTCGCAGTTGAAAAGTCCACTACAATAACTCATCTATTCAGTGATATTCGTCACTGATACCAAGACAGTGTTGTAAAAGCTGACGCATTTGCAGCTTTCCTTACTTTTCCTGAAGAGGCGATTTCCTCTCTCATATAGCTCAATACCTATTTCCCCTTAGTAACAAAATGAATGAGAAGACAGGTGAGTAGCTGAAATAAAATACCCTGCAGATGAAGAATATCCTGACAGAACAGCATATTTAAAAAGCACAATCAGATTTCAAAGCATTGGCTTTAAAAATAGACCCAAACAGAATGAGCGAGCTAAATATTTCAACTCCTGTAATTTATATTTGTTTTAAATATTTTGACATAGTTTTCATCTCTGAATGATTTTTTCTCTATTTCTATGATAATGGAAATTGTAATGACATACTTTATCTAGCTTAGGGAGAAGGATCATCTTGTCTGACTGTCTTTTGATAAATAGCAGGAGCACAGACTGGAAAAAATGGAAATAACTAATAGATAAACTTACTTATAGCTGAAATCTTGTATGAGTCTTGGAAATAGAAGGTCTTATTGATATAGTTGTCAAAAGATCAGGCCATATAAAAAGTTTGTCCAATTTTCTTTTGCTCAGAACAGTCATTTTTCACTATCTCATACAAAATTTTTGGCATGTTGACATAGTTATCCCATACACCCAAATTCCAAGTCCAAATTTCAATATTTTCTAAGTCAGGTACAGAGTCAACCGCTGAAGAGAAAGTGCTCCTCCAGATGAATCTAAGCTTAAAAAGTTATTTTCTTCCTGATACTGGGCTATAAAAGACACTTCTTGCTAGGTAGGATAAAAATATCTTTCAGATACACTTATTGCAGTCAATAAAGTACTTTTGCGTATTGCTGACATAGTAATACTTAGTAAAATAGTAATACATTTTAGAGGTAGCATATCTCACAGTCCTGTGTGTGATATGCGTGTCTTAAAATGCTTGCAGTTTAGTTTTCTTCAGTGATTACCATTTTTGTAATAAATACATTATTTCTACTAAGCATATTTTATGTGCTGTTTAACTGTTACAAAAGCAACAACAAGAAGACTGTAACTAAGCCAGTTTGGTGTTAAAATGTATATCTGTGATGAAGACAAGGAAGCATGGAATGAAGAAGATAAAAAAGGAAATAGCCAGTATGCTTCATGACTACTCACTTTTTAAGTTTTTTTAACTGAGGTCCACTTTCCAATATCAAGGTTCATTCTGTATCGGATCTGCATGTGGAGAGAACTGATAGTGTGCTAAATGATAGAGGAGAGAAACTGGGGATGCTTATTGGAGATGAAAGTGTTGCAGTCATGCTGCCATTCTCCATGCCTGACTGGTCTATCCCCACAATAGCTGGAAACATGGAGGGCTCATTTTCCAAACAGATATGACTAAGCAAATAAAATTCAAATTATTTTCTTTATTTTCTAAAATATTTGATACTAACACCTGTATACATTATCAGAAATTGATTATTAAAACAGTATTTTTTTAAAAATTAAGGTCATAAGTACAAGGTAACTGCTCTGTCTACAATAGTATGTAGTATGTTAATGTGTTATAAGCTGAACATGGTTCTGGTGGGTTTTTCAAAATAATTTTGCACTGGTATGTGCTACCTCTGCCTTCGTTACTGACATATATGAAACAGATGTGGCCCAGTGCAGAATAATTTGGAAATTCTATTATTAGTCTGAAAAAATAATAGAGAAGTCCTTGTAATGTAGGTCATCTTTTCATAAACACAGGAATGCATATGTAGAAAACTTTAGTTTTGATATATATTCTATTTTTTCTTGTTGTAAAAATACACAGGTTGTTCAATTTTCATTAAAAATTCTTATATATATTCTCCTAAAGTAGGCCCACAGTTATATATGGAAACAGTTGTAGATGAACTTGATGAACTTGCCACACATCTTTTGGAAGAACAACAAAAAACCCCACTAACAGGATAAAAGTAGCTAAATTAAATTGCTGACATTATATTAATAGATAACATAAGCACTGAATACATAGTAAAAATGGCTTTAATACAAAAATTATATCCACTGCTCTTGTCAAGTAATTTTTCTAAGTTTTTAATATAGCTACATAAATGAAAGAAAGAAACTTAAAATTCAGTGCTATATGTAATATATGGCACATGACTGGACTGATGTCTTTGATGTGACAATATTAATACCTTTGTTTTCAGCTTTATGCATTCATCTCCTTGATGAATTCTGGATGCTATAATTTACAATCTGTCAAGAAGTTTCATGGATTAAACTAGATTTGTGGAAGTCGCCTGTCTCTTGCCTGTTTAGCATAAAAAATGTACTCTCATGAGAAAACATTGCGGCTACTTTACAATTAGTCATAGCTGTTATATTTACACACAAAAGACACTATATGTACTTTCTACTACATTCAATTTTATTTAATGTCACTAATTGGAGCAGTGAAGATATACTTAGCTCTGAAATACTTACTAGTGGGGTTTTGGGTTTGGTTTTTTTTAATAGCCGAAATGTACTTACCTCTTTAAGATTTAAAGTCCATGACTTACAGGGACCCCGCAGAATGTATAGGAATATGAGAGTTACCTACTGCCTACATGATACAGCATGCCTTTGTGCAGCAAGTCATCATTCAGGCTTCATCTTTTGCGAGTATTTATATGCTTTAAGAACAGTAATGACCATGAAAAAAAGCAGAAAGAATAAGAAAAGGTGGATTCCCTAATCCCAACACACAAAAACTTTGATTAGCTCCCATATATGTTTTCATATGTCATTGAATTTCTTCACTTAAAAAACTGAAGCAGTAAAATGCTAAAGAAGAGGATATACTCACTGTACTTTTAATTTGGGCAGAAATAATTTCTAATGAATTCTTGCCAGAACACACATCCTTGTAAAACTTCTTTACCAGCTCAGCAAGGTAAGTAGGTTCGCAATGTTAATATCAGAGAACCACCAGAGTATTGGTAGATTACACACACACACACAAAAAACCAACGTAAAAATGAGGGACTTCAGACACTGCAAAGCACAACTTATAGGCTAGGATTTAGTTCAGTAAATACCACATAGTACTATGTTTAGAAATGGGAATATTTACCATCACATTTCCCTAAGTGAAGCTAAAAAGCTATATAACCAATGTTTCCTACTGAGAGTTTCAGCAATATGTGCATGACCGTGCAGTTAGTATCTAGTAAAAACAGCATGATTTTGGCTGTGAAATAGAGAATACATTTTGCTACAGAAGAATGTGCCCTGCCACAGAAAAAAGAAGTGAACTGATGAAAAAAACCCCATGAATTAACTCTAAAATTTCAAATACAAAGCTATTTAATTTGGTATAACACAACAAAAAATAAAATTGCTGACAACAAAATTATTTCTATTACTACTATTTTGAATCTAAGCAAAATGTCTTTGTTATACAATGCCTTCAACAAATATTTAAAGTTGAAGTATTCCCTTCTGACCCCAAATTTTAGCCAAAAATACCATGTGTTCTAGACAATATGAAGGTATGACTATGAACATATTCATTTTTTAAAAATGGCTTCATCCTTATCAGTGAATGATTGTGAAGAATAAACTACAAAGTTCAGAGATGTTACACAACAGTTTCTTTATGATTAAGTGGTTACTGATGAGCTTGAAATCTTCCTGATCAATGGTATGGAATCCTAATTTAGAATTACTCTACATAGAATAATTTTAAATTTGATCTCTCTGAACTACAGTGGATACTGATTTTTTTTTTTTTTTTGTTATTGGATCTGGTTCCATTATAAATAAATCAGGCTTTAAAAAGTTTTGTATTTAAATTGTATTTCATTCAACTTAACGATCATGGGAATTCTAAGGCAGTGCTGACAACACAGTAACACCTCGATACAATGTATGCTTACTTCAATATCCATATAGAAAATATAATTCCTATAAAGTACGTTAATACAGGATTTTGAAATGTATAACAAATCCTGTATATCTGCTTGTCCACTCAGGTTTAATGTTAGGACAATGGAAGGTCTTTTAGACTATTGGACCATAAGTCATGCCCTGTTTTATCACCCATGAACAATTGCAGGAGAAGTTTTGTGAAACATCTGATTAAATGCCTGCCTGTTCCTCATTCTTTCCCTTTTGAAGTATCGTATTGATATAGATCATAATACCTATTTCCCTACCTATTTCTCTGTCAAATATGTCCTTCTACTAGAACTAGTGAAGACTTGGCTCTGTTTTATTCTTGAATGACGTGTCATCAATGTTACACGCATGGTCCTGATTTAATAAGTGGGGTCACATCAAGTACATTATATCCCCCAGGCAGCAAAGAATGTAACAGCTCCATAAATGTGTCAAGATGACAAAAACCTCATAAAGTTGATATAAATTTAATATGAATGACCACTATTCTAGATTTTCCTGCAGGTATCACTAAAATTACTTTTTTTTTTTTTTTCTTTTATTAACAGCTTCCTGAGTAATCACACAGAAGCACACTTAAATTATAGTACAGCGCATTCCAATTTATTTTAGAAAACATTTTAAATAAATTGATATCCATATCCTGTAGAACATGCTGTTGGCAGCCTTCTTTGTCTTATTCAGTAACTGAGGTACAAATTTTAAATAATCAGAGTAATTTTTGCACAGGATATGGATAAAAATGTAAGACTATTTAGTTATTAAAAAAAAAAATAGTTATGTCTTTTGCCTATTCAAACTCCTCCCCAAAGAAAAAAAAAATCTTAATCCAGTAAATGAAAGGAGTACTACAAAAGAAGACTCATAAAATTAAAAGTTAGAATTAAATTCCAAAGTCCTTGGTCTTCACAGGGAATGGTTAAGTGACAATGCCATAAAGTTGGTTACTCTCTAAATTTCTGCTGAAGTTCCTGTCATGAATTCTGTGGATTACTGCTAAAAGGCAAATTGGATGGCCTGAAAACACTATAGAAAATGAGGCATCCAAACAACAATCCAAGAAGATCCTTATTAAAATCAAGAAATAGCATGGTATGCAGCACTTTCTTCAGTTCCACATCAACTGATAAACTAAATAAATAACATGATCAAAATGTAATCACATTTACTTTTTGTCTGTGACTTTCTTCTTTTAGATTATGCCCTATGTTGTGAAGAATTGAAACAGTAGTAAAGAATTTCACTATTTTTGTTCTCTCAGCATTTTATTTCTAAAATCAAGACAATCAAACCTCATTATCTTGCTGAGCATAAATGGTGTTCGCGAAACTTTAACCTAATGAACAAGAAGTTATAACAATTATGTCATGACCAATCAGTTTTATGTGATCTTATTTCATATTTGTAAGTACCTAACTGTACAATGGTGCTAATTTTATCCAAGATTTCTGAGCATATTAAATTTCCACCCTCTTCAAAACAGGCTCTATACACTTTATGAAACCCTGACTGCATGAATGAAGGACCTAGAGTCCCTTAGACATCAGTATAACAAAGATTTTACTTGACTTCTTTTCAGTGCCATTTATTTTTTTCTTTTGATGTCTTTTAATTAGTATTTGAACTTTTTTTTAAGCTTCTTTTGCTTCTCTGGATTGACACACTCCGCAAAAACTCTAATGCTGCCAGTTTGATGAATCAATTAAAATAATCTTGTTTCATGAATTACCTATATACAAATACTTATTTCATACCAAAATACTTAAAATACAAATTATTTTTTTTAATTGCCTAAGATTGCAGATGCTACTGAATTCCATTAATATACCTATTAACACAGTTTGTTAAATATTATTGTTGTTACACCTTTTGCTGCCAGACAAAAACTAACAAAAGTTTCAATTTATACAGTAGAACATTTGCTTTTCATAGTAAGAACACCATCAATTTTCTCACAGAGAAATAATGGATACTTCCCAGAAGATTACCTGAGTCTTGACAAAACTGTTAACAGGAAAGGAATTCAAGTGTAGCATATTGCGTTGAATTAATAGCACCTATCTGAACTGTAAAAGAAGTAGAAGGTAAGTTCCTGCTGTGCCTGTTTCACACTAGCTGCTGGAACATTTACATTTCTGAGAGCTGCCTGTTTTTCCCAAATTGGTGTCTTCCACTGTAGGTGAGCTCTTCAGCTATCAGCTACTTGTTATCTAGGTTTATTCTATGGGTTGCAGAAGCGAATCCATGTTTATTTGTCATTGCAACGGGTTATGATTAGAGAGTTACCATGTACCTTCTGAATGGTAGTAAATTCTTTAGATTCTTATAGATAACATGACTGCAATCCTGCAAATACACCTTTATGCGTATATGTGCTGGTTCTGGCTGGGGTAGAGTTAATTGTTTTCGTAGCAGCTGGTACAGGGCTGTGTTTTGTATTTGTGTTGAACGCAGTGTTGGTAGCACAGGGATGTTTTAGTACTGCTGAGCAGTGCTTCCACAGAGTCAAGGCCTTTTTTGCTTCTTACACCACCCCACCAGCAAGCAGGCTGGGAGTGCACAAGAAGTTGGGAGGGGACATAGCTGGGACAGATGACCCCAACTGATCAAGGAGATATTCCATACCATATGACATCATGCTCTAAACTAGAAGGGAGAAGAAGAAGAAAGCAGAGGATGTTCACAGTTATTGCATTTGTCTTCCCAAGTAACCATTACATGTGATGGAGCCCTACTTTCCTGGAGATGGCCTAACACCTGCCTGCCAGTGGGAAGTAGTGAATTGATTCCTTGCTTTGCTTTTCTTGCATGCATGGCTTTTGCTTTACTTATCAAACTGTCTTTATTTCAGCCCATGAATTTTCTCACTTTTACTCTTCTGAGTTCCTCCCCCATTCCAGCAGGGGGAAAGTGAGCTAGCAGCTGTGTCGTGCTTAATTGGCGGCTTGACTTAAACCATGACAATATACAAAACATTATGTGTATGTTATTTAAATTAGTCACAGTAAATAAAGTGATTGAAGTTATTAACTTCAATTAATATGTGAAATTAACAAAATCTGGACAATGTTAGCCTAATTATAGTAATAGTAATATTTTGCTGAGGTCCATCATTACAGCAAAAGTGCAGAAAGCCATGGTTTGTCCTCTATAAAACTTAATCTAGAATCCAACAAATTAATTAAGGTCCTCAATTAGCTCTGAAAAACATACAACTTAGCAGAAAATAGTATCGTCATATAAGTCAGTATTGACATAGGTTCCAACACGGGAGATCAGACTGAATAAGTACTGAGAACTAAATCACGTACCTAGTCAGTAAGAAGACCTCTTTTAAATCATCAGAGAAAAATGCCTAATACTAAACTAAATACTAAATAATTACTTCATGCTAGTCATCTAAATAAAAGTGGCAGGAATAAAAATGCAGCAGAAAGCAGCATTTGATTTTTTTTTAAATTAGATTCTGAATTCTACCCCTCCGAGAAAGAAGGTAATCTAAACTCATCTCTAACAACATCTAAAATAATTTTCAACAGCAACTAGTGTTGCTGGGGGAGGGAGAGCACAGTTCAGCCCACTGCTGTCAGCATGGCGCCAGTGCCAGCACTGAGGGTCCAGAAGCTGAGGAAGGATCGCAGGTAAGTGCAAATGAACTTAAACTGCGGTCCAAAAGAACTCTTGTCGCTCCAGCCAGCAAGTTGGCTTTGTCAGGGGCCCAGCTGAAATATCTCTGTACCAATGTACACAGCATGGGAAATAAACAGGAAGAGCTGGAGATGTGTGTACACGAGCAGGGCTACAATCTTGTTGGCATCACGGAGACGTGGTAGGACAACTCGTATGACTGGAGCGTCGACATGGAGAGGTATAGGCTTTTTAGAAAGGACAGGAAGGGGAGACAAGGAGGGGGTGTTGCTCTCTATGTCAGCAACCGGCTGGAGTGCGTGGAGCTCCACCTGGGGATGGAGAAGGAACTGACAGAGAGCTTATGGGTCAAGGTTAGAGGATGGGGACAGACAGGGGACATTACCGTGGGGGTCTGTTACAGGCTGCCTGGCCAGGAGGACAGAGCAGATGAGGCACTCTATAGCCAGATAGGAGCAGCCTCGCTGCAGGTTTGGGAACATCTGAGGAACCTGAAGGTGCAGAAGTCCATGGGACATAATGAGATCCATCTGCGGGTCCTGAGGGAACTGGTGGATGAAGTTGCCAAGCCACTGGCCATTGTATTTGAGAAATTGTGGCAGTCTGGCGAGGTCCCCAGTGACTGGAAGAGAGGGAACATCACCCCCATTTTTAAAAAAGGGAAACAGGGAGGACCCGGGCAAGTACAGGCCGGTCAGCCTCACCTCTGTGCCTGGCAAGGTCATGGAGCAGATTCTCCTGGAAACCATGCTAAGGCACATGGAGAGCAAGGACGTGGCTGGTGACAGCCAACATGGCTTCACCAAGGGCAGATCATGCCTGACCAATTTGGTGGCCTTCTATGATGGGGTGACAGCGTTGGTGGACAAGGGACGAGCAATGGATATCATTTATCTGGACTTCTGCAAAGCTTTTGACATTGTCCCACATGACATCCTTCTCTCTAAACTAGAAAGGCATGGGTTTGATGGATGGACCACTCGGTGGATAAGGAGTTGGCTGGATGGCCACACTCAGAGAGTGGTGGTCAACGGCTCAATGTCCAAGTGGAGACCGGTCATGAGTGGCGTTTCTCAGGGGTCCGTATTGGGCCCAGCTCTGTTCAACATCTTTGTCGGCGAAATGGACAGTGGGATAGAGTGCACACTCAGCAAGTTCGCCGATGACACCAAGCTGTGTGGTGCCGTCGACACGCTGGAAGGGAGCGATGCCATCCAGAGGGACCTGGACAGGCTGGAGAGGTGGGCCCGTGCCAACCTCATGAAGTTCAACCGGGCCAAGTGCAAGGTCCTGCATCTGGGTCAAGGCAATCCCAGACACAAATACAGACTGGGCAGAGAATGGATGGAGAGCAGCCCTGAGGAGAAGGACTTGGGAGTGATGGTGGACAAGAAGCTCAACATGAGCTGGCAATGTGCCCTTGCGGCTCAGAAGGCCAACCGCATCCTGGGCTGCATCAAGAGGAGCGTGGCCAGCAGGTGGAGGGAGGTGATTCTGCCCCTCTACTCTGCCCTGGTGAGACCCCACCCGGAGTACCGTGTCGAGTTCTGGAGCTCCCAACATAAGAAGGACATGGACCAGTTGGAGAGGGTCCAGAGGAGAGCCATGAAGATGATCAGAGGGCTGGAGCACCTTTCCCATGAGGACAGGCTGAGAAAGTTGGGGCTGTTTAGCTTGGAGAAGAGGAGGCTCCGGGGACACCTGATAGTGGTCTTCCAGTACCTCAAGGGGGCCTATAGGAAAGATGGGGAGAGGCTGTTCAGTAGGGCCTTTTGTGGTAAGATGAGGGGTAATGGTTTTAAAATAGAAGGAGGTAGATTTAGATTGGATATTAGGAAAAAATTTTTTAGAATGCGAGTTGTAGAACACTGGAACAGGTTGCCCAGAGAGGTGGTGGATGCCCTATCCTTGGAAACGCTCAAGGCCAGGCTGGATGAGACTCTGAGCAACCTGATCTAGTCGGGGATGTCCCTGCTCCTTGTAGGGGCGTTGGACTAGACGACCTTTGAAGGTCCCTTCCAACTCTAGCCATTCTATGATTCTATGATTCTATGATTGTATGAATGTTCCTTTGCATTCTTTGTCATTTACCTACTTGTTTTCCAACGTTCAACTACTCATTTTCTTTCCATATCGTACTCTTATTATGAAACATGCAGGTAATCCCTCTTCCATTACAGTAATACATTTAAAGAAGTGGTGAAATAAAACTCTTCCAGTTTTAGTATCTAAAGAGATAAAAAAAGATAGGGTTATTACAACGAAAGTGACAATTTCAAGAGATGCTTCCAGGTAGAAGCATAGCATTAAACTGAATATTTGCATCTATTAAGCTGACCACCTCAGATGGTGTATAAACTCAATATATGAATGCTAAATCACCCTGTAGCAGCAATAATATACCAAGAATTACACATGAAATAGTAAAGGGCACAATTCGTAACAGGTTTAAATGTAAGATTCCATTTTAAAGAATGTGAAACATTTTTCCTGGCATATTCAAGTATGTGGCTAGGAATTTTGGAATCTATTTATACTAATTTCTTGTTAAATATATACTGCAGGTGGGTAATCTGCCTCTAAACCAACCTGTACCCTTGTACCTTTAAGTTGGCAGAACAAATACATATTAAATGGCTTGCATTCAATTAATGTAAAAAACCTGCTGGGCTAGTCACTCAGGTTCCCTAAAACCTTGTAAGCTTCTCCTACACCAAATCCCTGGAATCCATTTGTACTCTAGCTCCTTATTAGTTGAAAGTACCTCAAAAGGTTTTTTATTAAAAGCATTAGTAGGACTGTAACATATGTGTGTTTTCTTCATTTCCCTAAACAACACACCATCAAAGGACAATACAAGGAATGTGTGGTGGGTTTTGATGGTAGGGGTGCTACGAGTGGCTTCTGTGAGAAGCTGCTAGAAATCTCCCCTTTGTCTGGTGGAGCTACCTGTCTTCAAGGTGGACCTGTCAATCAGGATGGTGGTAGACCCTCTGTGATAACATAGGTAAGAAGGGGAAAACAATGCAGCAGTGGAAGTGTGAGGGGTCCTCCTCTTGAGGAGGCAGTCAAGAAGGAGGAGGAGGAGTAAAGTTGCTACAGGCAAGATTCCCCTGCAGCCCATGGAGGTCCACTGTGGAGCAGAGATCCACCTGCAGCCCATGGACGACCCCATGCCAAAGCAGGTGGATGCACTTGAAAGAAGCTTGGCCCCATGGGAAGGACGTACTGGAGCAGGCTCCTGACACAACCTGTGGATCTGTGAAGAGAGGAGCCCTCACTGGAGCAGGTTTGTCAGGACTTGTGACCCCATGGGGGACCCATTCTAGAGGAATCTGTTCCTGAAGGACTGCACCCTACGGAAGGGTGAAGGACTGCAGCACATCGGAAGGAGTCATGCTGGAGAAGTCCATGGAGGACTGTCTCCCATAGGAAGGACCCCAGGCTGGAGCAGGGGAAGAGTGTGAGGAGTCCTCCCCCTGAGGAGGAAGGAGCGGTAGAGACAATGTATGATGAACTGACCACAACGCCCATTCCCTGTCCCTACTGCATCACTGGTAGGAAGGAGGTGGAGATAGTCGAGAATGAAGTTGAGCCCAGGAAGAAGGGAAGGGTAGAGGAAGGTGTTCTTAAGATAATGGTCTTGTTTCTCAGTATTCTGCTCTGGTTTGATTGGTAATAAAGTAAAATTATATTTCCTTGAGTTGAATCTATTTTGCCTATGGTAGTAATTGTTGAATGATCTCTCTTCATCCTTATATCAACCCCTGAGCTTTTTGTTGTATTTTCTCTCCCTCACTCAGGGAGGGTGAGTTAACAGCTGCATAGTGCTTAGTTCTGGCTGGTACTAAACTAAAAGAGAACACTATAAAAATGACAAAGTCAAGCTAGCATACGAAAACTGATGCCAATATGAGTGTCCACCTGATAAACAATTCCATTTGCATTAAGCATGTGTCCTTATCAGCTCTTCAGAGAGTAATAGCCTACTTTAATCTAAAGAAACCTATTCCAGTCTGGTTCCACTGACCTACTGCAAAGACTGTGAAGCTCAGTATAATAATACAGTCCTGCCAGCTAGGCTTTCCTAAGATATATAATAGTTATTCTCAAAAGACAACTTAAAGGTAATGAAGTGAGACTATAAGAAGTGCTTTCAGTAGAGTTTCCTTACTCCCAGCTCTAAACTTAAATGCAAGAATTTATGGAATTTGGCCCATATGGCCAGTACTCTTACTGCCATATTATTATCAAGAGTGCAGTAAATTTCAAACCGTCAGTAACAAAATCAAGAATGAAAATAAGTAACTTAATTTTTATTTAGACCAGATGTTTTCCTAAACAATTGTTAGCACACTGACTGGAATATTTAATCACTGTAACACAGCAAGTGAAATGAAAGAAGGGAAATAATTTTAAATAATAATGACAAGAAGAAAGCAATGTAAGATACAAGCTGTGAGACAATGACTAAAGAAGCATGTGAAAGACAATTGAACTACTTATAATATTGTATAATATATAATATATATAATATAATATAACAGCGTAGTGAGCTATTTAATCAGGAAATTTTAATTCGTTCATGAAAAAATATGTCAAAAATAAAGGTCACCTGTTCTGCAAGTAAAAAAGATACATGCAAGAACATGAAAACAAGTCTGGTTGGATTTTCATATTTTGTAGGAAGTTAAAAAATGGAGAATGGGAGCTGAAGAGCTTTACATGTTTTGCGTGAGCTGAGAATATGAAAATTGAAAAACAATTACTTGCATACATTGATTGACTAACAAGGATAAAAGAGTGATGCAACGTTGCTGAGATTTAAATTGTAACTACAGTAAACACATATGCCCTTTCTAACAAATGAATTCATGAAATATGTTAACTTAGCTCTGTTAACATCCTTGAGCTGGATGACTCACAACTTCGTTCACATATCTAGACTTATTTTTCAGGGTATGAATCCAGAACTCTGTTTCTGAATTGGATATCTCTAGATCTTGTAACAAACTCACAAGTAGGTTCTCTTTTTCCAAGGCATTGTTTGAGTTTTGCAAGTTGTTAATTTCTGGTAGCGAATTAAATTCCAATCACATTCAATTAAACAGTTCAAGACTTACCTGCTCTGTTAAGCCTACCAGATGGCCCTCAGCACTTGGTCTGGAATGAGTTACAGTCCATGCTGCTTGTAGACCAGCAGGAGCTAGGAGAAATAGAGGAAAGAGAATGATGCCGTGCAGGGTGAGGGGGAGCTAGAGGTATTGCAGCAGTGATGGAAGGAGAAAGGATACAGAACTGCTGGAAACCAGAACTCATTAGCTTTTGTGCTCAGAGTAGCTTTTTAGCCACTGAAATTCCTAAGCTGGTATTCTGATCTTGTCAGTAAGCTAGGCAGGAGGAGGATTTTTTAAAACAGAAAAGTGAAATAAAGCTAGACACTATGCAAATGTGTAGAGAAGTGAGGTATCCATTTCATTTAAAAGGTAATGTTAAACCAGTAATGTTAAATCCTAAATAACTCACTTTGTCTGCATTCACGATGTGTAAATTCAGTTTGCCCAAACCTCAAAAAAAAAAGAAAGTAGAAGGCAAAACCGCTAATTCTAAACATCTTCCTTGCCATGATTTAAAAAAAATCCAAACAATAACCCTGGCTCTCACTAGGGCAGAGAACAATTTATTTTCTACATGGTGTAAGGGTCTGTCAGAAAATCAGTATTGTCTCAACTTTGTCATCAAGGACTTCCAGGTGGACTATGGATTTGACGTGGCCTAAAAGTTAGGCTCACAACTTGACATGAGTTCCTGCGAGCAGTCTGCGTGAGATGCAGTTGTTTTTCCTGGGAATGGAATGTGATTGCTATGGACAAGGTCGACTCTGGCTGAACAACAAAATGTACAATATCCTTGAGACAGTGGACAGAGTGGTGCGGAGGTGCCACAGCTGATCCTTTTTGTCACAACTGGCAAAGATAACCATGCAGCTGCTATCAAGGAGGATGAATCACAACTGCTGTCTCAAAAACAATGGTGAGAAAGTGTCCTTTAACTGAACTTTGCTCATTATAATGTACAAAAACCACACTTCTATCCTAAGGGCTGAGAACAGGCAGAGATCCCCAAAGTAAAGGAGGAGCAAGGTTTGCTACTTGGCATAAAAGGTCAATGCCTAACAACGAGATCCCTGAGAGCTTTCCCCACCAAGGATCGACATCGACGTCAATCATGGAGACCAACGGGATGCTGCCTGGATCTGGGACCATAGGGACACCTTGGGCCCGCAGTGGTAGCTATTATCCCTTTTTTTCCCTATCTTTACTTTTCCTTTTCACTCCCTTTCATGTATTGCATGCCACTTTACAGGCAAAAATAATAAAGTTTGTGCTGTTTGATTGAAACCAACCCCTTTGGTGTGTTTGCTGTAATTTTGCACTTTGAGATCGTACTAAAAGAACCATCATAAGTCACAAGTGGATTGTGACACATAGATGCAAAAGTTTGATATTCAGTAAAAATTAGGCAAATTTTCAAACTGAATTTCCTGTAACATAACATTCATCAAAGTAACTACACTCTCTTGAGCTTAGTCATTCCCATTTCTACTAACATAAGAGATGATGATCAGTACTTGCAAAATGTACTGTGCATCTAGTTCACTTTTTTAATAATCAGAAAATATACTAACAGTAATAATAGTAATTATAGTAGACCACAACGACAGTGGATGATAAAACTAACATCTTTCAAACACAGACTTACTGCAAGAAGGAAAACAAACACACACAAATTTAGATCAGTGGGTTTCCATTACAATTTGCAGAGTTGGGGCAATGTAAGAACTACCAATCATTTTGTTCATATTTTAAGTCATAAAATCACTTTTTCCCAGTACAAAGTATAATAGAAAGCTTTTTTGTCTGTTTTCAGTCTATTTTCCCCTTTCCTTCAATATACTACAACAGACTAAGGTCCACACCTTCTATTATTGAGACTGTCTCAGCTATACCTCCTTTCATCTACAAATACATCAGTTAATCCACTGTAATCAATACAGTTGATTACATCAACGTTAAACTGATGTGAACTGAGTAAAATGAATGTCATGCCTTGTACTAAGGGAAAAGTGCAGACACAGTAAGTTTCAAAAATACTTTAGACTGTATTTGCAAAAATAAAACCTAGGTAGTATTAACAGTTATATTAAAAAACCCAAACTGGAGCCATTTCAACATTAGGAAAGTTGCATATCTGTTTTTATTATTACTAAAGTGTTTGAACTAGTGGTTCATGTGCTACATCACACACCTGTTACAAAGCTTTCTCTTTCAGTGAGCATTTCTCCTCTTTTGGTATGCGTCTATATCATTATGTAACCCTAAGAGACTAACTAGTGTTTTCTTTGTAGTTTTTGACTTTCTGCATAGTCTAACACTCACACCATAGAGGCCCAAAATACCAGGAGACTCCAAGCAGGAACTATTTTAGGCCAGTATTTAATTGACTGGAACTCAGAAACTAATTAACAGATTTGCATGAAACTTCACAGAAAAATCAAGGTTTAATGAAAGACTGTTTACTTGAAAAAGAGGGGAAGGCATTTTTTTCACATGAAACAAGGGAAATTACTTTCTACTTAAGAGTGTAAGAGAAAATGGAAATTTCTACATCTATAAAGAAGTTAACTCTATTCAACAATAGCAATTAACATAATTGAGCCGAACTATACAGGCAAATGTACATTAACAATTGCAATTAAAAAGAAATGTGACATTCCGCATCCACAAACACTGATCCACAGGACTGCTCTGTTTTCCATCTTAGTTTCCAGGATCAAGCCAAATATTAACAACAGCTTAATAACTTCAGTCTAAAAAAAATCAGCTTTGGATTCTAGCTGTCACATTTGAAAACCATCTTGGAGTTCATACACATGTATGCGTGATGTGTATTAATCTGTTTTAAATCAGCAAGGACACTTTTCACAGTACTACCTAGATTTTTACTCAATATATAGAAAGGTAGGATGTTTCCTGGAATTTGTTTCCTCTTTGATCTAACAGAATTTCAATTTTTCTCAGCGTTCTGTGACACAAGCAGCTTTCATGTGAAAGTGCTTTACAAAACATGAATGCTATGGAGAGCGCAAAGACTGTTCAAAACTTATTCAACTACCACGTGTAAATTTTCACTCCAGCTACTTCTGAATTGGTAGCATGCCTAGAAATGATTGATGGGTGCATATGTTAGATGTGGGGAGTGTAAAAATTATCGGTTCCATGTCTGGGTTATTTTAAAAACTTACCAAGGAAGTAGTCATTTATTAAAATATGTAGAATATCTTTCAAGCACTAAAAGAAAAGGTTGCAAAGACCTTTAAGGCCAAGAGAGATTTAAAGCAAAGAAATAAGGAAATCATTTGCAGAGGAGGAAAGGAGCCTTTGGAAATGAATGTTTACTGTACCACTGAATTAATAATAAAAGAAGCAGCACTCACATGTATGGGATAAGATTAAGATGGAAATTGAATGTGTGGCTGATGATAACTATTGACTATTCATAAAAAATCTCAATTTTTTTTTTTCATTTGTCAGTGATCCATGTTTGCATGTTTTTATTTTTATTAAGTATAATTGTGATAATGACAATCTTGTAAGAATAAAAGACCAAGCAGCAAAACTCTTAATTTAATTTACTGATTACTAGTATTAAATTTAATTTGAAAATCTATAGCTAGGGAAATGAATTTCAATGACAGTAGAGTACAGTTAGGCCTTTCAGATATGATAAACTCAAATATTCTCTCAACTAACCTTCCAAATGAAAGAGAATTTCTATCATTTGGTATTTGAAATGAATTAACAGAGAACATTTTTACTGCTGAAAAATACTTCTGACTTTTCACTACTTTTTTTTTTACCATTTCCATTTTATTTCAGTATATACTTACATTTACATTACACTACAATTACACAGAAATATAAAGAAAAATGCTGCAAGAAAGCAAGCTGAAATGCTATTATAAACATTGATTCTGTTAAAAAACAAGAACTGTGACTATTTTTAAAATTAGTTTTATTACAAATAAAACCACTACAGAATAGATCACATGTAAACTCTGGATTCTTCAGTCTTTCTTTTGAAAAATAGATTTGTTTTAGCAGTATTATCTGGAAATTGCCTATGCATATATGCCATGAAATAACCTCAAAATAATCAAATGAATGTTTCCAACAAATTTAAATTATGTTATTAAAATATTTTAATATTGTCATCAGATATTCTGCTTGAAAAGAAACTAGTGACTTCATGAATGTACTGCATTTATGAAGAGTCATTACCTCCTTCATTGAATTTTATGTCTGCAACATTTAGTATCTAGATGACCACAAGAATTTGTCAGGCAGTGCTACTGTTTGAATATCCTTAGATACATTCGATGAATCTCATTCGCATTTTCACCAAAATGCTTTGACACAGTTCTAGGAGTGGTTACACAAGAATCCACTTCAAGCACCTATGTAATTCCACTGGGCCATGTCATAAGGCATCAAAGGAGGTGAAGAGACTCTTACCCAGAGGATACAGGAATATTTGTGGTAAGCACAGAGCAAAACACCAGCAACAACTTGAATTACGGACAATGCATACATTTTCCATTTGGGAACAAAAATTTAAGCCCAGACTGTGATTGGCACCTGTATCAGAAAATAGTGTATGGAAAAACTGTTAAGGAGTCAGTCTGCTCTTCCTCTTTCTTGATTAGAAAACAGCCACAATGTCTGCAAAGGAAATTCTCCTGTGAAAGTACTCCTTTCTAGTTAGAGTACTTAAGGAAAATTGAATCTCCTTTTTCACCGTAATTGATGGTCAGTTTCGCATATTATAATTTGCTCAGATTCTTTGAGACAACCCGTGATTTAAAGCCATAATTAGTCTTATAGTGTATGAAAATACGCCAGCCTCTCATTAAAATCTCCATAGTGCGCATGTTTTGTTGTACAGTTAACAGCTTTGTTTCAAGAAAAAATAAGGGTAATAATAATAATTCTTAAAACATCCATCCTTCAGAAAAAGGGTACGAGAATCAGGAGAACAGTCCATCAGAAAGGCTGAGCAAAACTTTGGCAGTCCTAACTACATTAGCTGTCTAGTATGAGGTGTTTCCTCTTACTATTCATCACAGGTCTCCTCTTCATCAAAATCACAACTCTTCTTCCAGCATTTTTGCAACACTAAATTCTGAAAGTGCTTTTATGAATTTTAATTAATATCCAGCATAAATAATCCAGGACAGGTAGGTATTATTCTTAATAAACAAATGAGAAAGACGGCAGTCAGAGAAGTGACCTTGCGCAAGTTTGTACAGAAAAAACATCTGAACAGACACCAGGTTTACATCTCAGGGGTTTCTTTCATAGTCTACCAGTCATACTTCATCTTTTCATTTCTTACGTTCTCCAAACATAGTAGCTGCTTCTGCTAACCTATTTGCAAAACTCCTATCAATTTCTGAGTGAGTACAGACCTTAGTTATCCACAGTCAGTAGAAGTTGGTCAGCCTGTATTTCCACCTCATCCCTCCAAACACATAAATATTTATTCTTGTAATAGTTTCTACAGATCCTTTAAGCAAGTCCATTAAGGAAAATATCACATTGTACTTTCTGCTAACTGCTAAAGCAATTTTGCTGTGCTGGGGGTCTTGCCCATGGAATCTCTTGGTGCACGTTGTTTTCTGAACAACCTCATTCAGGAATTGTTCTGATACGCCTAACGTTATCTTGCCAAACACAAGATCAGTTTTGATTTTTTAATTCTGTAGTGAAAGCTTCATAGGGACGTCAGTAGCTTTTAAGCTAATTTCGAGACAATAACATATTTCCGCTTCTAATGTAAGGGTGTGTTGGATACTTATGGTTTCAGTAGTCAGTACACTCTTCAGAATTACATTCTGTGTAGTGACACTCACCCGTCTTGCCTTCTGTCTCCTTCATGTTTTCACATACACCCCTGTTTCTGAAAAACTGAGATTAAAAAAATGTGCTAATAACACAAGCAGGGAAAATATTATTCCTACACAAATTAATCAAGTTCTGAGACATATTTCAGTTACACTAGTCATAAAGTTGGATTCATGACCATTCTGTTATGCAATTTATGAAACTCTCCTATCAGCATTAGACCTAAGTGATCTTTTTTCAAAAACTTTTTTTCCTGATGGATTTCAATAACTACTCCACATTTTTCAGCTAGGATCAGGAACATACTCAGCAAAAAGACATCATTACCATCCTCAAACTCACAAGATAACTGCTCGATGAAGTAAGGTGAAGAGAATAAACACATTGAAAAAAAATTCATTTAAAAATTGTACTTGTTTCTCTCTCTGAGCAAAAAAACTTTCCTCTCTTAATTTCTTCCATATAGAATCACAACCCCATTTCCCCTATGTAAGAGACTGTGTCAAATGTTTGTCTCAACATTGTAAAAACATCAAACCACCACCTGAACAATGGAACATCAGTTAAACCATAGGACTAGAGTCTTCCCATTTTCTTGCAAGCCAATTCCCATTATCTTGTAAGCCAATTCCTGTTTTCTTCCTATTGTCCTGCGAACCTGAATGTAAAGCTGATTCTGAGAAATTTAGCCTTACCCCCAGGCATGCACCCAGACCAGAGGTCAGACAAACCTCTATGAAACAGAGGGGCCCAGAGACAGTATTGGCCATACGTATCACCGCCAGGTGAGGGGTGAGGCCAAGCAAACCAGCTCTTGGAACATGTGATGTGATTCTTGGAAGAAAAATGAATATGCAGTGGGATGAACAATAAAAGGACAGAAATGAGCAACACCAGAGGGAATGTTCCCCCACCGTTCCCCCACCGAGTGAACTGGACTGTTGGGACACTGCAGCTCCATGGCGGTAGCTATTACAACTGAAGCTTTCTTCCCTCTTTCCTTTCTTTCTCTCTTTCTCTTGCATTTGCGAACTTGTTGTCGGGTTAATAAAGTTATCTGGCGCTTGACTCCATTTTGAGTCTTAATTCTGCTCCTGAGAATACGAGCAAAACCTCACTCCAGTGTGTGAGAGGTTGGTCCAGCCTCCCTTAGCCTCCCAGACTCATCCGAGGTCACCTAGAACACAAGGGGGCCTTCCTCTCATCTGAAATCAGAGTGACACCCTACCACCTTCTCCCTGCAGGTAAAATGGGAACAAACAACGATCCTGAAAGAGAACACCTATGTTACCAGATCCAGCATTCCAGAACTGAACTAATGTTATCAAAGAATCATAGAATAGTCTGGGTTGGAAGGGACTGTGAAGATTATCTAGTTCCAACCCCACTGTCATGGGCTGGGACACCTTCAACCAGACCAGGTCACTCAAATCATCAAGACTGGCCTTGAACACTTCCATAACTTCTCTGGGCAATCTGGTCCAGTGCCCCACCACTGTCATAATGAGAAATTTCTTCATTATATCTAATCTAAATCTACCCTCTTTCAGTTTAAAGCTGTTATCCCTTGTCCTATTGCTACATGTCCTGTTAAAAAGTTTGTCCCTATCTTTCTTGTAGGCCCCCTTGAGGTACTGGAAAGCTGCTATAAGGCCTCTCCAGAGCCTCCTCTTCTCTAGGCAGAACAGCCAAGACTCCCTCAGCCTGTCCTCATAGGAAAGGTGCTCCAGCCCTCTTATTGTCTTCGTGGCCCTCCTCTGGACCTTCTCCAACTGGTCCATGAACTGGACGCAGTACTCCAGGTGGGATCATGTGAGAGTGTATTAGAGAGGGAGAATCACTTCCCTCGACCTACTGGTCACGCTTCTTTTGATGCAGTCCAGGATATGGTTGACTTTCTGGGCTACAAGTGCACATTATCAGGTCATGTTGAGCTTCTCTTCAACCAACACTGTCAAAGGCTCCTCCTCAGGGCTGCTCTCAATCCATTCTCCTCTGAGCCTATATTTGTGCTTGGGATTGCCCTGACCCATGTGCAAGACCTTGCACTTGGCCTTGTGGAACTTCATGAAGTACTCACAGCCCCACCTCTCCAGCCTGTCAAGGTCCCTCTGAGATAGCATCCCTTCCCTCCAGCATGTTGACTGCACCCCATAACTTGGTGTTGTTGGGAAACTTGCAGAGGGTACACTCAATCCCACTGCCCATGTCACTAGCAAAGATGTTAAATGGCACTGGTCCCAATACCAGTGGGGAATGCCACTTGTTACTGATCTCCACTTGGACATCAATTTGTTGACCACATCTCTTGGAGTGTGACCATCCAGCTAATTGTCCATTGATCAAATCCATGTCTCTCCACTTTAGACTCAAGGATGTCATGTGGCACAGTGTCAAATGCTTTGCACAAGTCTAGGTAGATGACATCTGTTGCTTTTCCTTATCCACCAATGCTGTAAGTCCATCGTAGAAGGCCATCAAATTTCTCAGGCACAATTTGCCTTTAATGAAGCCATACTGGCTGTCACCAATTGCCTCCTTTTCCATGTGCCTTAACATAGTTTCCAGGAGGATCTGCTCCAGGCACAGAGGTAAGACTGGCCTGTAGTTTGTTTATTCCCTTTTAAAAAATGAGGTTTATGTTTCCCCTTTTCCAGTCAGTGGGAACTTCACTGGACTGCCACAACTTCTCAAATATCACGGATAGTGGCTTAGCAACTTCTTCTGCCAGTTCACACAGGACCCAGGGATGAATCTCATGAGATCCCAAGGACTTGTGCACCTTCAGGTTCCTTAGAAGTTTATTATTCTAAAAGTGTTTAGTTAAGGTCTACCTCAGAGGCTATAAAATACAGTCCAGCACACTGGGACAACCCTTTTATACAAAGGACAAAAAAAGGAAAAATAAAAAAAAAATCCCATAAATGTTACAGTCCTACTGCTATTACTGTGAGGAGGAGAATCTCTTCATGTATTTGTGCTGTAAATGTGGACATTATTACATTCTCTGCTCTAACAATGTGCTGTTTATCAAAATTGTCACTTGAGCCATTTAGGATGCATCACACTGGACTGTCTTCTCCAGGCTCTGAACCTCATCTGCGGAAACACATGCACGTACACAGGCAATGTTTTAATTTAAGTCTTTTGTATACCAAGCCCTTTTTTTTTCTTGACTTTGTGAAAGTCAAATAGTGCTGATTTTGGTTTTGTGTTTTATTAGAAACATTTAAATAATTCCCTTTTAAAAGGCAACTCTTTCTGGACGAAGTAGTTTACGCAATAACAATGTTACTTAGCTAACCCAGGATGAAATGGTAATGAGGTGTGCAAAGAAAGAATATTTAGCTAATTTGTTGGCAATGGAATCACTCCTATTCTCAGTTGTGAGATCAAGGCAAACTTCTCTTTAAATTAAAATAAGCCATGCTTTGAAAATGGAAGCCGTTTCAGGCAAATAAACCAAATTATTTTAGGCCACTCAATCTAAAAGTTTCTCAAGTATCTTACAAAATGGGAAGCATCAAAACCTTTAAGATTACTTAGATTTGCAAGAACATTTTGTCAAATGAGTCCATAATTTAAAAAAAAAAAAAACAACAAAACAACCCCCCAATAAAATATTTCTCTTACTTATGTCAGAATATTTCTTTTCAGTAGGTATTAAATTTTAAAAGCTACAGCAGTTCACAGTGTTCAGCTCAATTCTCTAATTCGCTTCATGAAGTATCCTGATAATATTAATTCTCAGTATAACAGCTTACTAATATTAATCTATATCCAAATTCTAATTTCAACATGCCATCATCAGTATAGGGAAAGTGAAAGCAGTCTGATGAAGGCCTTAAACTATCTTTGAGCCTACCTGCACAAGGTATTTTGTCATTCTACCCAGACTAGAGAGGTCTGCGATGTATATCTGTTATAATGCAAGGTGATCTTCATCCCTGCATCACGTTATTCCCCACTGGTGTAAAAATTAGATGCTTTGTTCCCATCTTCATGTTATAACTGTTGCCTATAACTATTGTACCACTTTCAAAAATTCCGTTGATTCACAGGGGAAAATTATGGACATTAACATTCTTGTCAACGAGATTATTTGATTTTCAATCTACTAAATCCTGAAAGAAATCTCAAGCAGATTGTTTTTGCCTCAGGTATGCATTCTGATCATGGAGGTCAATGCATTTTTTTTATGCCTCACATTTGATTACTGCAACACATCTTAGAATATACAGCAAAAAGAAAAAAAAATCTGAAGTTGCTCAGACATCAGTAACACATCACTTACATCTAAATATAACTTTTGGGCGTTGAGGATTTACTTCATATTTTAAGAGGCTGAAATGATCTAAGATTATATTTTTACTATAGGCAATTGAGTAACTGCAATCTTTGAAGATGTACCCAAGGTAGTCTAAAATTAGCTGACTCCTGTACTGCTACCATTGTTGCCATAGCAGCCTACAGCTCAGTATTTATTATCAATGCCCTGACATGGTTTAGCAGCCACAGGGAACCTCATGCACATAAACTGTACGTAAACCAAGTAATTTGAAGCTAGAGTTGGCTATCTCACATATTGAAATGCAATGTTACCATTCATAAATAGTTTAGGAACATTCCTAACTGAATTGCTGTCTGGCTTCAGTTCTTCTCACAGTGACAAGGCATATTGACTAATTATATAAAGTATTTTGAATACCAAAATATCACTATTTTATCCTGAGTTTTCATACAAAATTATTTTAGTTCCCACTCTATTTTTTTTTTCTTCTCTAGGCTGATTGTTACTATAAAAGAAGACTTAGGCATAGTTCCTAGTCTAAATGTACTCCTATAGACACAAAAAGCTCTAATTGATACAAGCACGAGTAGAAGTAGTAGAGGCTGAGCTACATTAATCCTAATTATAGATAAATAGCTGAGTCTAACAGTAGTAGATCAAGGGAGCAGAACTATTTAATTTTTATTAGTTATTTATTTTAATTTCACAGTTTCCAAGACTCAATACTCTTGAGACAATTTGGTTTGCTTTCCCTAGAAATTCTAAAAACCTTATTAGTAACCAATACCCCATTACAAGAAGCCCTTGGTAGAAACACAGTATTTTTGTTTGTTTGTGTTATTCCATATGAGGAAACTCCAACACAATGTCGTTGAATAAAGAGAGATGAAATAAAATACGTAAAAGTGGTTTTGGTTTTTTAATACTTCTAGTAATATCAAATCGGGAATACGTAAGTAAGATTTGAAGTATTTGCTGACAATATCAGGAAATACCTAATGCTGCCATTCAAACTTCAACAGGCTCATTTGGGAGGAGACACCACAGCTGATTTTCAGTAAGCGGAAAGAGTAGGATGAATTTCTGATATAGCAATTAAAAGGCATTGCCCTGAAGTAATAGCTGTTGTTTCTTCTCCCCTTAACCCTGAAATTACTGCTATTGCATAGTGAACTTGGTAGCAATAAAGCTTTATAAACTTTTGAAGCATTTGGCAGGGATAAGAAATGTTAAGGAGTAAGAAAACTATACCTACCACATCTCAGAATGCATGTCTGAGTCTCAAACAGGTCTACCAAGACATTTGGAAATATGAAATTATGAGAGGTTCACAGATTCTTGAAGAATAAATTCACACATTGTAGGACCCCCCAAGGAAGCTTAAAACTTGCTCCCAAATTTTCCTTTGCAGTTCTATTTCCTCTGAATTTTAATCTGAAATACAGTCATCTCCCCCTGAAAAGAAATGATACTTTGATTTCCCATCTAGCAATAGAGCTCTTCACACAAAGACACTACCCTTCACAGGCAGAGACAAAAATTGATGTGGAGAAGGAAAAGAAAAAAAAAAAAAAAAAGAAGAGATTGTCATTGTATGTCAAGAGTTCCTTCTTCTATTTCAGACAAAAGAATGGAGTATAGCAACATCCAAGATGCCCTACAAGACAAAAACTTTTTCCTGTGCCCTCTGGTGTCTAATTGTGCTAGAGGTTAAGGAAGTGATGCAAAACCATTACAAAGCGAAAGAGGCAATAGAGATGAAGAACCTGAAGAAGTTTGGCACTTTGAGAATATAAAAAGCCTGTTAGATACAGCAGCTCAAAAATTAATTGTGGTTTCTTTCTCCTTTTATGGAATTTGTTTGTTAAGTTTTAAGTTACATTAAGTGAGTTTCATTGATCCGATACAAAACACCTTACTTGCTTTATCACACTTTCATTTCCTGTTTTCCCAAGGGCAGGGTATCTTCTCTCATATGTAGCAATAACCATTCATTTCAGTCAGGTATTTTATCAGATATTAATTCATTCCTATGGGTTTATCATGGTATTAATCATCTAGCTTCCTTTACTTTGGATTAGAAGTGTATCCCGACAAGTTCTTTTTCTGTTTTCATTCATATGTCTGTGGATTAGATGAACATTTTTTTCAATAAATTCCAATTTGATTCAGGTAACGGTATTTTGCTTCATGATTTGTATTTATGAATATTATTAATAATATAACAATAATTGATGCTATAATAGTAATAATTCATGTCAATAAACATCACATTGATTATTGAAGTAAGCAAAAAGTCTAACGCAGAATACAGCTGACATTAAGCGTGTGGAAGGATATCTCCTTTAGACCCTCTACTGAACACCTGACTTCTCTTTCTTACAGAAATCTTTTATACAATGAATACCTTACACAAATCAACAGTGTGGAACCACTTAGAAATAGGAATGAGAGATCAGCGCAATCATTTTTGCCAGATTAGGTTTTGGTTTGAGGTCTTTCAACTGTGTTCCTCTCCTCCCATGAAAAGGAATTTTCAGGCTTTTAAGCAGGAGGAAATGCATTCCTTTTACTGTATATAGCACATTCCTTTATCTTTCTGTCAAACTGCAGCACTAAATCTCCCTCACTTGACAAATGTTTTCCTTTAGGGGAAAAGGAAGGACTAGAACACATATATGGATTTTTTTTTTTCTATATGGCACCAACTTTTTTATTTGTGGATACTTTCCTATGATTTATTTTGAATACAAGTAAGACTTGAGAGTGTGATTCTGAGATTTTTTTTTTTTAATACAACATAGAGAAGCCAGTAAGTTTCACTACAACATATATAGTGGTTGCGGTACCGCAATATACTCCAGTAACCTATAGCAGTAATAGCCTGGAGTGGTTTGCCCTTTACATCAGTATAATTTTGTTTCGGTGAGGATGAAATGGAGGAGTCAGAAAGGCTGAACAAAGATGCTCAACTTCCTGACAGCTTTTCAAGTATGCTGACATTCTCCATTTTTTTCTTCAAAGTGTGCTTAGTGTTTACAGGATGACTGTATGCTTTATATGTACTGTGAGAACTAATACAATGCAGTTTATTTCATTTTATGTATTTTTTAAACAGAAACATCAGTGAAGCTGGAAAGAAGACAGTTCTAATGCGCTCTCTAGCATATGATACCAGGCCTGTCTGCCAAGAATCAACTTCTGGGTAATTACAGGGACAGCATTCAGTGCCCTTCATGGCCTTATGTTCCATCTTCCAAATATTCACCTGTGCCTCAATATGCAGCAACACCTGGACAAGTGACATGTTGAGCTGTGCATCAAGAAGCAGCAAGAGTGTGGCTGCTCCAAGAGGAAGGACAAGCCAGGAGCTAAAGACCACCATAGCACAGACAGTGCCCTCATCAACAAGGTCACAGTCCCACAATATCTGAACAGGCCTAGACAAGGTGAGATCCAGTATCTATTCAGGGAGTTCAGTCCAAACAGCAGAAGATGGCCAAAAATGGGACTGGTGACAAAGCAACCTACAATGTAGGTCTATAGTTCATCCAGGAAAATCAGTCAGCAAGCTGAGTCAGCTCTAACACAGCTCAGACAAGATCTAGGTGCCCAGGACATAAATGGAGCTCAGAGAGGATGAATAGCTGGATGTCTCAGGTTAAGCTGGTCCAAGATGGTTAGGATCTAACAGCATATTCAAGGCCCTGACACTGTAGCAGTGTCACACTCAGCTGTGGCAATACCATTGCCCAAGGTATCAAAAGGCTTAATTTGTGTTTGCTTACATTAATTTGTATGACAACAGTAACTCCAAGATGGATTTTAAGGATAGAAAAAGTGCCTTCATGTCAAGGTTATGCCTTGCTTTGAGAAAAGCTTTATTTTTATGGAAACAGATCGCTAAAACTGTGCCTATAAAGAGACTTTTAGAATTTTTTCCAGTTCTAATGCAGTTCCTCCAGTGAAATGGTTAGCCCAGCAATACAGATGTAATGTGTGACATCTCACTAGACTAATGCCTGTGACGCTGAATGTCTGTGAGATTTAAACTCGTCTAGAATAGGACTATCTTCCATGTTAGCCTGAGAACTTGAACAGTATATAAGCACAGTAAATATGAAATAGGAAAAGATAATGCACTGCTGCCCATGTGGTGCTTAGGTAGCCAGAAGGAATGCTTCTTGCATCTTGTCATTTTATATATAGATTTTTATTTACTCATATGTGCTTAGACAACCTTATGCACTCATCAGAAACAGGACTTGTCATTTGAAGTCTAAGCTACTAATGAGATGAACACAATTCCAGGTGTCTATTACAAGTTATTACCTTCCTTTTTTCAACGTGAGCAGTAGCTATGTTTTGCCATCTAGTCAATCATATTCATTTATGATTCATTTGCAGATTTCTAAAAAAATGCTTACTAAAAGTGCCACAATGGTTTTGGTTGTCTTGGTTTTGTTTTTTTCTTTGCCTAATAAGCATTTGTTATCAAGTAGAGGAAAGCAATAGAAAATTTGGAAACAGAGCTCTGGAAAAACTCCGGGCTGACCAATTACAGCATCCAGTAAGGCAATTTTCAGGAGGTTTCATCTTGATTGAAGTTGCTGAGTAGCAGCTGACATCAAAATAAGGTATTCAGTCAACTAATTATCTTGCCTTGGGCTCATAAGGGAACTAACTTCCTTTTCTGTGAAGAGGGAGATATTTTTCGTGTGGAGTTTTACGTGCTTTCCTGATAAAGATTAGTGACAATCCTTGTGTAGGTGAAACTACCATATCAAATAATATCTGCAGTGGTGACTGAGTTCTCAAGAGATTTTGTAGCCCTTTTTACCTTCCCTCACACATACTAAGGATGCAGGCAAGAACTCAAGGTAGTGAGACTGCCTTCAAATGATTTCAGATGTTGTTGAGCAATATTCAGCCAAGTGAAATATTCTGTTCAGCTCCCTCTCAATTAAAAACACACAGTGTTCTGCTCTGCTGGTTCCTGGGTTCCAGTTACTTGCTTTCCTGGCTTCACTGGAAAGACCTCTGGCTGATTAAGGAAATAGATGTTCATATTAAACATTTGACGTAAACATTAGGATCCCCCAAGAGTTGTATCGGAGGCCAAATGGAAGGTAGAACACCCTGTTTTGAATAAGAACATGTGTTTATTTTTCTAATGCCTGCCAAACTCCAACCTGATTATACTCAGGCATAAATGCAGTAAAAGCAAAAGGTGGAGTTCCTTGCTTCATCTGAGCTGTTTAGTGTGCAATCTTCTCTAAGAAAAGATACCACAAACAAAAGATATAAAAGCTTAATTTTTACTAGGGTCAGACCAGAGAGAGAAAAAAACAACACAATAAGACTTTTTGCTGCCTGACAAAATGGACTTGCACCTGCAGAATAAAAATAGGCTGACTGCTTTGCAGATAGCTCAGACATGCCAGTTTGGTCAGCATGATGCACCCTAAGCCACTCAGCCAAACAGCAGGAGACTCATGAATTTTCATTTCCTTCCCAAAGTGCCCAGCTCAGCTGGACTATTAAGTCTTATTTCAGCCATAATCCCGCCGTTAACTGTACACCCACTCACCACCACCTACAGGTTTACATGTGAGAGGCACGTGAACTAAATGTAACATTGCAGTTCGCAGGCAAAATTGATTCTGTCAGCTTATATTTCTAACAAATTTCCCAGTGTTGCTCTCCATGGGCCTGATTCTAAACATGTGCTAGCAAAAAATGAATATACTGTGAGAGAATAAGGCTTTAAATATTCAATAAACCTTTAAATCATATAGCAACACAAGGATCTAACTTATCCTTAGAGTATGATATTATTATTTAAACACTTCAAAAGTAGTCACCTCAATGTAAATGTCTATATTTTTGCATTCTCAAAATGTTGTTTATATTTTCTGGGTTTAAATGTTTATCCTGTGGGAGTACATCTCAGGAGTAATTTTTCCCTGAGCTCCTAGAAGTAATAGATTGCAGTGTCAGTGAAATCTTATGCAAGTTTTATCATGCTCTTGGAGAAGCAAAATCTAATTTTGGCAAAAAAAAAAAAGAATCTCATATCCACCTATACACCTGCCTGGCTGTCTCGGAGAACACTGAAAATGACACTCCTACATATACAAACTTAAATTAAAGGCACTAAAAAGATCATCCAAATCACAAACTGAGATTGCCTCGCCCTCCATCAAACTCACTAGTTTCCACCCCTCTGTCCAGCTAGCTCTGCTTTTTCTCCATTTTCCCATCTCCATTCCCTTTTTCTTGTTCCAACTTTTATTCCTTTCTGACCCAGCTTTTGTCTCCCCAGGCTTCCAAAGTCACAGCCTACTCCTTTCTCTGTAACTGAAAGTCATTTGAGACACATGATTTTCTGCTGCCTCAGTTATTAGCAAAGGAGAAACAGACTTCTGTCCTCCTTCCAGCTGCACTCCTGTCTGGCTTCTCTGTGGTAACAGAGCATTGTCTTGTCTGCAGTGGGAGCTGCAAAAGAACTAAGAGCAGTCGCTCCCTGCCAATAATAGAGTAACCTCAAAGCTTTCAGCTGCTAGACAAAGCACATAGAATTTTTCAAAAGTTTTTGGCTTAGACACGTTTGAGCAGATTTCACACAAGTCAAAAGGCAATTCCTCATAGAAACTGTTTCCCTGTCAAGTTTGAAATTCTCACTACTAAAAAACAGATGCTAGAATTATACTGCTTATAACAATAGGAAATAATGCAGTAAGAATAAAATACATTTTTTTATAAAAGAAGACATAATAAACAGAGCTTCAGAATTATTTCCTTACTATTTTAATAGAAGATATTTGCAACCTGGCCTTGCTTTCACACCTAGGTGAGCCACGTGGGGTTAAATGTTTATAAAATTGTTAAAATTTAGGGCACGTACATGACATGGAAGACATCAAGCCAAATGTTTAGCATTTGTCAAAGATACAAGAGACAAAAACCCCACAGTTCTATTACAGGAAATTAATGCTAATGGTGGATTGCAGAACCCACCCTTCCAGTAATACTGAGGTGTTTTTTAGTCACTGTAATCATCCCTGATTTACTTTAAAGGTTTGGGAAATATTTATGCATGAATTTCTGTCATGTTGGCTGCTACTCATCAGTAAGCATCAAAAGAGCACACAGAGGTTATGTTTGTAACTATGATTTCACCTGTCATAATGCGAAGCCACTAGCCAGATGAAGACCCTCATTTTCAGGAGCTATATATACAAAATTATCCTTAAACCAAGTATATAATTAATCAATAAATTACTATAGAATTATTATTTTGTAATTACATTAAATGATGTTATCTGACAAATAGTATTTGAAACATAAAATGGCAAGTAGTATACTGCATAATGAGGATTTGGACACAATAAAAATACAGCCTGCCCACTGTAAACTGATTTCATATATGACATGAGCAATAACATTTTAAAAGTGTTAAGTTTTTCTATAAGTAACATATTTGATATGTCGGATAATTGTGTAATTATGTCACTGATTATTTGAGACCATCACATAAGAAATTAATCTAAGCTGTGATTTAACAAAGGGGAGAGATCATTTCAAGAATGCAATCTTTTCCCCTTACCCACGTCCCGCCATATCCCTGTGGATATGGAGAAATGTGAAGAGATGATAAAGGAACAGCGATTAAACTGTTGTAAAACAGAGAGACTGGAAGTATAAGGGAACACAATATGGAACAGGAAATGGGAAGCCAAATAAATTCTGTATTAGGCTATAAATAAATTAATTACTTTGAAGTTAGACATACATGATATATGATAGAGAAAGTGAACCGGCAAAGGGACTGAAAGGAGTAATGAAAGAAAATTCCCATAAGCAGCATATACTCTGAAGAACTGCTGAGCAACAGGGAAGCACAGAGGACTAAAACAGATATCAAAAAGCAAGCACATAATCCCCCTCATACTGTGTGTTCACACTAAATGGAAATTGTATTTCAAAACATGCTGGAAATTGCTGTAAGAATGTATTCATAATATATCCTCAGAACATCTTTGTATATGCCTATAAATGTACTGGATTAATACCTGTACCTGTAAATACAAGGTTGTAAACCCTTTCTATAGATAATTATGATAGTAACCCTCCCTGCACATAATCTAAAACTACACTTATCTTTAGCATTCTCATTATCTGAACCCAAACGTAGCCAGTAAGAGATGAGGGCATTTCACAGAACTAGCTGTCCATACTGTATTTTATACTGTACGTAAAAGCGGTGGCCTGAATTCTGAGTAGGAGAAGTATCCTTATGAAGGCTAAATAGATAGGATTTTTCTTTCAACATCCATCATAGGGGAAATACCTAGAAAAAGCCAAAGAGCAGAAGAAATAGAAGGGTTCTAAAAATTTTTTAAAAATCTATTCAGCGTCTCCTTTTTTTGTGACAGATATTTCAAATTGAAAGCTGTATTTTGCACGTAAGTGCATTCTTGGCAAAATAATTGATACAGAACAAGGACTATGGTGACACATGGCCCAAAAAACCAAACCAAATCAGCTTTGTGAGACCTACCAACCTTGCAGTATAATAATGACTGCTTTAAGCAAAGTAGTATAGTCATACACAAAGAGTGTAATTTTAATGTCACCATTCAAGGGGAAATATTATTGTTTCTGATTGAAAAACATCTTATTATTTAAACACTTTTTAAAGGACAGTTAAAATCTTGATATCTTGATAAATCTCTTGTTCCCATTAGTTAATTCCACCCAGAATTACATAAATAGATTACAATATGTTGACTTGCATGGATTAATACTACTTCACAAGAAGTCAGCTTATTTTGAATCATAAAGGTTCACAAAGAAATTATTTGTCTCCTGCAATTACAGATTTTCCAAGTAATTCATTTAGCTCATTAATATTTCTGTATCATTCTTTTCAGTAATGTCTTGCATACTAACACTATTTTTGCATGCTGTTAGGGCCTGAAGCTTGCTCCCTGCCTCCCAGCAGTTCAGCTGCCTGTGCTCAAGGACAGCTCTCTCATGCGGCGCTCGTCTTAATTCCCACCACTGAGAGGGAAGAGCTGTTAAAGAAAGGGCCTTATAAGACTTGTGGGGAAAGACCTGCCCCCTGCTTCACTTGGGAGTTGCTTCAGACTCCCTTCTTGGTCCTTGCTTCTGTGCCTTGCCTGTGCCTGGCTGCATACCTGTCTGAATCAGAGCTTGATCCTGAATCTGCCCTGGTGCTAAGGCTGTGACAGGAGATCGCTGGGCTGTGTCTGGCCCTGGATACCATCACTGGACCAACAACGGAGATGCACCAAAGAAATCAGCTGCAATGTGTAAAATCCATACAGATCAAATAAGCAGTTATTGCACATTTCTGAGTGTTATCTCTAGCACTTTACCTGCAAACTAAATGTAAGCTTCTCTGCATCCTTCTTTTTATCTGATGCTCTGCTCCTTGCACTATCTTCGCTTGCCTGCTTCCTTCAAACAGAAGCTGCTTACAAGGAACTGCCAATGGCCAATTCCCCCTTGCTTCTTTCCTGACAAATAGGCAGTGACACTCTTCCACCACAGCACCTCAGAACAACTCTGGGATGTCCTTCTAGGCCACTGCAGGGAATAAACGCTAGTGAGGAGAGACACTGAGACACCATGAAATTGAGCAAGAAAGACAGAGAGTCTGTGTAATTATCTCAGTAACTAATCAAAACCTAAATTCCTCCACAAAGGAGACTAGGGAATAAGAGGGCAAGCTGATGTGTTCTATGAAATCAGGATATTTACCAGAGTTGGAAATAATGACTGACAAAAGGCTTAAAGGACATGCTTTATCGCTCCTCTTCATTCTGACACTAGAGTCGTAGGAACACCACACTTGACATCTGAGTCTTACACTGTGCGTTGGACTACACACACATTCAAAAAATAGATCTGAGATTTTAAAGGTAATATTAGAGCTATGATTTTTGTACTTTCTTGCAGTAAAAATGGTGTCCTTTATTCCCTTTCCTTCTGCATCAGTGATTATTGATGATATGTAAGACAATGGTTATTCAGGCAACTGGAGCTTTGCAATGCTGGAGTAGCAGCAGGCTAAAACATGACAGAAAAATTGATGGTAATATTCTGATGAAGACATAAGCTCCACTCTTCAATTTGTAACATGGATTTGAAGTTAATTTTTAAAAAATATTACATATTTAGAAGCTATACAGAAGATTAAATAACATAGCAAAGGATAATCTGAGAATAGTAACACTATAAAATAAAGTAAAATCTCAAAGGTGAGAGCTCATTAAATCCAAATTTATGGAGATAAGTTAATGCTGTTAAGCTGATACCTGCTCTACAATATCTATTTTTTCCAAGTGTTCCCAGTGCAATTGTTAGCAACCTGCTGTACAAACAGTAATCTCAGCACACAGAGGAAGAAACAAAAAGCCACATCTAGACTTTAAAGAATATAATTCAATACCAATTTATCTGGAAGTATGCTTCCTAAGCTAAAATTGCCTTTTTTTTTTTTTTTAAATCTGACCTTAATGAACTGAAAATACTGAGTGGGAGTAAAAGGTTCATCTGCAATAGGATTAAAAGACTAATGTATTACCTCCCTCATGTAGTGTATGCTACAGGCACATTTTTATAATACCTTTCAAAAAAGTGTCCTGTCAAATTTCAGACAAACAAATAAATTTAAAAACTGCTCTTTGCAGGCAGACCTCTATTTCATTCAAGGTCACCTGATTTCTTTGCCTTACTATGGAAGCAAAACAGAGCTTCCCAGTTCTGTAATCATCCAGATGCATTGAATCTTCCAGGGAACAGCAGAGACACTATAATGCAGCCCTACAACGGGAGGAATGTCCACCAGCCAGGGCTCCGGGCTCCAGTCCCACAGGTATGGTAGGTTGAACCAATGATCCCTCCAGGCCAGGATCATATTTTCAGCAATGACCATAACCACCCATGATAGAAGTGGGAAGAACAAGGCATATATATCCGGTACTTCTTAATTACCTCCCAGGCTCCAACCAGTTCAGGGACTTCCTTAGCCAGATGTATCTGTTAAAGTGTGTAACCACCATTAGTGCTTATCTCTTCCAAAAATTTGTCCAGTCTTTCCTTGAGTGCATGCAAGCTCTTAGTACCTTCAGCAAACTCAGGCAAAGATCTCTACGGGCCTCTGAATGAAGAATCACCTCATTTGAGGAAGCTCTATGATAACACACACTTCTCAGATCCACGTGCTTTCCCCAAGGAAAAAAAAAACCAAAACCTGAAAATTGAACTTGGTTAAATATAAAGCCTGATGCTTTAGAGAACAAGAAGTAGGTTTTTAACTTTTTTTTTTTAAAGGAGGGTACAAAAGTTCTTTAAATATTTTGTTTTCCAAGTGTTGCACTCATAAGGAAAAAAAAAGTGCTGATACTATTTTATTATTATTACTTGTATTGCTTAACAGCTCTTAACTTCTTAGTCACAGATAGGCAACTTACCTAATGCTGTAAACAATTTAAGGAATAATGTTTCTGTTTTCTCCTTGGAGAAGAAAAGAAAATAAGTTAAGCACTATCTGAAACTGTAATATTTTTCAGTACAACTTTCAAGGCTGGTGGAATCACGTTCTCTGAGGAGTGAAATGGAAAATCCACATACAAATTCAGGTAAGTTTAACATAATGGGAGCTAGCAACAAACAGAGGTGAAAGTAGCTAGATATCATGGAAATAATTACAGAGCGTGGCTGTACGGGATCTTGGAAGACAATTTACACAATTTGCCTGCCCGAATAAAGATCTGTGATTTCTAAAACATTTCTTGCAGATGTACAGCTTATAAAATCCCAACTGTCCTACACAATTTATTCCAGTATGTCATCATTCACAGCATCAGAAAGTGTTATTTTCTTGATGTTAAAAATCTAACCTTTTTTACTTAAACCTTTTCCTCATTGATGAGTTGTCTTAACTAATTCTCTAAATTATGCCTTAATTCCCAACTCAGGATTCTTCTTTTGGGGCCCAAACCAACCCCAAACTATATGGATAGTTCAATAGTAGATTATTGTTCTAGTACTTTTCTACAAAGGTAAACTGACTGTCATATTTTTCTTGTCTTTTTATGGACAGATACTAGTTTTTAGTTTTTCTAAAATATTCTCCTTTTTTTTTGTGATGTTTCCAGAAACAACAGTTCAAGATTCTGAGGTTACCTGAGCAAGGCCTTTGAGAGCCAAGAGTAATTTTAATGAAGTAGTAATCACAAAAGCTTTTATTGCAGCTATTATCTTTTCATTAGGTTTTCTTTCATATTGGTTAGTAAATCTACTTTTTCCTTAGTCGATCTCTTAGTTCTAAGTGGAGGAATTTCACTTATGCTATAATTTTTTCCCCCTTCATAACCTTTTGCCAAAAAAAAAAGTTTATTTTCTACCTTTGCACTTCTGAGTTTGTGCTCAGGTTTTAATGTTATTTTTAATACCCTTAATATTTGCTATATTTTCCACACTCTGTACATGCCCTTTTGTTTGAGATCATTGAAGATTTCATTACATTATCTATTCATCCCTGCTTATATTTTCTAGTCTTTCTCTAAGCCAGGATAAATACAGGCATGTCTTTAACTTAGTCTGTTTAAGAAAATGGAACTCCTCTGAACTCCCATTCTACTTAGACTTGCTTCCTATCACATATTCCTACTAGTTCTCTGAATAAGAGAGGTAGGAACAGAAGTAGGCTTTGTTTAAGCCTAGTTCCTTAAGCTTTATTTCTTTGATTTCCAGGTTTTTTTCTTTTCTGAGGATTGTAAACTTTCTCTTTTCACAGTCATTCTCAGGCAGAATTTTGCTGCTTTCACATTTTCTGCCATTCCTCCATGGTATTTAGAATTACATAGCTAATATTCTTTTTAGTTTCCCTCCTAATTTTTTTCCTATTTATAAAAATAGGAAATAGGAATATATATATATTTTCGTATATATAAAAATATACTGGAAATTCTGTGCCTTACTGTATCTGTTTTCTGAAATATTTTTTACTACCATTCCCAGTGCAACTGAGAATTTTGTGGGGGTTTTTTTCCTTCCAGAGAAAGTCTTTTCCCCCTCAAGAATCCAATCTTATCTGGTGGTTCACAGCCGATTTGACTATTTTATCCTCACCCGAGAAAACGTGTATCATCTCTTTTTGGATCTTCTTGCAATACATGCTCTCATTTTCCTCCCTTGCAGATGTTTCTGGAGCAAATTAAACCCACTAATATTCTAATCATGTGAATTATCCCACTGAGTGTCTCATATACCAATTGAGACACTGTTGTGATCATTAATTAAGATTTCAGCTCTTCCTGTTTATTTCCCTTACTTCTCAAATTAGTGCAGAAACAATTAAAATATTTGGTGGATTGACATACTGCTATTGTACTAGTCCTTCTTATGACCTTCTTAAAATCATCCCTAAACTCAACAATTTTATTTCCTTTTCTTAGTCTTTATTGTTTGTATGTGTCTATGAATATTTGCAACTTCTTTTGATCCTAGTTTAAAGATTTTGTCATTACTGAGCAAACAAGATTGTGTCTCAAAATGTTGTTCACAACTGCAATATCATATTTTAAGGATCAATGTTTACAAAGAAATTACAACATGTCACAGAGCTATGCCACTACTCAAAATAAATAAAATATCAAGTTGCTTTATTGCTTCCTCCTCTCTCCTACCCATGCATATGCAAGTACAAAGGCAGAATGT
Source organism: Tetrax tetrax (assembly GCA_009806455.1). Classification (NCBI taxonomy): domain Eukaryota; kingdom Metazoa; phylum Chordata; class Aves; order Otidiformes; family Otididae; genus Tetrax; species Tetrax tetrax. The sequence continues at coordinate 163,877 of WHYT01017429.1, forward strand.
CCAGTCCAAAACAGAAAAATATTTCCTCTCAAACTTCCCTTCATATTTCATCACTCACATCCATGAGAGTTCAGTACAAAACTGTAAGTAAACCATTGACTCTGGAAGTTTTCCCGTATGAACATCACTTAATTCTTAGGAATTAGGAATTAAGTCTTAGGATTCCTCCACTTACTCATAACCACACGAGCAGTTATCCTGTCACAGAACATGTCTTCATGGACTGAATTCAACTTAACTATGTTACTGTGCATGTTATTAGTTCTCAAGTATGCACATGACAACTATTTTAAGCGGCAGACTGCTACTAGTGAAGCTAGGAACTTGTAAACACATTCCTCTGTGAGGAAAGTGAGAAAATCAACAATAACAGCAGCCTGAAAAGGCCCGAGGGGGAGAATATTTAAATAAGACAAGTTGGATCCATTCAACACTCCACACAGGCCCCAGTGGACTAGGCCTTGCTTTGAGCAATAGCACTGGCACAGTTCCTGCCCCTACACTGGCAGATTTCATCATGGTGAAAAAAGCAGATAAAGATTCAAACCTAAAATTCTGATTAGAGCTTAAATTTTTGCACGAACACGTCCAGAGAGCCCAAGAAAAATGCAGACTCTCTTTGAGGTGACCAATAGCAATAAGCAATGCTGAAAGAATTACCATACCTTAAAACTTACTATCAGGTTAATACACTCTTTCAGAAGCACTTTCACAACAATGCTAATAATAGACTGTAATATCAGATATACTTTCACAAAAAAGCTATTTCTTAGCAAAAAAGGTCTGCCCTGTTTCGTCATACATGCCTTCAAACATCAAAAGTTAGGTGGCAGTTTGCCATTTAATTCAATTTCTTCCAAAAAGCAAGCTTTCAATGATTGTCCCCACGTAACATCAAGTACATCAATGACTTACTCAGAATCTTTGGTGACACTTCTGTAATTCTAAGGATTTTTGACTTGAATAATGAGAAGCAACCATATGAGAATGTGACCTTTAGGTAACAAGTACTATCGCCTCAGTCATCTCTAAGGTAAACTGACTTGACTCTAATTCAACCAATTGTTCATAAATTTTGCCCTCTCTCTCTCTCTCATGTATGTGTTACGCTATTGCAGTTCTCAGGTTTATTAATAAATACAAAGTAGAATCAAAGCACTCTGCTCTTCAGCCAATTCCAGGACCACCTGATGGCTCCAGTGTCTTCAGTGCTCTCTACCCGCATTCAGTGTGAAGGAAAGTAGCTGTAAGAACGAATCTACGCAGCACTTGCTATTAATGCTATAACTGCCTACCACAGAAAAAGTCATCTTCTAAAGCAGGAAGAAAACATTCTAGAGTGGCATCCGTCTCCTATCTCATAGCAAATTATACAGTAAAACAATAGGCTACATTTAGCACTGGTAATTAGAGTTGCAAGAATTAAACCAAAATTACTTAGTTTTCCATTATCATAGTTTTAAAAATTTGAATAGTTACTTAAGAAGAGAAAATGTTATCTGACATATTAACCAGCACTGAAAACAAATCAATGTTAGCACTTTTGTAATTTCACTAGAGCCTATGTATTGAAAACTAAGCAGAAGGTGGGGTAGGGGTTGGAAGTTATTCGGCATAGAAAACTGGGACAAAATATGCTGTTTAAATATATCCAATGTTTATATTTGTATATTTATTGTAATTAAATTATTAAAATAAATATTAAATATTCTTGAATATAATTTAATTAAATACAAAACAAAGTAACATAAATTAAATACTTAAATAATTATTAATAATAACATAATACTTATTATAACTTATTATTAACCCTCAGCTCCTAAAGGAAGATCAACATACAAGAATTTCCAGATTTAATTTTTTGTCTTGTCTTTTTTTTTAGTGGATGTCACAGCTTTTTTAATTGCAGCATTTGAGTTAGCCTACATTTAAACAGCATTTCCAGCCTATGTTAAAACTGAAAGAGATTACTTGTTTAAAAAACCAAAAACATGATCCCAGGTGTTTAAAAAATAATCAGAAGGCAATTAAAAAAAAATGTATAAAAGTATTCACATACTCTATAAGCAACTAATCTTTTGTTCAAGTTCCAGTTTCAAGATGTTAGTGATCAGCCACAACAGCATCACTTTTACTGTATCTTGATGTGTGAAGTATTTCTTTAGCATCTGTTCTTCATAATTGCCTGTTCTGTGCACCTCATCTGAATTCAGCCAGAGACTAATTCTGCAAGGTGTTGCATTCCTTGCAAAGAATGCCGAGTGTCCTCAGATCTTATTAGTGGAACTGAGAGTCCTTAATGCACTGAAGAATTAGGCCCAAATTCAAATTTTGTTTCATTATCAACATCACAGTTTCTAAGCCTGTTTACACAGGCTGTAATGGCTACTGCGCTAATCAAATCTGTTTTTCCCAGAGCAGTTTGAAACTGCAAGACAGAAAAAAACAGTATTTTCAAGGAAGGGAACAACCTGCTGCAAAGATGCCCTTTACCCTCTAGTAATAAGGACACATCCTTTTCTTACTGAGCTTGTGCCTGGTGTCATCAATCCAGAAGCTGTGTCTGTGTTAATCCACATGGAAGATGCCTGGAAGGTCACACAAAACACCATTTCCTTCTGTGGAGAGCTGCCATCATTCTCAATGTTCTCAGCACTGCCAAGCATTTGATCTGTAAACCTATATTGATGGCAACACTTCACACTCATACTGAAAATCTGCAAACCATTTTGCCCAGCAGTCTTCAGTACATTAATTTGCAACACAGTTGGCAGAGCATATAGTAAACAGAGTGGTCATCCAGTTTCCTTCAAAGTTTGCTTCACAGAGGATGAGCATACTGTTTGCTTTCTCTCTGAAAACTTGTGTAAATATGTACTTTATAAGGTGATGACATTTTATTCTGTTCCCAGAATTAAAAATAAAAATACAAAAAAAAAAAAACCCCAATGACAATGGTTTTCTGTCACTGTCTGAAGAATTTTCCAACAGAAGAGCAGAGCAGTTTCTTTTTTCTCCCTTAATGTTGTCCATCTTCCAATTAATAAACGAAAGCTTATTTCTTGATCACAGCACTAATAGGTCTGGAAGTTATATCTAAAAGATATGTTAAACACAATCCAAGACCCTACATACTTCTTTCAAGAATTCTGTAAAATGCATACAAATTGTTTAAAGTGGATGCTGTATTTTTCAAGAAGCATTCTCACAAGAATATACTAATACAAAATTTAGCATGAGATATGGATTGGGTAAGTATTACTTGCAACATCCTGCCTGAATTCTCCACTTTCCTCTGCTTCCGTCTTCCTCTGAATCTGTGGTGGTCCTAACAGGGTCTTTAATCAAAAAAGTATTTGATCTTCTGACAGTTGTAATGAAGAGGATAGTAAACCTAAAGTTTGTGTAGGAAGTCCTTGAAATAGTCAACCCAAAATTAGTGAACAAGCCTGAAAGAACTCCAGGAAATTTAGAGCATTTGAGCAGCAGACCAAAGATATGAGGAGTGTAGAAAAATGTTCTCAGCTGTGAAACAAAAGCCTTCCAAGTAGAAATGAAAAGGAAGGAATAAAATGAGATGACAGGTCTAGGTTACTGAGGACTGGAAGTGGGGTGAAACAAAGCCTGGAAAGCACTGTAAGATCACTGAATTTAGAGTCAAGGAACTCAAAACTGTAAACTATTACTTCTGGCATTTGTTGGGAGTGCCACAGTAAGTCAGCTTCCAGAGAAAAGAATGAGAGAAAGATAGATATCTGTAAGGGCAGAAGGATAGCAGGCAGAGGAAGCCCTATTAATTGTATGTTGCCATTATGCCAATGAATGGATTGGCAGTTCTTCTACAGGACTTAAATCTTCTACAGACTGGAATCAGTCTCAAACATAACAAAGACAGTTTAATACTGTTTAATACTGTCTTTGTCATAATGACAGACAGGGAAAATCACATCAAACTGCATGCAGGTTTATTTCTGGGAATATCAAGACCTTCTAGTGCCCTTCATTCTTCTGAATAATAAAACAAATTTACTGATTTGTATGTTGGTGTTCATCATAACCTTGTATTTTCAGTCCACAGTAAAGTATAGTGTAGTAAGTTCAGAGAAAGGAAACAGGAAAGGAATAACTTTTAAATAATTTGAAAAATATTGCCATCAATAAATTACACTTTTGTTCTTCCTTAGTGAATTTCTTACACCTCGGCATGCTCGACAAATATGCATTGGTTTAAAATTCCAATTTGTAAAACTGGTGGCTTGAAAATCAAAGATCTAAAACATGCTTATTTACTTGGATTGAAAGCTTAAACTGGATGTCCCACACTGTCAGCAGAAGTGACTTCTGGATGAAAGCTGAACTCTGCCCTTGCCATATAATCTCTGCTAAAATCAGTGAAATGTGCATTCACTACCAAGCAAAGAAGTAAATTCAGAGAGCATTCTTATCAGATATTGGAATTAAAATACCTGTGTTAAATCTTAAATATCCACTCTATTTTTATCTGTCTTACATTATCCTTGACACTTTTGAAGCTCAATCCAGTTGAGATCACTGGATCTAAAAATTATTGGTTTTTTTTTTTCAAAAGCTCTGTGTCTACTTACAGATTCTCTCCGAGTCATATGACCTAGAGAAGATACATTCACCTAGTTGCTGAAGTGGTAGAAAGCACAACAATAGAACGATGAACATGGACTATATCTAATTTAGCAAGTACCATGGCGCAACAGGAGTGAAATCTGTCGAGTGTATCACTCACCACAGAGGACCAGCAGTCCATGTTATATGTATTTGAATGGGTTATAGCTGACTAGCTCCAGTTTGATCCTGTGAGCTTAATGTCCATTAGTTGCACTCTTACAGGACAGCACCCCTTACCATTTCCAGGTCATCAGGAAAGAACTGAGTCAGAGCACTCTGAAAACACTTGGAGGTGAACCAAAACTTAGTTGTAAAGAGACTCCTTATCTAATATAAAACACTAAAGTGGACTCACTTATAATTACCCTAAACATTCTTGAGATCGCGCTGAAAAATCACACGCTATTCCTGAAATTCACGATAGCAGCACATCAGTTAAAGTCAAAACCATTCGAAACAACTCTATTACACAGCTGTGCTTATAGGCAACTTTCTTCAGATCTGTAGAGCTACAATTAGCTTTTTCCCTCCATTTCTGCAGGAAAGGAAATGGCATAAATATAGTGTAATTTGGTTTTTGAGTGTAATTATTATCTTATGTATTTGAAGGGTGTGTAGCAGATGGAGGCCTTATTCTGAGTGGAGATTAGGATACAGTGTTCTGCTCATTTTGCTTCAGATTTTTTTTTGCTTTTTATCATTCCAATGAGCTTCCAGTGTGCTGCAACCCTGATTTGGGGGTGGTTTTTTTTTTTTTCTTCTTGTTTTTCTTCTATTTTTTCCCTGTTTGTAGAATTTGAGCTTCACTGTATGCTGCACCTGGCAATTAATTTAGGAAAAAGATGTTTGACCTTCCAGCATGTTACATATCTGTGTAAAAACCTTATGGGATTTATGACCATTAAAGAAGTCAGTTATTACTGAAATGATAGAAACCTTGACTGGAAAAACTGTTTACAAAAACTGAGCTAAAAAAGCCATGCTAATCCCACCTGGTAAAATCAAAGCTGATTTATTCACCCTGGTTTAATTTGAAGCATCTAACTTCCCTTTTCACAGAGATAAAGAATAAGATCCTCTGAAAAATCAATAATCTAAACAAATTAATCAATATTTATTTTCATGTTGGAAGACACCTTGGAAAAAACCAGAAACACTTACAGATAATTTATCATTAGTACCAGTCTTACTCCCAACACCACAATGCACTTCACATAAATTGTTTCTGGGAGGCTGATTATATCCTGGCTTATTCACAGCAAGGACAGTAAACAAGTTTGGGATAAAACATCAGGAGAAGGAGGAGAAAAAAAAGAAAAATAAAAGTGGTTTGCAGCTCAAATAGTAACTGAATAAAATCATGAGCAAAAAAAAATAATATTGAAATCTCAATAATAATGACTAGTAACACTTTCAATAAAAGAATAGCTGACCTTTACATATTCTTGATGTTTACCTCTTTGCTAACAGTATGAAGTATAGAAAAATGTTTCTTTGATGTTGATGAGATTCCTGGAAAATTTCTGCAACATCAGTAGGCAAAAGTTACTTCCATATAAGCCAACGTATGGGCAAACAGGTTGTATATGACTACATGAGGAGATAGTGTGGTAGCATGGAGGTAGTACAGACATTAGAAAGCAACATGGAATGGCTCCGAAGGCCAAAACATCTCAAGCCAAGAACCTGACATCTACATTATATCATTTCAGTGTGTTTTATTTTGGCATAACTCTAGCTTGATCTCAACAAACTGAATAACCATTAGCGTTTAGATCACATGATGCATGCTCCTACAGCATGTGCTCTTTTTTTACTGTCGTGTAAAGAAAATTTGCCTTTTGTACTGTAGGATCACTATGCAATATACCAGGCTGGCAAATCAAGCTGATCATAATATTGGCTTCAAAAGTGCATTTCTGATCTGAGGTAAAATATTAACACAGATGAGCCCATAGACTGGAGAAAGTAGTATAAGTTGTTTTATACACGTATCACTGACACACAGGCTGAATACACTTTGTCTCTTTCAGGTGTATCATATTTAGACTCGTCAAGGTCAGATGAATCTGCAGTTTCACATGTCCTTAATGTGGTTTAATAGTGTCTGCACTGGATATTAGGAGCTAACTTGCCAACTGGGCAGCAGTTACCTTCCACAGATTCCTGGGGTTCCATGGTCACTTCTGGAGGAGAAATAGAAAAAAGCCAGGGCAACAGGAAACTCTAGTTTCAAGCCTCTACTATGGAAAAGGTAAAGTAGGGACTTGAACCAGGCACTTCCATATTCCTGAACAGAGATGCAACATGGGGCATAGAACAGTCACCTCAAAGCTCAGGTTCAAATCTAACGGAAGCATTGAAGGATTGCATTTACTTCCCCTGAAGAAATGACCATGAGTCTGAATCTTAAGAAATTCACAGCATTATCATACTCCAGGTCAAACCAAATCCAGAATGTCTGAAGTACCTGAGAAAGTGAAAGAGATCAGAGGGGCAGAAATGTGCTTTTTTAACAATATTGAATAATCTTTCATCACCTTCTACTGAGAGAATTCTGACCAAATGCTGCAGACTAAGTTTAAATGTAGCTAATAATCAAGATTTCTGGATGTAGCCTCAGCTATTGTTTATTCAATGGACTATGCTATGAAAAACCAAACATATGTAAAACTATATTCATTAAAAGCAGTCAATATTACAAATCATTGTAAGATTTGGTGCATTTTTATTGTGTGTTTTAGAGATATATCCTCCCCATTAAATAATTAAACCTGAAAAAAAACCAGAAAGGCACGATGTCTGGGAGAACCAAATATTTTACAAATTTACCATTTAATAAATATATGAATTGTTGTTTTTTGGAGTGATATAAAATCTTTTCTGACTAAGCAAATAAAGTGACACAGAAGATAATGAAAAAAAATTGCTTTTTATAACGTATCTGTGACTACAAGCATGTTACTAGCCTCTTTCTTTCACAAGAAGCCCATTCTCTTCTCTCTGTCTCTTCCTCCTCATCCTTACTCATTCATTCAGTGCTGAAGAAGCTATAAAAGCCAGGATACTCTTCGTAAAGAAAGAAAAATTTCAGTTAAGCAGTGTTAACTCAGTCAGCCCATACGGTAAGGTCCTCTTGACAAGATTAGCAGCTAGGAGAGTTCTGAACAGCCCTAAAGATGCTGTGATTTGTATTTTAGGCAGGAAAGATCCCTGCCAGGCACAGAATGTTCGGTATTAAAGCTGTACAGATAAACATCTTTTGGGCTAAATGAAGTTCTTTCAGACCTTAAAGTTCATAACTGCTCATCAGAAAACAGCTGAACATTTTAAGATCTCCTTTGATAGAAATCAGCATGGCCCACCAGATTACCTGAAAGGAGGTTGTGGAGAGGTGGATGTCAGTCTCTTCTCCCAAGTGGCAAGTGATAGGATAAGAGGAAATGGCCTCAAGTTGTGCTAGGAGAGGTTTAGATTGGATATTAGGAAAAAATTCTTCACCGAAAGAGTTATCAAGCACTGGAACAGGCTGCCTGGGAAGCGATTGAGTCACCATGCCTGGAAATATTTAGAAGACATGTAGATATGGTGCTTAGGGACATGGTTTAGTGGGGGACTTTGTAGTATTAGATTAATGATTGAGCTCAGTGATCTTGAACGCCTTTTCCAACCTAAATGGTTCTATGATTCTGTGAAATCCCACCTTTTCTCTCCCAGTTGAAACCTAATGTTCTAGCAGCTTTTGCTATACCTGCCATATCATAGCATAGAGAGAAGCCCATTAATGCCACTGCTTTGTGGCAAGAAGATGGTCTGATCTGTGTGTATCAATGGCTTTTTGATGGAGGAGGTAACTTGCAGGTAGTGAATATAAAGAGGAGGCAGATACCTGTGTGGGACTGGTAACGTGCCGCTTAGGGAAGAAAGTAAAACATCTATGTTTCAGACAAAGGATGCTTGCTTAGGGAGAAGTAGGTTTCTGCTGCTGGTGGCAGGTGATGTTTAGAGAGGAGAAACTGCAAATGACCTGCAGGACCCAAATCTAGAATCACTTATCATGGCTGCTGATGTCAAACTATGCTGAAAAACAGAGCTCTTTTTTTCCTGAGTAATTACACTAACAACTCTGCTAAAATGTTCAGTCACCTTCTAGATAAAGATTTCTGTTATGCCCTGTCTCTTTGATGATGGTACTTTGCCATGTAAATTAGTACCTGAATTGTCTGAAGTATGGATGTACCACAATCAATAACGAGAGCATTGATTATTTTAGATGAGTCAGGGCGACATCCCCAAGAAAAAGAGCTGTGTGAAAGGAGGAGAATCCCATAGACAACATGCTGCTGCTAAATGCAGCAAATTTAGTAGAGAGGGTGCTCCTTGCCCTTCTCCTCTAATGACTCACACTGATGTCTTCTGAGAGCAATTAGAAGCAAGATTTTTCCCTAGGAAAGCAGAATTGCAAGTTGCTGAGGATTAAAAAGGAACTGAAGCCAGTATCTTCAGTACTAAGAGCCCCTTTCACAACAGGGCTGAAAACAGCAAGGAATTCTAAAGAAAAAAAAATGCTTAGTATGCCATAGATGACAAGTAGAAGACTGCATACAGTTTTAGGACCCCCAACACCAGAAAGACATGGATCAGTTGAAACAAGAGAGGTATGGACTGCTTTCCACCATAAGAAGAGCCAGGCAGTGGAACAGGTTGATCACAGAAGTTGGCAGTCTCCATCCTTGCAGGTTTCAAGACCCAACAGGATAAAGCCCTGAGCAACCTCATCTGACCTTGCAGACCTTGCTTTCAGTAGAAGGCTGGACTAAAGACTTTCAGAGATCCCTTCTGAAGGGAATTCTTCTATGATCCTACAGGACAATTTAATAACTAAGAGCTTTAAGATAGATAGTATCTAAAGCTCAAATTTCTTGAAAGACCTCACAAAACAGTTATACAATATAGTAAATTACATTAAAAAGTGTTTCTTGGGTTAATGTAAACACATTGAACTACCCTGTGCTGTATAGATCTTTGTTTCTTTTTCAGTTGTTTCTTCTCTTTTTTAAAACAACAAGAAAGACAAACAATACCTTTGGTTTTGAATGAACAGTTCAACAGCATCTGAGCAGAAGCTGCAATTGTGACAGGATAATTCAATTTCTAATACCCAAAATTCTTGTGCTATACAGTGAGACTGGCACAAAGATGAAAATCCATGAATATATGTTGCTGGCATTGTAATGCTGAGACAAGTCACATAAGTATTAACACCAACTATTAATACACTTCAGAAAGAGAGCCTGCATTACTGTTGCTGTGGAACATATTCAACCTGGAACTTCACAACTTTTTTCTATTGACAGGTTTTCAGGTGTTGAAATTGGAATTACTGATTTATCTACTATCAAATCCAGGTAAACCTCCTACAGATAAGAGTTCAGAACAAGA
>WHYT01017429.1:194862-214375 GCA_009806455.1 Tetrax tetrax
CTGAAGTTACTTCGATTCACTAAAAAGAAATTACATTAAAGGAAAGGCTACAGATCAAACTCTCAAACTCTACAGATCAAATTTACCAGAGAAGCAAACTGTCCCTGGAGTGATATAATATTGATGGCTAACATGGACTAGATCATGAAAAAGTCTCATGAGACTACAAAGGAACAAATTGGTAAAACATGAGATCATAGAATCATAGAATGGCTAGAGTTGGAAGGGACCTTCAAAGGTCATCTAGTCCAACCCCGATGCAAGAAGCAGGGACATCCCCGACTAGATTGCTCAGAGCCTCATTCAGCCTGGCCTTGAGCGTTTCCAGGGATGAGGCATCCACCACCTCTCTGGGCAAACTGTGCCAGTGTTCTACAACTCTCATTGTAAAAAATTTTTTCCTAATATCCAATCTAAATCTACCTCCCTCTAATTTAAAACCATTACCCCTCGTCCTATCACAACAGGCCCTACTGAACAGTCTCTCCCCATCTTTCTTGTAGGCCCCCTTGAGGTACTGGAAGACCGCTATCAGGTCTCCCTGGAGTCTCCTATTCTCCGGGGTGAATAGCCCCAACTCTCTCAGCCTGGCCTCATACAAGAGGTGCTCCAGCCCTCTCATCATCTTCGTGGCTCTCCTCTGGACCCTCTCCAACTGGTCCATGTCCTTCTTATGTTGGGAGCTCCAGAACTCGACACAGTACTCCAGGTGGGGTCTCACCAGGGCAGAGTAGAGGGGCAGAATCACCTCCCTCCACCTGCTGGCCACACTCCTCTTCATGCAGCCCAGGATGCGGTTGGCCTTCTGGGCTACAAGGGCGCATTGCCCACCCATGTTGAACTTCCCGTCCACCATCACTCCCAAGTCCTTCTCCTCAGGGCTGCTCTCCATCCATTCTCTGCCCAGTCTGTATTTGTGCCTGGGATTGCCATGACCCAGGTGCAGGACCTTGCACTTGGCCTGGTTGAACTTCATGAGGTTGGCATGGGCCCACCTCTCCAGCCTGTCCAGGTCCCTCTGGATCGCATCCCTCCCTTCCAGCATGTCGACGGCACCACACAGCTTGGTGTCATCGGCGAACTTGCTGAGGGTGCACTCTATCCCACTGTCCATGTCGTCGACAAAGATGTTGAACAGGGCTGGGCCCAACATGGACCCCTGAGGGATGCCACTGCTGACCGGTCTCCACTTGAACATCGAGCCTTTGATCACCACTCTCTGAGTGTGGCCATCCAGCCAACTCCTTATCCACCGAGTGGTCCCTCCATCAAACCCCTGCCTCTCTAGTTTAGAGAGAAGGATGTCATGTGGGACAGTGTCAAAAGCTTTGCAGAAGTCCAGGTAGATGCTTCTGCCTTGTCCACCGATGCTGTCACCCCATCATAGAAGGCCACCAAATTGGTCAGGCACGATCTGCCCTTGGTGAAGCCATGTTGGTTGTCACCAACCACCTCCTTGCTCTCCATGTGCCTTAGCATGGTTTCCAGGAGAATCTGCTCCACGACCTTGCCAGGCACAGAGGTGAGGCTGACCAGTTGCTGCCTGTAGTTGCCTGGGTCCTCCTTATTTCCGTTTTTAAAAATGGAGGTAATGTTCCCTCTCTTCCAGTTATCAGGGACCTCACCAGACTGCCACGACTTCTCAAATACAATGGCCAGTGGCTTGGCAACTTCATCCACCAGTTCCCTCAGGACCCACAGATGGATCTCATTAGGTCCCATGGACTTGTGCACCTTCAAGTTCCTCAGATGTTCCCAAACCTGCTCTTTGAGTACAGAGGGCAGTTCTTCATCCTCGCAGTCCCTGCTTGTGCCTTCCACAGCTTGGGTGGCAGGACAAGAACCCTTATCAGTGAAGACTGAGGCAAAAAAGGCATTGAGTACCTCAGCCTTCTCCACATCCCGGGTAACCAGGACACCCGTTTCTTTCCAGAGGGGGTGTACATTCTCCTTGGACTTTCTTTTGTCCCCTACATAGCTATAGAACTTTTCTTGTTGCTTTTTATATCCCTGGCCAGTTTCAATTCTGTCAGGGCTTTAGCCTTCCTCACCCGATCCCTGGCCACTCGCACAGCCTCTTGGTAGTCCTCCCAGGCTACCTGTCTCTGCTTCCACCCTCTATAGGCTTCCTTCTTTACTTTCAGTTGGTCCAGGAGCTCCTTGCTCATCCACACTGGCCTCCTGCCTTTTTGCCTGACTTGTTCTTCACTGGGATGCACCTCTGCTGAGCTTGGAGGAGGTGCTCCTTGAATGTGGATGCACTTTCCTGGGCCCCTCTTCCCTCCAGGGCCGCCTCCCATGGCACTTTGCCCATCAGGTCCCTGAAGAGGCCGAAGTCCGCCTTCTTGAAGTCTAGGGCTGAGAGCTTGCCGTGGAGTTTCCTCGCTGCCCCTTGGATCTTGAACTCCACCGTGTCGTGGTCCCTGCAGCCAAGGCTGTCCTTCAGTTTCACGTCCCCCACCAGTCCCTCCCTGTTGGTGAGCACAAGGTCGAGCATTGCGCCCCTCCTTGTTAGCTCCTCTAGCGCCTGCAGGAGGAAGTTATTATCCACACATTCCAGGAACCTCCTGGACTGCCTGTGCCCTGCTGTGTTGTTTCTCCAACAGATATCAGGGTGGTTGAAGTCCCCCACGAGGACCAGGGCTTGTGACCGCAAGGCTTCTCCTATCTGGCTATAGAGTGCCTCATCTGCTCTGTCCTCCTGGCCAGGCAGCCTGTAACAGATCCTCCACCCTGTAACAGGTCTGTCCGTCCCCGTCCTCTAATCTTGACCCATAAGCTCTCTGTCAGCTCCTCCTCCATACCCAGGCAGAGCTCCACGCACTCCAGCCAGTTGCTGACGTAGAGAGCGACACCCCCTCCTCGTCTTCCCTTCCTGTCTTTTCTAAAAAGCCTATACCCCTCTATGTTGATCACACTTCTGCCTTCTAAGGATCATCTTACGTTCCTTCGCAAAGAAGTACTCTGCTATTAATAAATTGCTTTCAGAATAAGATATTCTAAAATCTTACCTGTGTCTTTTGGAGTGAAATATTAATTCTCAGTTCATTTTCTAAGAATGATCAAGCCATGCCCAAAGAAGAAAAGTTAGGATGATTGTAAGAAAGAAAATGTCATCCTGATCAGGTCTGGTCTAAGCTCCCAAGAAAACTGACAGAAACTCTCTTTTTTTTTTTGCAGTTTAAAACTAGCCTAATAAAGGAACAGTAAATGTTCTGTAAGAAACAAATCCACAGCTGCACATGTAACCTGATGCCACTGTCTGATCAATTTAAGAAGTGAGTTGTTTGTACTTGCAATTATTGTCTGTATGAACAAATGCTACACTTCCTTGCATAGCCCAACAGACAGACAAAAACATGAAAAAATGATTAAACAAGACCCTGTCATCAATCATTGTGCAAAGTAATTGAGAGCAATTTACTTATCTTTCATAAAAGGAATAGAAAACTGCAGTGAAAATGAAGGCAGACAGTAAACACTATGAAAGAACTGAAAGAAGTTCATTAAAATAAGGCACTACAACAAATTGAGACCTGAGCTTGACAGTGTCGCTTAACTTCATTTTAATATTATCTTCAAGAAATCATCTGAGGAAAAAATGTCTTTCTAAAATTTTTAAACTTTCCAATCCATGTACTGTTTCAACTTCTAGTCCCTTGTTCTTTTAATATGGCTATTCTTCCTTTTTGAGTTTTGTTCTAATAGATTTCACCTCAGGTTGGTCCACTCTGAATTGACTGAGACTACAATTTAGATCACAGAACAGTTTCAAGCAACGAAAAACCGTAGTCAAAGGCTTAGTTGAATGCATATATATTAGGAAGAAAAGGCCAAGGTATTTTCTACTGTTCCCTTTCCACCCTTGTCGTTCATGGGCTGCCATGTATGAGATGCAGGTTCAACAGAAGATCTTATTCAGTAACTTTACCATAAAATACATTCTTCAGCAGAAGCTGCCCAAAGCTATGTTGTCCCAAATGAAAACAATAAGAGACACCAAAGGAATCACTAATTTGCTGCTAACACAGAAGCTAGGAATTTGTTCAGTGCTTTGGCAGTTGCAGGAAAGTGTTTGAGCCCAAATCATGGAAACAGACACACTCAGATGTTGTTCTAACTTCTGAATATGAATATTATACTCACCCTTAATACAAACTATTCATGTTTTTCTCGTTGTATTAACAAGTGAGATTTCTTTTGCTCTCTTTTTCACAATTCTGTCAAAAAAAACCCCAAACCATATATTCTCTCCTGTCTTTCATAATTTCAGATATTTTGCATGGTGGTACAGTAGCTGTCAGGCTTGAGGAGTTAGGATGAAAGATGCCAAAAAACTAGCACCACTGGAAAACCCACTTCCTTGTGAGAAGGACATCATGCTTCACATCATGGAGAACAGTGACTCCTGCAGGATGTTTTATGCCTTGAATTCCTATCAGCTCCCAAATGGGGTAGCATTTGACAAGTTTGGGCCTCAAATGATTTTAACTCTGACTTAGCATGCTTTTCTTTTACAGGTGTTATTACTCATACAAGAAGCAAAACATCAGATTTGCAGAAGAGAAATGGTACGTACAGTCCCATTTTATGAAATTACATATTTTCAATCAAAGAAGAGTTCATGACCGAGATCTTTATAAAATGTTAGAATGTTTCATTTTTACCATTCTTATGAAATACACATTTATTTGAATGGTTGAACCTCTCAGTGACTTTCATATGCTATATGTTAATGTAAATTTTTGTTAATCTCATTGACAGGTCTTCCATGTGTCTCTAGAAACTATACAAAACAGCCTGTGAAAGAAGAATAGTCTTGCCTGCTAGAAAGTTTTATTCCTATTTATTTTTGCAGGATGGGTCTAGTAAGGAAACTGTGTAATAATATAATTAATATAATTAAAATAATATTTTCCTTTGTTTGCATTTCACTTCAGTAACTATTAAGTGCTAAAAATCTTTATAAATACTTTAAACCTATACACTCCTTCTTTTTGAAACTTACAATGCCATATAATGATGAATGTCAGAAGTCAGTGTTTCAGTTATGAGCAACAGATGAAGTAGGTTTCAATGCTTACTTATTCTTCAGACAAAAAGAGACAAATTTAATTTATGAAGCATCACCTGCAGTCTAGTCAAATATTTATGTCCAATGTTTGCTTATGTGAGTTTTACACAAGGATATAATATGTCTGACGTAATGGTTAAATAACCTTTGGGTTTTCAATTCTATAAAAACTTGTTCTGTCTCTACATATCTAAATTACACAAATTTATGATGAATCCAAGGGACAACAAGCTTTTCAGGTCACTCCACTCATAATTACAACTAATTAAAATGTGCCAAAGAAAGGATAGAAATTTATCACTGCTCATTAAACCTGTAAAGACTGTGTTAATTAGATGTCAGACTCAGTAATTCACATAAATGTTTGCTGCCAGTCTAAATTTAGTGCAAATATAAATGCATTTATAGCCACTGATGCAAGAAAGGAGATTGGTACTGTTGAATTAAATGGGTTAAAAGTTTTCTATACTACAAATCTCATTCTTTATCTATATACTTTTTATCTTGAAAATACTGTGCATGAGTTGTCTGTTGCTTTTTTTTCCTCCCCAAACTTAAATACTAATTTAATTTTTGTAATGTCTTATTTTCAAATATTGCTTACATGCATTACCATACATTAATTTGCAAAAGTTAATTAAAAGTCAATATTTACTAGCAGTTACCGCACTATTGCATCACCTATGTTCTTGCTCAAGAATATTATATTGTTTTATCACCCAGAACAACAAGGAATTTGTTCCACTGTGTTCCCCAAAATTTATAACCAAAGCCTCCAATGCTTCAGCTGAGTCTTCTCACAGGACATCTTATAGAGGTCAAGACATTTTAATATGAGACACTGTATATATATATTGATGTATTTCAAAGCGAGTCATTAATTCAAGACATAATTAATAAGTCATAATGTAATAACATAAATTGTGTTATTTACAGATTAGCTGCATGTACAGGTTATAATTACAACTTCACTAGACTCTTCCTAGGGCCCTTCATCACAGAGAAGAGGAATGTATGGTGATACCAATAGATAATTTTCACTTGTGCATTTCTAAAGGAAAGAAAAAAGTGCTGAGATGTCTGGAATACCAATATCATAAAGCTGACATATTACTCTCTCTTTGAAATATAAATAATGTCATATGTTTTAATCATTGAAGTTCCAAATTGTATTGATGTTTTCCAAGATTTATTCATTGAAATCCCTATTAATAGGCATTATTAAAAAAACAAAAGACTTATTAGTCTGTGGAAGGAATCAGGAATTTGTCTGTTGCTTTGAAAAGTGTCTCAGAGTGGGATCACACACCACGCAACTACAACCACCGCTTTAGGCTCTAGGATAGCTTTTATGCTTGGCCTGCACAATAACTAAGTTAGCCCTACTTTTTCCATAATGTCTTCCATTTACTTAGCTTCAATTTAAGTGTTTCTCTTAAAGGCAATTTAGTCTCTGCATATGTTTTTTTTCCTCCTACTGTGAGGAATTTCAAGTTAGGCATGCAAAAAAAAAAGAAATGAGACCCTGTTCAGTCCTTTTTCATCTGAATAGTTCAACTGCTTCAATGGGGCTGTTTGGATAAGCAGATCAGGACCTAGTTATCTTGGTTAACCCCAAACCTTCATAGAGCAAGGGAGCTGTATGAAAAATCCCGTTAGCTAGAGGCATTAATCTATCCTCTACTCAATTAATATCTTTGGTGAGACATGTCGCTGGAGGAAGTAGGTGGGTGAAATGTTCCATGGCGATATTTGATTAATTAGTAATACTACAGCTGAAGTATTTTTATGCTCTGGATTTGAATGCACAGGAAAGTGTCGGGACCTAGCTTGTTTCCACAAAAATGATGTGAGAACAAATCCTCACATGGTCCATCTCTCCTACAGATATTTCAGAAGGTCCATCTCTCCTACAGATATTTCAGAAGAAATTCTAAATATCTTGCTAAATATTTAGAAAATATTTTAAAAAAGAAATCTGCTGGAAGAAGTTTTTACAAGAAGAGGGGAGACTACATTAATAGAAAACTTTATGTAGAAAAGCACTATATTGAAATTTACTTGAAATATCCTCTGAAGGCTTATTTTTCATCAGAGTTCCCAAGATTTGCTTCTCAAACAGCCAGCACATAACACAGCCAAACTTAAGAGAATAACTATTCAGTCAACAAGAATAATAAAGGAATAGGTTATTTACTAATCACTCAGTCCTCCTTAAAAGATCAGAGAAAAATAAGATAGATTAAAGGAAAAGAAAGAAGCATATCAGACAGTCAGAAGAGGGGTATTTTCAGAAATTTTAGCTAGTACAGAATGTGTTTCTTCTAAATTTACAACATCTGCTGATTTAGCTTACTGTGGCCTCAGCACTGTAAGTGGATTCACATAGGCAGACATCTCTATCTGTAAGTCTGCAAAGGCTCCTGGGGCAAGTGCCTATTGAGCAGAGCCAACAGCAGGCCCACCCAAAAGCTAATAAGTTCAACTCCTACAACTTCAGATGCTCTATTACTGCTTTCAAATAACAGTTGCATTGCTGCCTTGCTTTTACCATATAGGCCTATATGAAGACAATGGGGACTAATAATTTGACTACAAATATAACATTTAATAGAATCATAGAACCATAGAATGGTTAGGGTTGGAAGGGACCTTCAAAGGTCATCTAGTCCAACCCCCATGCAAGGAGCAGGGACATCCCTGACTAGATCAGGTTGCTCAGAACCTCATCCAGCCTGGCCTTGAACATTTCCAGGGATGGGGCTTCCACCACCTCTCTGGGCAACCTGTTCCAGGGTTCTGCAATCCTCAGTGTAAAACATTTTTTCCTAATATCTAATCTAAACCTAACTCCTTCTATTTTGAAACAGTTAGCCCTAGTCCTATCACAACAGGCCCTACTGAACAGTCTCTCTCCAACTTTGCTGTAGGCTCCCTTGAGGTACTGCAAGACCCCCACATTAAGCAGCTCCCTACTGTCCCACCTCTCATAACTCAATTCCTCATGAAGTTATGTTAAGATATCCAGGAAAAGCAAAACCTTATTTGCTGGAAAAGTCAACACCTTTCCCCAGGACAAAAAAGGGACAATGTAGTCAGCAGTCACCAAAATAAATAAATGTCTATGTTCCCTTCTGTGAAGTTTTACAAATAATGACTTGAATGAGAATTTGACATCTAAAAATAACAGGAAATAGTGTTTGCTCTTTACATGGATCTAGCCTAGGCTTGTTCCAAATTCCACATACTCTGTATTTGCAAAGAAGACACCAGCTGCCTTCTTAACCAGTGTAAAGGCTAGGTCTGTGACAATTCAGTATTTTACTGGGGAAGAGCCTAAAGGACTACTATACTGTCCTGATTTTGTTTAAACCTGTATGAAAACTTTATGTGATATCCAAAGAGACAGACACACCCCAAGGCGTAAATAACTGAGTCACTGTCTTCTTGCTAATCTCATAAAATAGCCTCTGAGTTCTCTTGCTTATGGATATGTTTCTTTATTTACCATCTTCAGTTCCTTTGACTTGAGCCAGAAGAATTACCTAGCAGAACAGTGACTATTTAAGATCAAAATTGTAAATGTTAACAGTTAATAGATTTAGAAGGCAACAAAGTTTGGGTGTGGATTTTTTGAGGTGGGGGCAAGGGGGAAAGTTTCTTTCTTATTTAAGTGCATTCATTGGCACTTCTTTAATATTTTCTTCTGGGTAAGGGTCCAGTTAATACCCCCAAAACATTGTTCCCATCCTGAAAGCTGTTGATTTAGTCACCTCTCCTCCCTTGAACTGCCCACCCAAGCAAAAAAACCAAAACACTGTGAGTTACTTGGAATGACAAACATTGCCATTTTTAAACACAAATTACACAAAAAATTGTGAAGTAATTGTGTTATCAGGTTTAAATACCACATCTATTCCGTCTCCCTGCCCAAAGCCCAGTATTCTTTCTTCCCATCCTTTCCTCACTCATTTAAACAAATCTGTGACCCACAACTCCTCTACTAAATTTGTGCTGTGACAGTGACAAATGCTTTTTTTTGAGTTGATTTTAGCTGATTGGTTGTGAGAGGCAAAGCACCCACAGATGTCAGCTGCTGTTCTATTAGAGTTATTGAGACAATCAGATAAATTTGGAAAATTACTCCAAGAATATATTTAGAACAAGGTTAGAAATAGTATAAAACTATTATTGTAGATGTCAATGTATGAGGTTCCATCACAATAGCAACAAAATCACATCACCAGTCAGACAGACAGATCTCATTCTGTCATTGTTTTAGCATTTTAAAATTGAATGACTGTTTAAACCAATAACTGAACCTCATTAACATTGCTACGCTGTGAAAGTCAATGAAAGTAGCCCTTGGTTTAACGATCACCGCTTGGAGCTCTAAGAGCTGACAAAAGTGTTAGACAGACATACCTTCCAGGTTTGACTGTGCAGAGACACTGATGAAGATACAGGTGATTTCTCATGCAGTTTGCTCTCAAATGCGATTTGCATTATGGAAGTGAAAAACAACAGCAATAAGATTCTTTCTGATGCTTTCTTGTACATCTTAACCACACAGAATTTTCAAGTCCTTGTCAATTTGTTATGTAATGTAATAGTTTTTAATTATTATTTTTCCATTGTGTAATTAATCCTCTATCAACTAGTGCTACAGTATTGCAAGTATTACCACATAAAGTATGCAGATTTTGTAAAAATTTATCACAGTAACATTAACAATACATGACATGCTAGCCAACATGAGCACTGGAAAACAAAGAAAAAAAGATATACCATAAGAGCAGAATAAAATGCGAGTGTTCATACATGCACTTTACCCAGAAAAGGTAGACTAAAAAAAAAAATAATAAAATATATATATAAACTTGTATTCTGAGTAAACTGTTTTAAAATCTGTGAGATATTCTGATTTTCTAAAGCATTTTATAAAATTATATGTAGTAAGCTAAATACAGGATAACATGGTGGCCAAGAGGGCCAACGGCATCCTGGCCTGCATTAGAAATAGTGTGGCCAGCAGGAGCAGGGAGGTAATCATCCCCCTGTATTCGGCGCTGGTGAGGCCGCGCCTCGAGTATTGTGTTCAGTTTTGGGCCCCTCACTACAAGAAAGACATTGAAGCCCTGGAACGTGTCCAGAGAAGGGCAACAAAGCTGGTGAGGGGTCTGGAGCACAAGTCTTATGAGGAGCGGCTGAGGGAGTTGGGATTGTTTAGTCTGGAGAAGAGGAGGCTCAGGGGAGACCTTATAGCTCTCTATAACTTCCTGAAGGCAGGTTGTGATGACCAGGGGTTTGGCCTCTTCTACCAGGCAACAAGCAGGACCCGAGGTAATGGCCACAAGTTGTACCAGAGGAGGTTTAGGTTGGACGTGAGGAAAAGCTTTTTCTCCCAAAGAGTGGTCAGGCACTGGAATGGCCTGCCCAGGGAGGTGGTGGAGTCGCCGTCCCTGGCAGTGTTCAAGAGGCGGCTTGATGAGGAGCTACAAGATATGGTCTAGTAGCTCTGGCACCAATGGTAGTGGGAAGACGGTTGGACTAGATGATCTCATAGGTCCCATCCAACCATGTGATTCTATGATTCTATGGTTCCACACATGTATCAACTACTATGGAATCAAAGATAAATACTGTAAATCTTTATCTGCTCTAGTCTGATACAGGTGAGATAAAAGGAGTGACCCAACCAGGATAATTCTATACAGACGGGGAAAAGAAGAGAGCAAGGCAACCCAACATAAAGGGAGAAGTGGACAATGCAAACATACAGGAGATTAAAATCCCAAGGGCATAGAATACTGGAGACTTTTTTTCTTGACTGTGAACCAGAAAATATGGCAAGGAACTGACCGTTAGTAAACTCCTCGTTTCACAAGGGAAACAGGAGACAACATTCATGGCAAAAGAACTTCATCTTGAAAGAAAATTGATTAAAATCCCAAATAGAACTTCCTGGTGGCATGGCTTTGTCTAGACCTGTGTACTTCTGCTACACAAATTGCAGGGTACTTTTTAAAAAATCTTCAGCAAACTCTGAATTTTCTATAGTTCAGATCATAAATAACACTAATAAACTGTGAGACTAAGGCAATGAACAAATAAATGTAACTAAAACCAAGAGACGTAGATGTTACTTCAAACCTTACAACTTTTTATAACATTACATTATATTTATTTTGTTTTTGTAAAACTGAACCAATAAATCGGTTTGGTTTTTTCAGTACTATGTGTACAATCCTTTTTTTTCTGCTTGGTAAGTACAATAAATTTTCATTATCTCTTGAGAATACTTGAAGTTTATAAAGTGATTTTTCATTATTATGTTCCCAAGTTGAAAGATTTAAGTACAAAGCCATTTTCAGCTAATATTTGCTTTTACTCATATGTTTCAACTAACGTGAGACAGTAGACTATGTTAAAAAAAAATAGGACTAAAACACACCTTACAGGAAGTAAGTGTGGCTGTATGTAGGAAATAAACATTACATATTCAGATACAGATATTATGCTGTGTATATCCTTCTATAATTAACACATGGGAAGTTCCAGCACAATTTCTGGAATCAGTCTGCGTCTATATCAGATGTCTGTACACTAAGGCTCAGTTCAGATGCCCACACATGAACCTAGTGTCAACTGAGGTGTTAAAGGGTATCCTGATGTCATGGTTTAACTCCAGCTGGCAACTAAGTACCGCACAACTGCTTGCTTGCTGCCCCCAGAGCAGGATGGAAGGAAGAAAATTCATAACTGAAACATCCTACAGTCCAGCCTCATGCTGATGTTTTTGGAGCTATGAAGACTGGCTCCCCAGATTTTGTCTAGAAACTATGGCCATGTGGTCTGTACAGAGTGTGCAGTACTGCAAGGAAGCACAATCTGCTTTGCATGTGCTGAGTGGTTGCTCTGCACATGCAGTGTACCTAGCACGACTGGGATATAGCAGATTTAATGGGTTCAAGCTTTGCATATGGGATCTACATGCACAGGTAGTTCATCTGATGCTTTTAAAAATAATCTCCCTTATTAAACAGGGCTTTACTGGACATGGCCATAACATATAGCATTTTCAGATAAGCCATGTCCTGACTGATGACATAAAGTCTATTAAGGCTACCAGACACACCGAGATCTCAGATAAATGTAAATCTCTCAAGTACCTCAGGACCACATTTCTAGGTAGGAAAAACAGAGACCATCTACAAAAACTGTAACACAGCCCGGATATACAGGGTCAGAGAAATGGGCTCAAGAGTCATTTTATTTGGGTGTGTTTTTCCAAGTCCCTGATAGAACTAGAAAATGCAGTTGTTTTGAACTGTCTTCCTAAACCACATCTCTTCTAGAAATAGGTTCTTTAAGATGAAGAGATTAAGCTTTACCTCACTGAAATAGTGGCACTTGTGCTTAAGGCTATGATCAAATACCAAATGCTACCCTGCACTAAAGATTAGAAAGCCCCTGCAAGAGAGATGAAGACTGCAGATATTTACTAGAGGTCAAGAAACAGAAAGAGGCTTTCATATATTTTTTTTTTAAGTACAGGATATCTTGCCTCTAAGATCTGTTTGATTCTGTCTGACATTGCCCTACACCAAAATGTTCTGCCTTTATCACATTGTACTGCTTATGAACTAGATATAAACAGGAAGCCTAGAAATCATACAAAAAAATAACTGGACGCTACACTATTACCCATACCTGTTTACACCGCATAAAACTGTAGTTAGTGTTCTTATCTTTCACTTAAGAGAGAAAAATATGCCAAGATCTATGAAATTCTCAAGCTATGCTCTTTGTCATTTGTCATAAACTAAGGACAATAAATATTTATACATACTCGAAAACTATTTGATTTTCTGAGCCTTCCGCAGTACAATCTCATTTTGCAACCAAATCACAGAGTGTAATTATTTAAGAAATATTCCAGATTAATAAAGCAGTCTGGGAAAATATTGCTTGTATTTCCTAAGAGTTCACATGTAAATTTGGGGTTTTTTTTTTTCTTCTCTGTAGAACTTGCACAAATGGTTTCTGTACTAACACTTTAAAATAACAATGGTTCTTATTTTTCAAGTTAAATGGTTTCTTTCTTTATCATTATCTTTGAACACAAAAAGTGCTTTTGCCAAAACAGTAACTAGAAATAAATAGCATATAATTAAAGCCAAATCAGTTGTAGATACACAGTTGTAGAATTTCATAAAATATGCATTTTCATAAAATTCTGGCCTCCATTCAGCATTTTGTTTAAGCCATAAGTATATATAACATGCTTTTACAATCAAACGGACTGAAAATATTGCATTATAACAAAATATCGTTTGACAATTTTTTTCTCTAAATCATTCAAAAACTATATTGAATTCTATGAGAGTCAGGTATCTGTTGTAAGTGGGTGATTTAGATTGCTTCAAGAACCACTGACAACTGGCAATGGTGTTAACAAAAGTGGCTTTAACATGACATTGTAAAAGTGTGACAATAAAGTTTGATGGCAAGGTTCACTCTATGAGTTACTGCATGGAAAAATATACAAAGGAAAATAGAGTTACACTCGAGTTACAATGATTCACCGAGAGACTGGAGATGCAAAGAGTAAGGAGGACCCTCCCATTGAGTCATGAGATTCAGAATGGACACCTTTGCTTTCTAAACTCTTTCTCAGAGAGGAGTCTAGGTGTGGCTGGATCCAGAATTAGCCTCAGACTTAGTCAATGGTTTATGTCTAGAGGATTATTACATATTTGAAGTTTATATAATATTGTATTAACATCGATTCAGCATGGAATCAAAGTTACCAAGTCAAAAATCAAAGTTATCATACTATGGGTTTATACATTATATCGGTTGCTTCCAAAGACCTGCTGCTGGTAAAAGGTCTCTCTCCCTCAGGCAGCTACCTTGAGAGGTGTCTCAGCTCAAGGGGAGAGCTCAAGGAAAGCTCACCTAGGCTGTCATATTTATGGAATAAAGTTGTTGACTCATAGTTAAATTACATGCGATAGAAAAGGTATGCATGAGACTCCTTGTACCCACAACTTTCTTTGTTCCTTGATAATCAAGTCTTGAAAAAGCCACATTAATCACATGATTGGTGTCCCAAGCCCATTTGGTTGGCTCACTCAGCCTCTTGGCTCCTTTGTCGGTTTTCAGAGAACAGATTGAAATGAGAGGAATTCTTGGCCCAGCTATGGCTCAGGATTGTAGCTCCTCTGGAGTCCAAACCAAAGCTCTGCCAGTCTGGTCAGGGGGTCGAGCGCACCGATTACAGTATCATCATTAACAACTGTTCAATTACTTTAAGCCTATGGTAGAAAAATACCCTTTGAAAAATCCTACCTAGCCAAGATTATATATATGATAAATGTACAACCAAAAAACTTGTTGTCCCTTCAGTACACATTAAAAGAAGTTGAGAGACATGCGCTAATTCCAAATCAAATCTGAAATCTGTATTGTTTCTTTACTCCTAATAACTTGTTTCTATGACTACTCTTATCAGGAAAACATTTACATTAAAATTTAATGCTATGACTATAGTAACAAGCCTTTAGATTTGCAAAAACTCTTCTGTTTCATTGAATGATTCAAATTATGCTAGCACAGTGAAAATTGTATATTTAATAGTAACAGAAAATATGCCTTTCTGAAGTACGGTTTTAGTTTCCACATTTGATGGTCATCTTTGGTTTTCTGAGTAAGGAAATATATATAAACAAGTTAAGAAATGTCATAATCTACTTCTGAACAACAGTATTATACTAAATCAGGCCCAAGATTTGGTTGGATTTGTGCTTTACAGGTTATTTATCACTGTCACTGATTTATTAAAATTAACCTTGAAGAGTGAGAGATCCAAAAGAGCCTGTATACAATTTTTATTATACATATTAAGTGGTTTGTCTATTCATACATTAGGAATGCAAGATAACTGCCCACAAGAGGAGAAATGTACCTTTTTTGTAAGAATGACATTGTAAGTCAGAAGTAGGAGAAAAGATATTCATTGATCTGGTTGTATTCCAATATAAATTCTCATATATATATATACATATGGATAAGAACAAAACCATGGTATCAGCCAAAATACACAGGTAACCCAAACACCATCCCCATAAAAGTGTAAAAAAGTTAGGCAGCTGCCATCTTCACATTGCATTTTATGTTCCATGACTCCTTTGAGTCAAATTTTTCAAGTATGCATCCTTGAAAAGTCCAAGGCATTGAGCAGTTGGAAAGATGGAACTGAGACAAACAACCCAGAGACCAGAAAAAGGACAGGATTTTCTCCACGACACTTCAGAGCTCAAAGAGCTCGCATTTTGGATAAAAACGTAATGCATGCTTGCAGATTTGGGTCATACAGATTGTCTTTTTCTTTACTTCTTTAAGTGGAATCTCGAGAATGCTTTGTTTTAAAAACTGATAACATCATGCTATTTTAAATTACTCCCAGATAACAGGCTATTTGGTTTAAACTTTACATTAAGGAACTGGCTATTTTCCAATGTTTCTCACTGTACAAGACCCGAACCTACCTATGGATGTACAGACAAAATGGTATCTTTATGGATTGTTATTCAGGCTGATGTGCTCAATACTGCTAACAAAGATGAAATGTCAGACCTAAATAATGCATACATTCTGTGGTTTTCTCCACTGAATAATTTATCCCGATTTCTGAACAGACCACCTTCCCAAAGAAATAAAAAAAACACTACCCGTCAACCCTTCTATGAGTTAAGAAACAAAGACTATTTGCACCAGTTGCAATTAAGCCTAACCTTAATTAAATAATATTATTCCCAGAACAGACACTGCTGACTTGCATCCTTATAGGATAACTGGGAAGATAATACAGCTTCATTATAGAGAAAAATCTGTATAATGAAATTGCTTACTATTGCTTTCAAACAGGTGTACACTTATTAGGACAGGTGGGCAACAATCCTGCAAAAATCTAATTTGTGCTTTCACTAAGAAAATGAAAAATTTTCATTACTTCTAGCATTAGCCTGAAGATACAAGTCTCACCATGCTATAGAGATCACTAAGCAGCCACCATTTATCTTAATTACAGTTCATCTTAATCAAGATACTGTCTGTGCTACTTAAAACTAAGATTCTTAGCATAGTCGCATAGTTCCCAGAAGGAACATCGATCAAGAATGAATGTATAACTACAACTTAGTCCTGCTAAAAAGATAAAGAAAGAAAACAAAACAATTAATGAAAGCAAACATAGCTAGTCTCTTATCTGTTGCTTAAATCATTCAAAGACCAGCCACAATACATTGCAAAGTCAGTTTTGTCCTCAGTAATATACATACTGTATATTTTCTTCAAAAGCAAGTGCCTTTCCCAAAACACGTATTACTAATTTAAATGAAATTATTACTGAATTCTGCAAACCAAGGATCAGAATTTGATCCATCCTAAAGATTTTGTCAAAACTGGCATTTTAAATTTATTTTTTAAAGTTTCTTCTACATTCATGTAGACCCATTCTCTAGAGAAAAACCCTCCCCTGTGTTCAGATCAGTAGGAAGCAAGGTCGTACTGGAAGAGACATTTCACTTCTTTTTAGATAGCGCTCTTTTTCATCATCTCCATATTGAATCTGTAAATGACCTGTCTCTAACTTCAGGATTTACAAATTCTGTACTGAGAAGAAGAAATTTAGATAGTCAGTTGATCCTTTTTCAGAAGGATGAAAAACAACAGCTTTATTTATTCAATAATTATTTGGAATATCAGCTGCATATTAAGGTACTAACAGGCAAGAAAAAAATTATTATTTTCTATTCTAACTTTTAAATTACACTTTTGCCTTAACTCCAGAAACCAATTTAAACTGTGGTAAAGCTGTAAATACACCCTTTTCCATGAACTGGGTAACACAACCCTTAGAGAAGTGCCTTTCTTGACTGCGTTGAGTAATCAGTGAAATCAATTCAGCGATGCAAAGGCTACAGCATGTATATAATGTATGCTCTTGAGCACTGTTCCTCTAAGTTGCTTATCTTTCCAAACTCAGGAAACATGAAGAAAAGATATCAGAAGCATTTTTCCTAGAGAGAGCAATAGTTGGTAATTCACCAATGAAGAGCTCACCAAACAGCCTGATTCCCAGAGTTAAATATAAAATAAACTGAGGAGTAGACTACAGTAGGTGAACTTCCACAAAGGTTAAAAGACTAAAGGAAAAAGAAAATAAGATAATCAGCTCAACACTATGTCTCTGTTACCAGTGGATGTCAACAGAAAGATGACAATCAAAAAGAACCTGCATCTCTAATGGAACATTTGGGTGCTCTCAGTGGGTTACAAATTTTCCACTAATTAAGAACTTGAAATCAATCATAAAACTATTATAAAAATGTAAGCAGCATCACGCACACTGCAAATGTGAAGGTGCAGAAATTAAAGGAAATTGGTAAAAAAGAAATGGACATTACTTTCCATAACTAAACAAATAAAAGGAAAGCAACGGTCCTACATTCAGGGAAGACTAATACAAAAGGCAAATAGGAGCTCAATATTGCAGTTACAGTCTAGAATTTAAATTAAAAAAAAAAAAAAAAAAAAAAGAAGGCAGGCAGATAGATTGCTCGTGCATGCACAATCACTGCAGACAAGATAATTAGAGTTTAACCAGAAAAGGAACTTTATTCCAGAAAGAAAGGTCTAGATCTAAGCAAAGCTTAGGAAAACAGTGCTCTGGTACCACAAACTTTACTGAAAATGCAAAATGCTGAAGTGAAAGGAAACCTAAAGCTGAAAGAAATACAGAGTACAGAGGTGGATTAAAATCAATCTGTGCAGCTATACCTGTTGGAATAAGTGGAAGCTTGTTCTGAATGTTGTTCTGGGCCTCCTGTCAACAGTAGAGTGTAGGGCTCTCCATTTTCTCTGTGATTTGCACTATATTCCTGGCCTGGGGCTACAGTAGCAAGCAATGAACCATCATGTAAATCAGCCCTAAGTTAGCCTATTTTGTTTCCAAACTGTCCCTCTTTGAGCAATGCACATGTCTAGATTTACATTTAATGTTCTTAGTATTTACTCCGATTTGGTCTCCGATATGCAGAAAGCAGCTGACAGACACAGTATTGATCACTTCAGCAATTACAAGAAGTAGCAGTTGTCATTATTTCCCATTACTCACAGCACAGATACACTACTGCAGATATAAAACCAGCTCAGTATTAATTTGAGACCAGCTAAGGATTATTTCTAAACCAGTCACATTCCTGTACTAGGCTTTGGCATGTTTTTTTCCCCTCTTTTTTTCCCTTTTTCTTTCATTTGGTGTTCACAGACACAGTAGTGAAACTAGTGCCTCCCACTGAATCCACTGCTGTTTTAAAGCTTTGGGAAAAAAAGAAAGAGAGAAGAGCAGCTGCTGCCAATTAAGGACCAGAAGAGACATATCAGTGCTCATTTTATAGCACTAGAAAAATTAATACAGGGATTACTATTTCCTGGGATTTTACTTCAAGAAGATAAGAGAAAGACTCAGAGGACTGCATAAATCAGGATAAATGTCTATGCTGCACTGATCTGTCACCATAGTTTTTTTTCTGCCAGCCTGCATAATGATAGCTGAGGTATTTTTTAAAATATATATAAGAATCCTCAAAAACTGTCAGAAGT
Organism: Tetrax tetrax; assembly: GCA_009806455.1. NCBI lineage: Eukaryota > Metazoa > Chordata > Aves > Otidiformes > Otididae > Tetrax > Tetrax tetrax. The sequence goes on from WHYT01017429.1 coordinate 213,608, forward strand.
TATATTGCTATTAATTATAACAAAATTAGTAAAATGAAAGGCGTGAAAAAGGTCATATTTTATTTACTGATTTATGAGACAAACCCCAAATTCACAGAATTATGAGTTGTAACATGAAAGTCATGTCAGCCAATTAATAATATTATATTGGGGCAAAATTCTCCGCAAGCCTTCTGAATTTGCTGTGCCAAGGATGAGACTACATAAGCACCTTCTGCCCTTCATTATATATTTAAATAAGTCACTTTTTGGCACACTTAATTGATTCAATATATTAAAAGACACATCACCAGTTGTCCTTCATGAATTCTTAGAGGTTATTGTGTCCAATGAAAATATTCATTCAGAATTTAGCTAAATGTAGTAGCAGTAGTAATTTATAATTAACTATCTTCTTAAAAACAAAACAAACTTGAAGCTAGCCAAGTAGTTTAACTTTATCTCATCACCCAAGAGTGAGGAAGTGAGCATATAGATGTAACTCAATAATCCTGAGGCTTCGGTAAGTTGGATTTGCCGTGGGAAAGGCACTCTTGGTGTTCAGCTCTGTGATGTGAGTTTAATTTTTATGGCAGGTAAGCACTGATATTGCTATGGGGAAATACAAATAAAAGAGTTTACAAGTTACAGGACTTGTAATTCTTCTGAGGTCTATATAAATACTGAAATAGAGCCAGATTTAATCTTTTTTAGTGTTGGAGATGTTACAGACTAAGCAGGGCCACAGTAACTTCAGCAACTTTCCTCACAGAGGAGATCACACTCTCT
>WHYT01017429.1:235505-250205 GCA_009806455.1 Tetrax tetrax
GTATAGAAGTGTAAGTTAATGCAAATCCTTCAGAAATTATTATTGTTTCAATGATCTTTCTCTCTGTGGACCCTCTTTGACACCAGCTCAAATTTCCTTCTCACATCAAGTATAAATACTGGAATCTTGAGTATACTGTATCTACTGAATACAATCTGACATATTCCGATTGACTTTGAAATGGTCATATCAATGCCACCTTCTCTAGTTTAACATGAGATTTATAGAAGCTGGAGTTCTACAGTGAGAGTTATTCTATTAAATCAGTAGAAAGATAGCAAAATATTCAATATTGAGAGGTTTTTGTCATCTGGGAATATCTTAAACACCTTAACAAGAGTTTGAGGCCAATGGTGGTAGTCACATCAGCAGAAGTCATGGACATATCCACTGTCCCGTAACAGCATAGTCAAGGGAATCCCAAATTACTGTTATATGGCTGTGTCCTTGAAACGCATTATTAACTTAAGTTTAAATATGCACTAGTATGACTGTATTACTTTCAGAATCCAAACTGCTATTTCCCTGGTGCACTGTGCTGTAACAGTATGCTAAGCCTAGGTCTCTATCTTATGCCCAAGGCAGAATAGTACTTATTCTCTAAGGACTAGAAGTACTTTCAATTAGACTTACTTAACACAAGTGCTTCTGAATTTTTTCCTCCAACTTTTTGAACTACGATTTCAACAGTACCTCAGAATCAGACATAACACAAGTAAATAACACTTTCTCTACTTGTTCAAGTTTACAATAGCTAGCCACTATAAAAATATTTATAATTTTCAAAAACATTCCAGAACCCTAGTTTTAATGTTTTTGTCTTCTGGGGATCAGTATGCAAACTCCTTGCTTTGCTTTCAACTCATAACTGTAGCTTCTTGTCACTGTGAATCAGAGCATTCTTTCTTGTGCATGTGTTATGCTTTTTTTTGGCTGTTCCTAATAAAAATATGGTCCTTCTCTGCAGTAATAAATTGCTCATAATCACATTATCCAATGTAACCTGAAATTTACCTTTTCCCCCAGCTTTCAGGACCCGATTAATCTTTTGCTTCCCTTTTATACTTCAACAATCCTATTTCACAAAGGCAAGAACTACTGTTTCTTTATTATTGGATGGCTCCTTTCCCACAGATAGAAAGACTCAGAGAAAAGATTCCTCTGTCCCTGTAAAGATACCATTACTGAAAGAACCCCAGAATACACTGAGAAATTCTCTAACCTCTATAAAACAATATATCAAGAAAATCAGCAGTGTGTATGAAGTGTATATTAACCAAAGGAGGATGAAAATTTTTCATGTACTATTAAGTCTTTTAGTTTTATTAATATCCTCTGTTTTAGGATCAAAAGGGAGACTAAAGAATCATGTAAGGTCTTTCTCATCTGTACTTGTTCCGCAAAGCACAGAAAGGAGCCTGACTCTGACAATGAAATCAGCATTTCAAAATATGCCTTGTTAGAAGCACATAGTGAAGGAGACAACCACTTAGTTGAAAACATTGCAACCATATGGTTAAATAAAAACAATCAGTCCTGCAGCAGCTATGAGATATTCAGAATTTGCTTTTCTTTCATGGCACAATGGGACTATACTGTTTTTCCCACCTTCAAATAACAAAAAAAATTTCCCCAAACCGTTTCCCAGTAGCAATAACCTCCCCCCTCCCTCCAACCCTTTGTCTCTTCAGAGCTCATTGAGAGCCTCAAAAGCCTCCTTGATGAAAACCTGTGTCAAGGCCGATATGTTAATACATCAGCTCAGACAAAATACTTTTTCCCCCCCGTCTAAAAGGTGTTACCGAAAGTGTCCTTAGAGACTGTGTGTAATATTCTTTGAACAGAAACTGTTCCAGAAAGTATAGTCTGGAAGCCATAAAACTGACGTAATGGGGTTTAGCTACAGTCAACAGTCAAGTACCACACAGCTGCTCAATCACCCTCCCTCTCCCCAGGGGATGGGGGAGAGAAAACTGTAGAATGATTCTGAACAGCAAAGGAGGGTGGGAAGAGGTCACCAGCTCAACCCCCTGCTTAGGTACGGAGTGTGATGTTTATGGCATGAAATACTCTCTTTGGCCAGTTTGGGCCAACTATTTTGACTCTATCCCTCCCAGCTCTCTGTACCCGCGCATTAGGGAAACCTGGAAAGCCAGGCAGTTACCTTGGTCTCTTTCGCAACTGTAAGAATGTCAGTGTGTGTGACAACATTCTATACATCTGAAATCCAAAACACATCAGCTACTTAGAGGAAAATTAACTCCATCCCTGCCAAAACCAGGACACATAAGTTTCCCTGTTTTCAGAATTTAAAGCATTCACAGCACATGTTCACTGTTCAACTCTTATTTTGATTCCACAGGTATCAATATGAAACCCTAGATAGTTGGAAATGCCATATAATGCCCAGGCCATAGATATGGCTATGTTAGGAAGATGGGAAAATTATTCAGTGTGTGACTTGCTTTTTGATGTCGCTTTAGCTTTTACCTAGAGAACTTAACATTGGTTATAAGTATAGGAAAGGAAAGCATTCCTTGTTCTGTTTCACATAAATTATTTAGGGAGGAGGAACGTAAGAATTCAAATAACAATACCGTAGGATAGTAAAGCTGCATATTTGACAAGCTCTAGCTAACTGCTTGAAGCTACAGAGAATGATATAATAAACTTTTAGGAGCAACTAGAAGAATATCCTGAAGGAATCACTGGGGTTCTTTCAGACATGGCAGAAAGTCATTGGCAAAAGTATGTTCCGTATACGGGAATCAGAGATATCAGGGGAAGAGGGGAAGACCAAACACCAAACCAAATATAAAAGATTACAAATTTGACAGCAGAAACATATAGTAAAATGCTATAATAAGTTTACTACAGTCAATGAAGACAAACTCGTGAAGATTATGGAATATTGGTACTGTTGTAAAGGCTGTCAGAAAAATGGCTAAACTTGACAATCTTAAAGGTCTTTTCCAACCTAAATGATTCCATGAATAAATATGAAACAACAAATAGAGAAAAACAACCATTTTCCCACATACACAGAAGTCATCTGCAATATTTGACAGAACCAAGAATTCACCTCCAGAAGGTTCAAGAAAAACAAACAAAATCCCCAAATGTGTTCACTTCCCATTCTAATATTGAGGTTGTATTTCAAAAGTTTCCATTACATCCTTTTGGTACATGTTTTTTGAGGATAGAAATCTTTTTCCTTCTTTTCTCCCCCTGCAAAGCTACTTAAGCGCATTTCACTGAAATTGACAAAAATCCTGTGAGGGAGAAAATGACATTTTCTGACAGTTTCTGAACACTCAAAAAGGTAAATATCATTAGTGAGAGTGTGGAGGGAAACTGCACACCGTGGAAGTACCTTTCACAAAAACAAAAGTAAGCGTCATATTTATTCACAAAATGATGCCTCTTAGAGGAGACAAGAAATGCATTAAGTTCCTGAAAGTTTTTGAGAAGTGCTTACTTATGCCCTGTTTTGCTAAAGCATTAAAACAAAAATCCCATAAGCTCTGTTAGTTCTTAGACTTGCTGATGCCTACAATAATCTCACAGTGTTCCTACACTAACACCTCAATCACAGATTTTTGATTGTTTCAGATGACATTTTGAATAAACTTGCTGTCACGATGTGAACTGATAGAGATATATAACAATTGGCTGTGTAAGGTTGCTTTTGACTGCTATGCAACTTTACACTTCTCAGACAAACACAAATGTACTTGGTTATGAATGGTCAAAAGGAAGCAGCAATTTAAAACCAAGTATTTACACTAAAACCATACTATAACATCACACTACAGAAGCAGTATGCACTGAAACTTGTCAGAAACACAACAGGAATTAATGTTAAACAGAACACAACAGGAGTGAACTTGGAGGAAACAGACTCAACCAGCAGCTTGCCATATTCTGATCTCAGCTAAACCAGGTTAAATACAGAATAACTTTTGCTTTGACCAATATTCTCTACGTTCCCACAAAATTATCATGTTCCAGTCACTCCGCATTGGACTCACACAACTGATCCTTGTGTCACACCCTTTTTAGCCCAACCTGTACAGAGCCTCTCTCTGCTTCGTAATTCTATATATTCAAGGCATACAGTCTGTTCTGTTCTCTAGACTAATTGTATCTGAGATGTAGGATTTTCAGAGGAATAAATGGGATAAATACCATTTTAAAAAATATATCTTGAAGTGGCATAATACAACCCTGCATACTTAAAATATTCCGATAAAATAACATATAAAAATGTATGAAAATTTTAACAGAATCAGAGAAACAATCTCCAGATTTCATACAGCATAACCTCCTTAATTTATTTGCTTTTTACATTCACTTGCTATGAGGTTAACAAAGGTATATTCTTGGGTTTGGATGTCATGCTTTCATACTATTTATTATGACTCTGCCCTTGACTTTCTGCTCATTTTTCCCTGATGCTTTTTTTTGTCATTTTTTTTTTTTCTTTTAAAAACACCAGGAAACAGAGGGCTTGATCAGACAATTCCCTAATCCCCTTCTCCTTTGCTGTAACAGTCACTAGGAAATTGTTTTATGTGTAGCATAGCTCTTGTTCATATTGAGGAGGGGACCTTAGGTACTGATCCCTACAGTATGATGAGATAAATGAAAGAGCATTCAACACTACCGTAAAAGAGAAGACACATTGCTCACTTGTTTCAGTAAATTTAGCACTAAACAGTAACAGTAATGTTCCTAACACATTAGAATGGAGTAGAGACAGGGCAGTGAGGTATTTACACTGAATGAAATTCTACAAACAAAATTCACATAACCCACAAATACTAGTACTCCTCTTTCAAAAAAATTGTATAGACCATTCAGTATCTCTAAATTATGAGGGTCTAAGCTCATTAGTTCATTTCTTGCTCACTATGAAACGTGATACACTGAAATAATAGTATTACCAGTTCAGACACCAATTTTTTTTTGGTGTTTCTCATCCAAGAGCCAACTGTGACCAGCGTGAATGGATGGAAGCATTCAGTGAAATGCTACTGCTGAAGGCACTTAGCAACTTTATCTTTTTATCTGTATTTTATTTTGATACAGGAAGCAAAAACAAAGGGATTATATATTTAAAGAAATAGAAAGACAATCTTTAGATATACTGAGTCAGAAGGTCTCGAACAAAACCTAGCGGAATTCATTTGTGCTTTCAATTTCACCAGAATGCAATGTAAACAACCATAGGAACCACACAGCCAACTTTTAAATTAAATCCTACAATGAATAATTTATATTTTCAAATGAGGATTATAAGTCCCATTCAATAGCAGAGTTTCAGGGGTGACTTTAATAATTTACTTGCTTTCCAAAGGTGAATAAAATGCCCTCCTGAACAAATACCAAAACAATCCAAATATTTTCTTTGTTAAAATCACACTGTGATTGACAAAGGAACGGGTCACTGTTGTAAAGTTGAATACACGTGCTGTGGGAGATAGGCCGGGGAACGCAATAATTTTAAAAATAGAAGTTTCTGTGTGCAATTTCTACCATGTACCAAAGGGAAGAAGAAAAAATAAAACATTATCAACAGCAAAATCCATGTATAATGTAATTTTTGCCCTTTACTCAAAGTCTCGGAATTATACAGTAGTTTTTTTTGTGTGTGGGAGACCACACTGTTCTCTTCCAGCAACTGGAAAATAACTCCAGGCCAAATGTTCTCAGTATTACCAGGGCTCTCTCTGACCTTGCAAGAAGTCAAATATACAAGATAAACACTTTGCGAAGCACTGTCACCTGGCTACAAGGAACACACTCTGGCTTTAGGTGACCTGTTTAAACTATAGCTGTCACAGTGGAGTTTTGTAGAGAAACTGTCTCCCTGTAATTCACAGCTGTAATTCACAGCCTCTCTTCTTTTCCGTCCTAATAAATATTCTTCCAATATCTTTATACTGAACATGTGGATCCCCCCCAAAAAAGGGCAAGGAATATTGTGCCTGATGAAACAGAGTCCACTGCTCTGGAAAACTCAGTGCAATCACAGCATGAGTGATATATATCTTAAATGCTCAGGCAGCATTAAGGTAAAATTTAATGCAAGACAAATGTCCTGCGCCGCAGACGTAGTTCATAAATTAATTACACATTCTACATTGATTTTCACTTCCTTATGAAGAAATAGTACAGAAGATGGCTGCTTCCTTCAAACACAGAATAACTCAGTCACTAAACCGTTTGCAAAGAAATAGTCTGAACTAGACGACGGTTTGCAATTTTGGTAAGCAGCATGACAGTCAACATTTTTAATCAATCTCTGCTCACTGTAGTACTGACACTAGTTAGATCTCACATATGTCATCTGAAGTTATATGTGAAAGAAAAATATTTTTCAATCAAACAACATAGTTTATCATATACCCACTGTAACAGGAAAAAAAAAATTCCAGGGGGAGGGGGGAACAAATGAAAAAATCAGGTGATGGTAAAGATCAAAATGATCACAAGCCCAAATCCCAGTTGAAGCAAGACTGCTGGAAAAATTTTTGAGGCCAAACAATAGTCATGTCCAACTTGACTCTAAACAGACAAGAAGGGTGAAGTCTAATTTTACAAATGTAAAAAATGAAAGGTTGAAAAACTAAGTTACCCAGGACAGTACCAGTAAATGAACACAGATCTACCGAGTCTTCGTCTGGTTCTTTATAAACAAGACCATCGACTCTGACCTAAGTGACCCTGCTATGAGTCAGGAATGATTCTATTCACCTATGTGGAACATTCAGACATTAAAAAACTGCCTTCCAGAGAAGTAACTGGCATAAAGCAGTATGCTACATTTTCAGTACCAGGGGAAATGATCTTCAAATTCTGAATGCAATGGGCAACAGAAAAGTAAGTCAGTGGGGCTTCAGTTCAATAGTGTGATGGAACACCAAGTCCAGCGGAAGAGATCTTTTAAAGACCATGCTTGATCTTTCTACAATTCAAATCCATCAGTATACATACTGATAGTTAACTTGGGAGAGTTTGTTGGTTTAGGCTGGGATGGGAAAGGGAAAGAATCATAAAATGCTTTGGGTTGGAAGGGACATTTAAAGCTCATTTAGTCCAACCCCCCCATCTGCAATAAGCAGGGGCATCTTCAACTAGATCAGGTTGCTTAGACCCCCATCCAACCTGAGCTTGAATGTTTCCAGGGATGGGGCATCTATCGCCTCTCTCGGCAAGCTGTTTCAGTGTTCCACCATCCTCATCATAAAAGAGAAGGGAAGATTTTGAATCATATTTTTATTGCCTGTGGACACATACACAACATTAATTTCACCAAAGAACTAAGGCAACAATCTTCCGATTATTTCACTATCTGCATTTTGCTTGTCTGTTTTTCAAATGAGACTTCAGGAGAGTCTTTGCTAAATTACCTGCCAAATTCCTACTGAATTAAGTCATTCTGAAACACTGTAGGCACCTGCAATTTTGCTTAGGCATCTAAATAGTCTTAAGACCCAGTACTGCTGTGTACTGAGGCACTTTACTCCCACTCGTCTTTATCAAGCTGTAACAAACCTTACAATAAACAGAGACAAAACTTAATTCTCTTATCACCAACACATACCTTTGCCTCAACTCTAAAACAATGAATCAGCATTATAAGTACTGATGAAAACAAGAGTAAAGACCAGGAAAAGAAATATCCTGCAGAGACCACATATGCACCAAGTGACATAGGCAAATAAAGGAACTCCAAATATCTCCACATTAAGATGATGTGTAATAATGATTGATAAGTGAAGGAGTTTTTGCCACTTTATAACGGCCACTCCCTGCTCCTTGATTTCGCTTTATCCGGTCTCACCGATGTGTCCATTAAAACTTCCTTCTGAAGAGTGATAATTTTTCAGACAAAAAGATGTCTGCACAAATGCCAAGAGATTTAATTATAATAGGATCAAAAGTTTGAGTTATAGATGTGAAAGAAGATAAAAATCCTACACAGAAGAACTACTAGATATTTCATTTTGTATGAGTGTATGCCACTTAGTCTTCATCAAATGAGAATATGTCTTTATTCACTGTTCTTTTACACAAAGTAGTCCTGTTTTATTCAATGCTGTATAGATCAGGTTACACTGCTCTGCCCATTTCATTAGTATTCTATCTCGTGATGGGGAATTAAGAGATAGCTTTTTTTTTTTTTTTTTTTTTTATATCTTCCTTTTCTACCTCATTTCAAGTCCCTGGTGTATTAACTACTACAAGTTTTTATGAAGACAGCTTAAATAATACCTTAGCATTTTTATTCAGAGTAACATATTTATTAATTAAACGGGTTGTAAAACATCATAATCAACTGTGTTTTCTAAGATGCAGTGGAAGGTATCCTCTACTATTCCTGAAATCTTGGAGGAAGATTTCCAGCTGTGGTGAACTGGTAAAAGACTATCCAAGTCAGTGGAACAACAGTAATTTACATCTACTGAGCTTATATTAAATACTATTATGATAAAAAAAAGAACCCTCAAAGCTGTTTTTTTTTGTTTCTATTTCAATTTGAGTACCAGAGTCCATCGCACCATCTATCAAGAAATCTAGCATTCCATGGTCTAATTGTGATACGACTCTGGCTGACAAGAATTCTTAAACCATAGGAACATTCTGTGAGAATAGTGATATTACAGTGGTTTTCAAGTGAATGCCAAGGAAGAAGCTGTTTTCAGAGGCAATATACTTCTTGGTGTAAAAATGATAAATGAAGGTGGTCAAACTGAGAGTAGACAGATTGCTTAATACTCTTTCAGGATCCTCTACTATGTGAGCAGGGCATAGTATCAGCACCACGTCTTCCAACTGTAGTAATTTCATCATGGAAAAATCTGATTATTGTCTGAAAATGGCAAAACAGGAGGGAGATAAAGCTCAAAGGCTTCCACTCAGTCCAAAATTTTGTTGAAAGTCTTAATTAAACATATCCTACAGGGCTACAATTATTTTGAACAGTCAATCTCCTGTCTGGATTGTTTCCAGCTCAATATATATGGCATCCACTTAAGTAAAAACCTCTCATTTGTCAAAGAAAAGTACTATTGTTTCAAGTTATAAGATTTTTTGTTATTATTTTAAATAGAATATAATCACTAGCTTTTTAAAAAACTGTGTTAATATACATAGGCTGTTAAAAGAAAATGGAGGGGAAATCCTATCCCTGCAAAGGTCATTCACCCCAGGGAAAGCTACAAAAAATTGTTAAAGATAAAATATTCTTCCAAGAATAGTCTCACAAGGGGTTTCTCCAGCTTTTCGCTCAGCTTTAGCTGTGGTCAAGCTCAGGTAAGGCTCTAATGGAACAAGCCATATATTCTCTCAGCTTAAGAGACTGGTTGAGCTCTAGCAGAAATCTTGCAAGAAAGAAAATTCACTATCTTTATTGAATGGTGATATTAAAAAGAGATTTTCAAATTCATATTTCTATATGTAATGCAATTTCTATTTCTAAAATATTATTCTGAGCCAATCAGAAAAAAAAAACAAGATACACAACATGATCCATTTGTCAGGTTTGATCTAATGAATACACTTGAAAAACTGCTCACAGACTAATTACAACCAATATGTCAGATAAAATTGTAAATTAATCATTTTGAGTTAGAAGCAACTGCTACATTGTTCAAGCTGTTTAAGGTTATCACATATAAATCCTACGCCTACAAGGACAGGGAAGGCATTTATTCTGGAACTGGGCAAGTACCAAGCATGTGTCCCTGAGAATTTGCAGCAGAGAGGAAATAATAGCTCTGAACATTCCTCCATTTGTGAACTGCCAACAAACAAGGAAACAAGTGGTAAGCAAGGGAAATGCATTTGTTAGTCTCAAATTTACCAAGGGAGTTAAGACTCTAGTGACTTAGCATTGGTGAAACCATTCACTTCCTTTCCAGTTGTATATCTCTTGCTTGATTTTGGGTGTCGGTTTCTTTTTTCCCCAGGAGATTAATGAACATTAGGCTACACACTACCATAAGATGCATGGATGTACAAGGAAAGAACACAGTACACAAAGTTACAGAAGAGGATGCAAAGGAGTGTACTTAAGTAGATACAACTTTGTAATACAAGAGCACATTAGCATCTGTAACTAAGTCCTATAACATACTACTGCAGGCATACTCACTGGAGCACGATTAGTTGTCTTTAATGTACGGTAAAGCAGTGACACTGCTAGCCAACAAAAAATGAACAGAGCATCAGCCTAAAGCTTGATATCTAATATAGTCAGCACTTACCACAGCCAGCACAATCAGATGGGGGACAAGATCTTCAGCACTTCCTATTAAAGTGCACAAATTTGTACCAGTTTACTCAAGTTCTGTGGAATCTTTTCTGCCTACAATCATCTGTTTCTGAAGCTTACCTCATCTTTTCTTCCTTATATTTTAATCAATGTTTGGGGTTTTTTTTTTCCAAGAGAAGAAAAATAATATTTAGGAATTTTTCATCTTCAGGTTCTGTCAAAGTCATATAAAAGAAGAAATGGAATAAGAATTAAACCCAAATTCCTTAACCACTCTAAGAGGAATTTCAGTCTCCCTTGCATGTAATAGACATTAAAAACAACTTGAAGAGCAGGAGTAATCAACGTACTTGCTTTTGGTGGAGTTTGTTTCACTCTCATTCATCAGTTTTTCAAAACAAATGCTTACAGCAAAGTGTCTGAACACTGGAAGCAACTTTTGGAAATATAAAGCAACTTTGTGCACCTTAGTGGAGATAAGAACTTCCAAATTTAATTGCACTTGACAATTTAATGGGAAAAATACAGAAGGCAATTTGAAAAGCAGAAAAAATGTATAAAAGATATATCTGAATCAGGGAATTTTTTTTTCCCAGGTGCTATTTTGAGGACCACGATGGCATTCAGATTTTTCCATAAAACATTTACAAAACCCATTTCTTTCCAGACACTGTTAAAGACAAAATTCTTCAAAGCCTGTACTGCTACTTATCTCAATTATTCATCATTATAATAACTATGCAAGTTGATTTAGTAAAAACAGCAGAATCTGGCTCTTGTTGTTTAGTGATAAATGCAATTTTTATCTCAAGCTAATTTACATGAGAACAATTTGCAAATAAATATATTACACACATCATCAAGCATTCAGCAGTCAAATGCATTGGAGGTCCTATATAAGGACTACCACCATTTCAAGCTGAGTCAGCTCCACTGCAAAAATAGTCCAACAGTGTCCTAAGAACATGGAAAACATTCGGAAATGTGCTATCTTTCCTATTACAATGAGAATTCTTAATGGAGATGTTCCAGCCTCTCACAAAAAGGAAGGGAAAAAAAAAGAAAAGCAGAAATAATTATCCTTTGAGATACACATTAGAAGACAGAAACAGGAAAAAAACCGACCCTGTTGAAGAACTACTACCCCACATTAATGTATATCACCAACAGAAACATAGTCACTTTTCACTACACTGACAGGAGCCACGAGATCCTGGTGTTCCATTGCTAAATCACAAATGCTAGAGATATGCCCATAATTTTAGTTCTTTATAGTCCTTATAAATGCAATTCAATAATGTAAATGAAAAATAGATACATTTTAAAGAGTATCATATATAGATATGGGTTGCTTGTGCAGAAGTTCACAAGGAAAAATTCCTTTGGAGCATTGCTTTACTCATACTGCTTCACCAAAGTGAAATGAAAGGGACATCTTCCTTGTAAATTTTAATTTATCACAAGCTGTCTGGAATCATTAATTTTGCGGCAATCCAGATCTCTCCTAGGTTCTCATCTTACTTTAACCTCATCAGCTTTTACAAGTGTTTCAAATACCTTAATTTTCAGAAACCCTGAAACAAGATTTATGATAAGAATCTTCCAATAAAGTGTTCCAAATCTCAGAAAATGTGTTATCAAATGTTCCTGCTGAGGAATAAATGTAAAGACCACTGTTCCCAATGTTACAGCATTGCCCCAAGACCCTAGAAGTTCCAATATCCCTTGAAGCAAAAAAAGCACTCTATTTCCCACTCACTAAATCTTATGATCCCTTTTGATCTCCCAGGGAGGGCAAGTCACCAATTTCAGTCCATTTATCTGAAAATAAAATTGTATGTTGCTGACTTGCTTATTATCTGTAGATTTTCTCCCTCAAGTCAATCACTCTGAAAGTATTTATTTCTCTTGACAGTCACTTTTGGAAAAGCATTTGACATCAACATGCATCTGAAATCCTCTAGGCAAAGGCTAATGTAATAAGTAAAATTCATGGATCAAGGAAGGAAACACGCGCCAACTCTGTTGTACACTGGTTGCTCTAGAGATCAAATCTCTGATATTGAACTGGCATAATGGAAATGTAACTCAATGAAGTTACACATGATCTAAATCAGAGCATGAGAGAGTCCCAAAGGGTAAGAAAAATAAGAAATGGTTGCAGTTAGTTGAAAATACATTCTCTCTATGGAAAAATTGCTTCTCTTCTTTTAATTTCTAATCATGAACATCCAACCCAGAACTCTGCTTCCTTACAAAGGCTACTACTAACATTAACAACTGGCTAGAAATGGTGTTTCTGATTGTGGACTGATTCTTTATTACTGGTCAAAATTCTACTATTGCTATATGATCTTAAAAAAAACCCCCAAAAATTGATTTTAATTCCAAGACTGGTATACATTCACTTGGTTGGTAAACCAGTGACTCTATTGTGCAATATGCTTCTGTTCTAGAATTTAAAAGCTACAAGTCTAGGGAGATTAAAGTTTCTTATCATAGATGGACTGCACAGATGGATTTCAACAGAAGTGGAGACTATAAATATTTTACCAGTTTGGGTTTAGTATTGTCTCTCTTTCCATTCCTAAGTGTGCTGTGGGAAAAGGAGGCTCCAGCAGCTCAGGAGCTGTACAGTCTCCAGACTGTGCATTACCTTAAAGAACTTCCAAATGGAAAGGCAGGAAGAGCTGTTAATAACTTCCATCCAGCCTACAGCATGCTGTCAGAACTATGTTGTCTGTTGCAAATCTAAGTCCTTGAGAATAAAAGTATTAAAGCACAGAAATAACAACTACAGGGACAAAAATGCTAAACATGGAGTTCACAAAGGAATTACAGTTTTCTTCTAAGCTCTGCCTAGAGAAATACAATCTCATAATTTTTTTTTTTTTTCACAATAGGGCATTGCAATGCACCACTAAGGAAGAGGGTTCAACCTGAGCAACTAATGCAGAAATCTAGGAGAATGGCTAACCAGTGAGCTGGGGTATGGATATGACATTGTAGCTGCCTGCTAGAGTGGTGGGATGGATACTAGCAGACAATACAAAACTGCAGTCAACATTTGTTTAAGAGGGCATGAAAAAAGTTAGGTATGCAAAAGATAGCTAAAAAACTGCTTTCTGTAGTAATAGAAAGCCTATAGAGGGTGGAAGCGGAGACAGGTAGCCTGGGAGGACTACCAAGAGGCTGTGCGAGCGGCCAGGGATCGGGTGAGGAAGGCTAAAGCCCTGACGGAATTGAAACTGGCCAGGGATATAAAAAGCAACAAGAAAAGCTTCTACAGGTATGTAGGGGACAAAAGAAAGTCCAAGGAGAATGTAGGACCCCTCCGGAAGGAAACCGGTGTCCTGGTTACCCAGGATGTGGAGAAGGCTGAGGTACCCAATGACTTTTTTGCCTCAGTCTTCACCGACGAGGGCTCTTGTCTCACCACCCAAACTGTGGAAGGCACAGGGACTGCGAGGATGAAGAACCGCCCACGGTGCTCAAAGAGCAGGTTCAGTATCATCTGAGGAACTTGAAGGTGCACAAGTCCATGGGACCTGATGAGATCCATCTGTGGGTCCTGAGGGAACGGGTGGATGAAGTTGCCAAGCCACTGGCCATTGTATTTGAGAAATCGTGGCAGTCTGGTGAGATCCCCGATGACTGGAAGAGAGGGAACATCACCCCCATTTTTAAAAAGGGAAACAAGAGGACCCGGGCAAGTACAGGCCGGTCAGCCTCACCTCTGTGCCTGGCAAGGTCATGGAGCAGATTCTCCTGGAAACCATGCTAAGGCACATGGAGAGCAAGGAGGTGGTTGGTGACAGCCAACATGGCTTCACCAAGGGCAGATCGTGCCTGACCAATTTGGTGGCCTTCTATGATGGGGTGACAGCATTGGTGGACAAGGGATGAGCAACGGATATCATCTAACTGGACTTGTGCAAAGCTTTTGACACTGTCCTGCACGATATCCTTCTCTCTAAACCAGAGAGGCACGGGTTTGATGGAGGGACCACTCGGTGGATAAGGAGTTGGCAGGATGGCCACACTCAGAGAGTGGTGGTCAATGGCTCAATGTCCAAGTGGAGACCGGTCACGAGTGGCGTCCCTCAGAGGTCCATGTTGGGCCCAGCCTTGTTCAACATCTTTGTTGGTGACATGGACAGTGGGATAGAGTGCACCCTCAGCAAGTTTGCCGATGACACCGAGCTGTGTGTGCCATCGACACGCTGGAAGGGAGGGATGCCATCCAGAGGGACCTGGACAGGCTGGAGAGGTGGGCCCGTGCAAACCTCATGAAGTTCAACCAGGCCAAGTGCAAGGTCCTGCATCTGGGTCATGGCAATCCCAGGCACAAATACAGGCTGGGCGGAGAATGGATGGAGAGCAGCCCTGAGGAGAAGGACTTGGGAGTGCTGGTGGAC
>WHYT01017429.1:252899-319486 GCA_009806455.1 Tetrax tetrax
AGGGAGGGATGCCATCCAGAGGGACCTGGACAGGCTGGAGAGGTGGGCCCATGCAAACCTCATGAAGTTCAACCAGGCCAAGTGCAAGGTCCTGCACCTGGGTCATGGCAATCCCAGGCACAAATACAGGCTGGGCGGAGAATGGATGGAGAGCAGCCCTGAGGAGAAGGACTTGGGAGTGATGGTGGACAAGAAGCTCAACATGAGCCAGCAATGTGCCCTTGTGACCCAGAAGGCCAACCACATCCTGGGCTGCATCAAGAGGAGTGTGGCCAGCAGGTCGAGGGAGGTGATTCTCCCCTTCTACTCTGCCCTGGTGAGACCCCGCCTGGAGTACTGTGTCCAGTTCTGGAGCCCGCAACATAAGAAGGACATGGACCAGTTGGAAAGGGTCCAGAGGAGAGCCACGAAGATGATGAGAGGGCTGGAGCACCTCTCGTATGAGGCCAGGCTGAGAGAGTTGGGGCTGTTCAGCCTGGAGAAGAGGAGGCTCTGGGGACACCTGATAGAGGTCTTCCAGTACCTCAAGGGGGCCTACAAGAAAGATGGGGAAAGGCTGCTCAGTAGGGCCTGTTTTGGTAGGATGAGGGATAATGGTTTTAAAATAGAGGGAGGTAGATTTAGATTAGATATTAGGAAAAATTTCTTTAGAATGCGAGTCATAGAGCACTGGAACAGGTTGCCCAGAGAGGTGGTTGATGCCCCATCCCTGGAAACATTCAAGGCCAGGCTGGATGAGGCTCTGAGCAATCTAGTCGGAGATGTCCCTGTTCCTTGCATGGGGGTTGGACTAGATGACCTTTAAAGGTCTCTTCCAACCCTAACCATTCTATGATTCTATGATTCCATGAACTTAAATAAGTTTGCTCTACCTCTTAGGAAGATTATTGAGAGATTACTTTAGTTAGAGTATTTACAAAGCTTCACAGGGAGAAGAAAAATATAGCGGAGAAAAAGAAGTTTTTTCAAAAAGTGTAAGAAATAAGAAATTGTGGCTGGATGTTAAAATTGGAAAAAATTAAATGGAAACACTATAATGCTGTGTCAAGTGAGGATCAGATTGGGCATTAGAAAAAGTTTCTTCACTGAGAGGGTGGTCAGCCACCGCAACTGACTCCCCATGGAAGTGGTCACAGCACCAAGCCTGTCAGAGTTCAAGGAGCATAGGGACAATGCTCTTAGTCATATGATTTTTTTAGGTACTCCTGTGAGGAGCAGGGAGTTGGACTCTATGGGTCCCTTCCAACTAGAGATATTCATGATTCTATGGAATTAGGCAGGTATTTTTGATAAGGATAATTAGATTCTGGAATTAAATGTTGTTGGCAGCGGTATAATTGGTCCTCCCTATGTTCCCTGATTTAGATCACACACATCTGTAGAGAAGCTCTGACTCACATACAACTGGGCAACAAAAAAAAATGTCAGCATGCAGAGTTATGCAGTGATTCTGCCAGCTTTAGAAGGTCTGCATTTTTAAAAAAATTGACTCACAGTAATGTAATTTTTATATACTCATGGTTCAGATATCGAACAATTTTTAAAATTTCTCATCTCAAGTTTATAAATGACATGACTCTTCTCTGGTTTTATTACTTTCTATATCTCAGCATAATCAGTGGAAAATTCATAACTTTTGTTCTGGTTTGTCTTAGTTTTGAAGGGGCTCAAATCACAAGATAGATAGTATTTTATGATACTGTTTTAAAGGAAATTAATTCTTTCAACCCACATTCTCAGCTACAAAGTCAGTGTAGTGTAGTGTGTATCAATTTTATATGATTTCTATCAGTTGGTTATACAAAGGAAGACCACGCAAATGAAATCAAGTAACTTAACAGAAATTTGTGTTACTATTTAATTATATAAGATCAACAGCATGTTCAATTTTCCAGCAGCCCTGAGCATATGGAAGAACAGTAACAATTTATGCCTTCAAGGGAACAGTCTATGCTAAAAATCTCTGAAACTAGAGATTGATTTATCTTGTTAATTAATCTATTTCTCAAAAATGTTCATTTCTTTCAAAATGTGAGGGAGAAGTTGCCAATCCTTCTCATTCTTGCTCTGTTGCTGAGCAGCTAGAATTCACAGAAAGTGGTTTAATTCCCTCTTCCCCCTTATTAACTGCCACAGCTCCTCACTCCTGGAAGCTTCCTTAACTACACTACTGGCTATCTGTAGTAACATATTCAGTTTTTTTTCCACTGAAATTATTCAAGTGGCTGTGGAAGACCTCAGGATGATTTGAATCAGAGCACATACAGAAGACTACAAAAGTCTGACTGTCTCCTCTGCTGTTTCATCAGACATACATGGGATGTCTGAGGTATCTATGTCAGAGAGTATTTACTTATTAAGCTGTGCTCAGAAATTAATTCCTGAACAGTACTCTTCTCCAAGACAGTCTGCTAACTGCCCTAAAGTTTACTGTTACTTATTGAGACAGACAAGTGTTCTCAAATTTATCTCAAGAGTTTTTCCACACATTCCACCTAACATGTACAATGCTACTGCTGTAACAGCTCTGTATGTAAGGAAGTAGCCAACCTAATTGACTCAGTAGATATCCAGCGCTATCTCAATATGTAATTATTTTGCACTGTTGAGCTCATCAAGGCTAACAGAGAGAATTAAGTGTTGAACTGGGATCCCTAAACTAAAAAAAAAAAAAATCCCTAGCACAGTACCAGGGCCCATGTAAGCAAATACAAACACAAGGTGAAAACTATGCAGCAGGTCTGAGAACACTACCCTAGACTAATGATGTGATTCTTCGAAATGATGATATGAGACTCTAAGACAACTCCCATCTGGTGGAAGAAGAAAGGCTTAAAAAAGGAAAACTGGCTGTTAAGGGATATAAAAGGATACCAATTTCTCTTTTGTGCATGTCCTCCACCCTAATTACAATGGCAAGTAAAGGAACAATTTGCTAGAAGGCTTTCAATTTGGTATCAATACAGTACTTGCAGTCTATATTCTCGTGGATAGACTCACCTTCCTTTAACCACAACACTAGTATGCATAAGAACGTAATAAAAAGATAAGTGTACACTATTATAGTTTTTAAACTGGTTATTCTAGAAGAAGTAGATAAAATTCTGACTTTTACAGTTGTCTATATTTGGGCTTGTAAATAACACAATCAGAATTTTGCCTGGTTTACAATATGTGACATCTATTTCAACTTCAAAGACCTATTTCTCTCTCTTATAAAAATAAGAGTTCTAAAAATGTGTTTCTGAAGGTATAATTCTTTTTTTTCCCTTTCTCCCTACCCCACGCCCCCCATATTTGAATAGCAACCTCTATTGATTAGCATTTGTGCTGTGATGGAATCTTTAGAATGCCAGGTCCCTATTATTTTGTCACACAAAAATTATACTTTTCAGCACTACTGTTCTCCTTATAAAGATTTTTATTTTTTCTTCTTATTTTTCTTAAGAAAATATCAATCATGTTCTCAGAATTCCTGTTTCTTAGAATACCAATTAAGAGTATTAAAGCTACAGAGAAAAGATAATATGTATTTTTTAAAATGGCTTGCTTGGTGCTGATGTTCTTGCTACCATTTCTAACTTAGACTGGTTAAATTTCATGCTGTACTCTCCACTGAAGTTTTTTTGGGTTGTTTTTTTTTTAATGTTATTTTATTGGTTCTTATAACTGAATTATTATAGAAGTATTATGCCAAATCTGGAAATCACCTTGTAAACTTTAGGGCAAATGGTTGCAAATGAGTCGCCATAGTTCAATAGGCTGTGGGGAGAGAGAGTGCCTGTAAGAGAAAAATTATAGTACATAATATAATAGTACATATTTTTCAGATAGCATGGCATTTTTTCCCCTGAAATTATATACCTATGTCAGTTTGTATTTTATAAAATACATGTGTGTCATAGTTTAGCCTCACTCAGGACAAAGCTACGCAGTCTCTCACTCACTCTCCCCACTCTCCAGTGGGAGAAGGAGGAGAAGTGGTTAATAATTGAAGGCAACTCAAAAAAGAAAATAACAGAAGAAAACAAAACAGAGATGGAAAACAAACAAACAAACCCCAATAACAGAAAATGCTGAAACATAGAATTTACAGTACAGATGCCCAGCTCCCTCCCAAGTAGCAAGAACCTCCCCACAGCCCCCTCCTCACTGAAGTACTGAGCATGATGTTACAGGGGATGAAACAGCCTTTTGGCCAACTTGGGTAAACTGTTCCAGCTGTTGGCCAATTAGTAACCTATCCCAGCTGTGTCCCCCACCCATAGGTGCCACCAATTCTAGCTCCTCTCCCACCTCAGGTGAAAATTAACTCTGTCCTAGCTGGAACCAGGACAGCGTGCTCTACAACAATACATACGCTCTGCACCAGACCAACCTTACTCCCACTGATATATAAGGCAAGGAAGGTACTTCAGAGTCAGCAGAGTTATATTAGAGATTAATTCTAGCTATATATTGAGTAGCTATTCATTTTAACCCCACTGTTGAGAGAAGAAGATACAGTTACTGATATGGAAATAAATTAAAAACTAAGGAAGGTAGAAGTCACTCAAAAATGGTTTTAATAGCTGTTCCATTTTCACATATGTGAAATATTTAAGGACACTTAACTGAAATTTAACCAAAACGGAAGACATTGTGCATTTTCATTTCGCAATTGTAAATTTTACCCCAACCTCCTTTATTTGAGATGTATGTTTGCAGAAAAGAGAGATGCAAAAAGTTAGTTTCTAAAAGAATTAGGGATTAGGCTGGTGAAACAAAAAATTTAACCCAACGAATTACTTGCCATGTCTTGAAAACTCAGAAGTTAAATATCTGCTTAGAGCAGCCAGAGTTGACCCCAGCTGGCTCTAAACTCTCATTTATAGTCATTCACAGAATTTATATAATTTTTTTTTTCCCGAAGGAACACTAATACATATTCCCAAACAATAATTGATTGCTGAATGACATCTCCAGTGAATTTCATACCAGATGGCTGCCTGCACATAATGTAATGAAATAGCATCTACCACATTCATAATTTCTACTTAGTTCATCTCAGTCTTTTCAGTGAGTGTCCAACCATGATGCATTTGTACATAATTACTTTTACACATGCCAAATTATTTTTATTGCAAACTCTGAGGAAGATGATCAGTATCTAAAACTTAATTACCAACATACCCTCCAGTGATCAGTGCTGATTATTGACATCTCTGTCCAGGCAATCCCCGGTTTAGAACTGGTCCAAAACTGGTATCACTGATTATCTCACTAGGAAAAGACACATCATTCTACCTTAACTATATGTTCTAAACCCTTTAGTCCTGATGTCTTTTCTAAACTTTGAAGACTTCTTTTAGCTTTTAAAATTCTTTTATCCATTTTCCATAAAACTATTACCATTTTTACCATTATTAATTACAAAGAGACAAGTATATCTATCAGACAAACATGATGATCACATACTCCTTCACTGAGCACATGAATTTATTGATCATTGAGAGTGTATCTAATTTTTTTTTTGTTTTGCAGTATTTGAATATTCATATTCAGACCTGATACTCTATGCTTCTGTTGCTCCAGTAGTCATCCATTGTGAATATTTCCTTTTAACTTTTTAATAACAGAGGAAATTATGATAATGTGGAAAGGTTCCTATAAACAAAGAACAAAATGTAAAAATTAGTATTAGTGTTATAGTCATTTTGTGTATATTTTTCTTTGTATATAGTTAATTTGTGTTCTTCAGGAAGGTACAGGCACATACGGATGAGCGTATTTTTTACCGTTTCAGTAGAATACTAATACAGATGCAGATACATATTTTTTAAGTATTCAGACAGCATTAACAACCTGTAATTTCTGTTTACTAAAGAGCTTTAAAGGCAGTCTTCTCTTGTCTCAGGAAGGGAAGATAACATTTTAAACAAAACTTCAAAATCCTTTTGTACTTTTATGACTTCGAATGATTCACGTGACAACTGGTCAGTTATCTCTTTGCTTGAGTGACAACTGAGACCTATGTAGCCTAGAACAACCTTTCCAGCAGAACACTTCCACATTTAAACAACTGATTACAAGAGAAGCAAACATTATTTTGCCATACACATACTGCAAAGACAAAAACTGCACTCTCTTCGAATTTTTCTAAAATAAGCAATATAAATCAGTAAGATTTCTATTGTCTGCTCCTATCCTACGTAAGTATATTTAGGAATGGCCAGAGCTAATATTTTTGAAATACCAGAAACCCAACTCAGCCCAATGCCTGCTGAAGACATTGGTATCATGCACTTGGTTCTGACCAGCAAGTCAGCCAAGTAATTAAGACAATGTTTTCAGGCAGGAAACATCTCTAAAACTGTATTTGAAACAGTGCCTGCCACAAGAGGATCACAGCAGCATCTGAAAACAAGCAAGTATTACTTGAATACAAAATACAAGCAAAAAAAGGCAGTCAACGTGAGAGAAAACTGACTATGGTGAAGCAAAGAAATTAAAATAATAGAAAGGATGAAGTAATGCGCAAAAATTGGAGCACACATGATGTGAAATTGTCAGGTTCTGCAGATGCTGTCTCTGTGTAATGAAGGGGAAGGGGGAGAGGAGCAGACCAATAGAGGGCAGAGTGTGTATTTCATATTTTTCACATGTATTAGCTCCTTAGGTTATTTCCTTAATTTTTATGTTTTTCAGTTACCTTATTTTTACAGTTTGTTTGTAGTGCTTTGTGTACCTTTGCTGTTGTTAATTAAAAAGTATCTTTCATACACAATAGAAGAAATGTATCAGGAGCAGGACACTCAGCTCTAAAGCAATATGGTCAAAAAGCCTTTTGAAAACTGATGTATGTACAAAAAAATTTATGTTTTATTGGCCAGAATACCTTCTGCCTACCACTTTTGCTTCTGTTCATTTCCACTTCTAAACAATCAGCATACTAATAAATGCAATCACAAACATACCATGAGGCTGAAGTTCCATTTTCTGCATATAGCATGTACCTTTATACATCCCTGCCATTTTAGCGTGTATTTTACATAGTGTATTTAGAATAATCTGAGACAAGGAAGACAAAATGAGATAAAGTCTGCAGCACAATGGCCAAATTCAGTCTCATCTGGGAAAGATTTTAAAAACCAACTGATTTATACATTTTCATAGCTTTCAAAAAGAGCTGGAATGACTTAGATGTGTAGCTCATGGACAGCTCACGAAATCATCACTTCAGTGCACAACAGTCAGAGAGCAAAGAAGGTGTCAGGTTGAATAAGAGATAAGAATAATACTAAACACATTAAAATGTCATTGTAAAAATTAATGAAATTGAAACTCTGAAATTCTGTTCAGCTTAACTGATTTCTGAATGGTAAGAGCAGAAACAGAATAGTTCTAAAGAAGGTCAATGATAGCACGGACAAGGTGTGGGCATTGTTGGCAGTGTGTGCTGCAGCCCATACGTGTTCTGCTGCCCATCCCAGGGTAGCGTGGGGGCTGTCAGTGTAGGGCGGGCTGGAAGTGCCTGGTTTCTGGCAGCAAGAGAAAGTCTCCTGCTCAACCTGTAGAGCTGCACCTCCAGGTGTAATTAGTGCCCTGCGCAGTGGTGAAAACAAGACCTGTTAGCATTCATCAGGATCGACTTAGCTCCAACCTTATATCTACACAACTGGGAAAAGCTAAGTCATGCAAGTGACCAATGAACAGACTAAAAGAGATATTCTGTTGGATCTACCACTCACAAACAAGAACTGCTGGATGATGTAAACGTCAAGGGCAGCCTTGGCTTCAGGGACCACAAGACTGTGAAGTTTAAACTTGGACTTGAAAAAGAGCAGATTTAGATCTACAGAAAGCTGACCAAGCACTGCAGAAGACTAGCATTGATGAATGTGGAGCTCCTGACTTGACCGTACAAAAAAAAAAGAAGTATACAGAGGGTGAAAGCAGGGACAGGCTACTTGGCAGGAATAAGAAGACACTGCCCACATGTAGAAAAAAGCCAAAGCCTGGATGGATTTGAAACTACTAACAGGGGTAAAGTGTAGTAAGAATGGATTCTGTAAGTTCCTCAGTGGCGAAAGGAAGGCTAATATAAACACAGGCCCATTGCTCAGTGGGGCACAAAATCTAATGACAAGTGATAAGGCTGAGATATTCACTGCCTTCTTTGCCTTGGTTTTCACTGGTAAAGCTTGTTCTCAGGCACCCTGGGTCCCCCAAGAAGAATCTGTAGGAATGAAGTAGTACCCACAGTAGAGGAAGAAAGAGTTATGGATCGCTTAACCCTCTTGGACATATGTAAGTCCATGGGATTGAGGTTTATGGCACTGGTTGAGTCACTGTGAGACTGCTGTCTATTGCCATGGCAATCATCGGAGGTTCCTGATGGCTGGAAAAAGGCAGATGTCCTATCCATCTTCAAAAAGGGCAAGCAGGAAGATTCAGAGATCTACACACTGGTTAGCCTCACCTTATTCCCTGGGAAGGTTACAGAGCAAATCCTCTTAGAAGCTATTTTTTAAAACAAGAGACAAGAAGGTGACTGGAAGCAGTGAGAATGGTTTCCTAAGGGCAAATCACACCTAACTTCATTGCTTTCTAAGATGAGGTGAATGGCACTGTGGCCAACAAGATGGATGTGGATGCCATGTACCTTGATTTTTATCAAGGTGTTTGATATAGCCTCCCATAGTCCCTTTATCACTAAATTGGTGAGATATGGGGCAGATGAATAGATAAGGTAGGTAGAAAATTAGCTGGACTGCCAGGCTCAAAAGAGTTATCGGTAATTCAGAGCTCAGATTACATTCAGTAACTAATGAGGTTTCTCAGGGGTCAGTACTAGGACCAGTGCTGTTTACTGCCTTCATCAATCAAGACAGTGTGTTGTCAAGTTTAGAAACACCCAATCAGGAGAGCAACCAGTATGCTGAAGGGTAGGCTTGCTGTTCAAAGGGACCTAGGAAAGTCAGAGGAATGAGTTGACCAGAACCTCATGAAATTCGACAAGAGCAATAGTTCTGCATCTTGGGTTGGAATAACCCAAGGCAGGATTATTATGCAGGGGCTGACTGTGAGGGAAGCAGTTCTTTCTAGAGAAAAGGACATGGGGTAGGGGGGTTCCTGGTGCACAAGTTGAATGTTGGGCTGTATCAGTAAAAGAGCCAGCAGAGACCCAGGGAAGTGATTCTTTACCTCTGTTTGTCATTTGTGAGACAGCCTCTGGAGTGGTGTGTCCAGTTTGATGCTTCCCAGTACAAAAAGAGTATTGACGTACTGGAGTGAGTCCAGCAGAGAACCTCAGTCAAGGGAATATGGCATGCAAGGAGAGGTTTAAAGAATTGGGTCTATTCAGCTTGGAAAAGAAAAGGCTCAGAGGGAACTTCATTGCAGTCTACAGCTACCTGATAGGAAAATACAGAGTAGAGTTAGGCTCTTCTCAGATGTGCACAGCAATAAGAGGAGAGACAACAGATGCAAGTTGAAACATTTTACCTTGGGAGCTGATTAACTACTGGAACAGGTGCTTCAAGAGGCTTTGGAATCTCTTTCCTTGGAGGTGTTCCAGTCTCGACTGGACATGCCCCTGAGCAAACTCATCTAATTAGACTGATTTTGGGCGAGTGGTTGGCCTAGACGGTTTCTAGAGGTTTCTTCTGACCTAAATTATGATTGTACACCTCCCAGAAAGGGTTGCAATCACTTACTACGAACAAGACCAAATCTCAATGTATAATGATCTCTACCTTCCCTTTCTCAGTCTTTAAATATCATAGATGGTAGATAAGCAAAAGAAATCTAGCAAATCACCAAAATATAGTGTAGAGACACAGGAGCTTCCAATTTGCCCAGCTCATGGGTCTTGATAAAAGAGAGCAGCCAGAAGTAAATTATGGTTTAGAGACTGAAACAGAATTTCAGTTTGGCTTCCAGCTTTAATTCTCTGATTGCATTTCATTAGCTGATTTAAGATTATGGGCATAACACCTTTGAATATCCATACGTATGTTTTGTAGCCTATGTGTTCCTTACACTTTGAGCTGTACTTTTTTGTTTCCTGCCTTTCCCTGACAATGAAGTAAATACATTAGGATATAGTTATGAAGTTTCACTTTTTTTTTTCTTTGTTGTTTCAAGCCACCAACTCTCTACATGCATATGGGTCACTTACATACCATAAATGTGTTAAAGTGCACAGCAAGCTGACAGCTGCCAGAATTACTAAGTAAAGCTTTCATTTTCATTACCAGAGAGTGAACTGTTCCACGGGTCTGTTATTAAGGTCAGTCTGATCCAATAACCCATAGCTTCCTTGGACAGAATTACATCTCTATTGCTTTTTATCTTTGACTGGGTATGTACCAAAAGAAAAATCAAGGTGACTGCACATGGTTACAGATTAGGACAAAACAACCAACAGATATATTACATATGTCTTTCTTAAACTGAAATTAAGATTTTTGTTGTTCTTTGGTCTTCTTGTGAGCATTCAATCCTCCTAGAAGATCAGAAGCTGATGTCTTTTAACCTTTAAAAACATTGTTGTTTTGCAAAACTAGAGTGAGAATATTAAAAGCTCTCTTTTCCTTTCCTAGCCCTGTATGTGCATGTAAGCACTCATATCTCACTGGAAAAAAAAAATTCTTTATTTAGAAAAATTCAATCACCAATGAGTTTTTCCACTAATTTGCCAGCACTGAAATTGAAAAGTGAAAATACTTTCTGAACAGAAAAAGATAAGAGAGTGATGGTCATAACCTTTCAATCTCAAAGCTGTTTTCCTTCAGTGTTTCCTGTTGTGAATACAGTGCTATATAAAACATTTATAATCAAAATTACTTTTAAGTATGTTCATTTATAATAGATAACAAAAAACTGCTTAATAGCCTTTGCTGCATAAAGTCCTCTGGACTGTCTATACCTTTCTACAGAGCTAGGAGCCATTCCATCCAACATTATGCTTAACACCAATTCTGACAGAAACCACATGGAAATTATTTATCCATTTCACCTTTGTCTTCAAAATTCATTTGATTAGAGCTAAATTAGGTAGCACTGTATAAAGATGACTGAAATTTTTTTAGGAAACCACTTTATTAATTGAATATAGCACAATGAGTACAGTTTAGACCACCACCTTAAGTAGATATATTTTAACACATCTATTTAGTTGCAGCACAGTTCTTATCCCGTTGCAGTTCAGCAGAATCAGGTAAGATCTAAGGGAACTGTTTTGTGCTCAGGTAATTCTGTGTTAGTCATGGGGAATGATTCTGGTCTTTGCTTTTCCCTGGCCAACATGGCAACTACTTACTGCATCCCTTTCCCTAAAGAGGAAATCCCATTCTCCCTCCTCCTCCTTCCAAAACATTTCCCTCCCCTCAAATTTAAATACTGATATCTACAGTCCATTGCCACTTGAGCTCCATAAGAAATTACTAACTTCAGACGCTTTTTTAATATGCAACTCAAGAGACGTCACATACTGGAAAGCATAATTATGCTAGAAATACTTCAGTTCAGTAAAATGACTTCTTAAAGTAGCTCCAGTAATCTGTGACGCATCTGCTGCTACCTCCTTCTCTATACAGCCTAATGTGAGCTTAGAGACCTACCTTTCCCCTCTTCCATCATCTGCTGAACCTCTGACCAGTCAGACCCCCAGCTCGTTGTACAAGAGGGGAAAAAAACTTCTGTTGGCCCCTGTCTCCTGCACTCCTGGGCTGCAGCTTCAAACCTAGTCAATATTTGGTTGGAAGCCTGTCTGCTCTAGAGGATTATGTTTCACAGAGAAGTCAAACACGAAACAACACAGCACAATGTGGAGCAGGGAGGGGGTAGGGCTATCTTACCATAGCTCGTCATTATCAAACATGGAAACTTTAGATCAGCTATGGTTCCCACCTCCGTGCTTTGGAAGATGTGACTTTAGAAAGAATATTCTTGCACATGTACAAATAATCAGATCAGTGGGCTGCATCTTTCAACCAGAGGGGAAAGTTCAATCTTTGAAGTTATTAGGTAAACTAAATAAATTGGACTGGATTTCCTACTGTAAATCAGACCAATCTGTGTTTCAAAGGGGTCACGGGCATTTCACATGTTATTATCTGTACTGGCGTATGTGTGACCATCCCCTAAACTGAGTTTATCATCTGATGTTCTGGTCTAATGTTTTTAATCTTCTAAAATTTTATGGCACTAATACATGACAATGTATCTGAAAACAGGGACAGCTGTGGGATAAAACATGACTTCATATAATTAAGTGAATTATATATAATTTCTAGTGATACACAATTAATTCAGAGCCATTTATGCTGTCCTTAGGTAGTATCTGATACAGAGAACAGTACCTTACTACTGATATTGTCATATCTTTATGCTCCTGCTGTTGGGTCAACTTATGTCAAATGGAAAAGTGTGAAAGCCCCTTTCTATATGTAAGATGGTAATCAAAAAAATTCAATACAATGTCAGTGCCAAAAAAAACCCCTGAATTACACAGACTTAGAGAGGGAGAAGATGAGAAATAAGCAGTAATAACTTGAGCACAAAAAAAAATATATTCCAATAATTATTTGTAGCAAATGTAGCAACAAACAAGTACAAAAATCAAGGGAATACTAAATTAGTTTGTGCTTTATTGCTGATGACCATGAATATTTTCTCTAGTAAGAAAGTCCCTTAGTCCCTTTTTAAATTAAGTTCGTACATGTATGAAAATATAATGTGATGTAACTATTTTATTGTACTAAGTACAGTAAATCCACCATGGAATTAAGAAGTACTATTGCTTAAAATGGTATTTCAAATTCTTTTGCTTTCTTTACTGTCTAGCAGGCTTACAGGAATTTTCTAATTATACAAATTGTACCAGAAATGAAAAAAATGCTATTTCACAGTTTTTTTAATTGTAATTTCAAATTACTGAGAGCTTGACAGGAGAATGATCTGTGAATAATTAGTAAGTTCTTTTAGAGTATCAATGTTTCTATCATGTTATTCATTTAAGAACATTTTAATTCCTGAAAACAGAGGACAGAAAAATAAGGACAAGTCAGTATTACAGTTCAGTTTGATATATGAGCATACCACTCTGGTTTAATCTTTCATTTTAACAGCATATCAATTCTATTTCTATTCTTCTATTTTAATGATATTAGTTTCATGCTAAGTTCCTAAATGCCCTTAAATTCATCTGTCTTTTAAAATCAGTAGCTGGAAAAAAGGCATTTAGCAGTAGGATTTAAAAAAAAAAAAACAAACCAACAAACAAACAAACAAAAGAAAGATTCACAAAACCAAATATATTTCTGAAAATTAGATATTCCTTCCAATGCTGGTATCTGACAGTTAAGAGTAGGTCTAAATATTGATCTCTGTTAGGCTGCTTTTAGAGAGGTCACAATTTCAAAGTTATTTTTCTACATTTCCTATGATGGTCCCATTGCAGTTGAACAAAACGCATTTTCATCAAGGACATCGCACTTGATTTGGTGCTTTTAAATTCATTACAATTTATCACCAACATTTCCCTCCAACTTAAATGGACTTTCACAGCAGGACATCCTGTCCAAACCACAGCATGCTAGAGTAACATGTCTGAAAAATCACTCTCTCTCTTAAGTCATTCAGTAAGATTAAACTGGGAATAATTTGACCTGTTCCATATATTTAGACGAAAGAGCACTGCAGTGCTAAAAGTCCCCAAGGTAAGCAAAACAATGCTCTATCTTATTCTTGCCTCAATTATTTTCGAAGGTAGTGAGTGCTTAAAAAAGCAAAAAAAACAAATCCATCATATTTTCTCTTTCAGGAATGAAGTAATTCCTACTCCTTGTCATTTTCCTTCAAGATGACCTCTATCCAATCCTCTCTAAATGTGATCTATATCACACCAAAACTGACCAAATATAGCAAAAGACAACTCCCACTTCTAGGGATCTTCTAGTTTTGCAGTCATCTAGGCAAAAGTTTTTTTTCTCAAGATGAACAATTAGAAAAAGGACTTAGAATGAGAATTCTGATTCTTAACAAGACAGCAATATATAAAATTAATTTCCCTGCAGGTGCTGGTTGTGAAGAAAACAAGAAAACTGTTGCTAAAACCTGACTCCAGCCCAAGTCCAGCTTGAGATGTGGAGAGTACAAGGTACTCTAGCTGCACATTGTCCTGGTTTCAGGAGGGATGGAGTTAATTTTTCTCTCAGGAGCTCGTGTAGTTTGGATTTCAGATGTGAAGAATGTTGATAAACACACTGGTGATATGAGTTGTTGCTAATGAGACCAAGGATACTGTCTGGCTTTACAGATCTTGCTAATGTGCAGGTGCAGGAAGCTGGGAGAAAGACAGAATAATTGACTCAAACTGGCCAAAGAGAGTATTCCATGCCATACATAAGTGGGGGTTACCCGCAGAGTGGGACATCCATCTCTCTTGCTTGCTGGCATCGCTCTCTCTACCTTGCTGGTTCCCTTTCACTCTTTTGCTTGCTGCTTGGTTTTGTTTCTGTGATCGCTGCTTGGGACAGGCTGGTCATCAGATATGTATTGGTCACTGGGTGATGAAAAATCATGCATTGTTCATTCTGTATATTATAGTATCCTTATATTCTGTTATTATTCTAGTTTTCCTTTGCTATTTTAGCAAACTTTCTTCATCTCAAGCCACGAGTTTTCTTTCTTCCCAATTCTCTCCCCCATCCTCCTGGGGAGAGTGTGGGTGAGCGAGAAACTGTGTGGTGACCAGGGCTAAGCCACCATACACACTTTTCTGATTCCATACTTCTCATATTACTCTAAGCACAGGCAAGAACAGTATATAGGTAGTTAAGGCTTTAATGGAAGTCTTTAATTATATTGAATACAGGTATTTTTATTCAGAACAGTGTTAATGGTGTCTCTTGCATAACATCAGATTTTCTATTTTGATATTGACAGCCCTCAAAAGATGATACTGCTTGGTTTGGGAAGATGCTTAAAGCCAATCAGCAGGAAAAATCTTGTAAGATGAACTTATAGGCTAATTGTTGAAGGAAATTGTTTCTATATAAATCAAAAGGCGGCATCATGTTATAATAAAAGTTGCTAACGCGATAAACAAGGAAGGAAGGCTCACCATTTTAATGTATAGAAAAAAAATGAGTAAATACAGTTTCCCTTTTTCAAACCTTGATATAGCCACCAATTTTCTATAAACCTACTTAATATTTCCTCCTAGACGAAAACAAACTGGGTTTTAGGCACAGAGTAAGCAGAAGAAGCTAAAACTTCAAATAAAATATATTGGCAGATCCCTAACAGAAAAAAAAATCATACAATACCAGAGCAAGCATCCCACCACTTATCAGACAGTTACAAGAGAATGAAAAACTTGCTCATACTTGTGTCACCAGTTCTCAAAAAAGCTGAGGGCTATAGTTATGCACTGAAAAAGCAGGTCAGCATATTTCTTAATTTAATATAAAGAGATAACTGTATATTAAAGATCTAATATAACATCTAACAGAGGTTTGCTTAGAAGGACTTTTTAAATGTAAGAAAAAATAGGAATCAAAGTGTCAAGATGAAAGCTGAAAAGGTAAGAATACACAGAAATATAATCATGCAAAGTAATTTTCATATGAAATTATATTCTAATAGAATCAAAATCAAGTTAATATTTTTTCAAAGTTAATATTATTTTAAAAAATCAAATTTTAATTGTTATTAATTTAATGTACAGGCAGATAAACAGATTCACACAATATTAAAGCCAATTAAAATAAATTGTATTTCCTTTCACAATTTTTATGATGTTTGAAGAAAATAACAGTAATTTTTTCCTCTGGAAATTCTAATGATTCCAAATGCTCCATTTCTGTTGAGCTTGGTGGTGATCAAACTCTACACTAATCTTAATTTTCCTCTAGTCAAAGACTGTTTTGTTAGGAAAAAAAAAAAAAAAAAAGAAAAACATATGTAAGAACACAGCATAACTGTTATAAATGTAATTAGTAATAATATTACTGAGTGTGAAAGTAAACGAACACATTAGATAAAGTCCCTTGTAAAGTGCAGGTTATGCAAAAGAGCAGTGGTCCGTAAGGATATGTCACACCTGACTAATGTCGTGTCTGTGTAGCAGATGAAGAAGCTATCTTCTCCACATCTTACCAATGCATATAAGAAAAGTTCATTTCAATTTCAAATACATTCAAGTGTTCCCTGGAAATTTTACTTCCTATTTGGCCATCTCAACCAGATAATTCTATAAAACATGGCAATTTGGGCAAAGAGGGAGAAGGAAGCAGCCAGTGATATCAACACTAGATGAGGCCAAGAGACATCTTTTTTTATTGTAATCATTCAGCCCCAGCTGGCTTGTTACTCTGTTCTTGCTCATCTGTTTAATACTGTTTATCTGTGTTATGTTTGGTATCTTTTATTATTTTTACATCACTATTCTTGTGTTTTATTTTCCAGTCTCTTGAATAAGTTTAGGCTGTTCCAAGGAGTTCTTCATTTACCCCACTTCACTTCTAGATCTATTTGAATGATTAATGCATTTGTCATGTAACCACTTTTTGTGGTTTTATTTTCTGTGTTTTTCTTACTGTACTGAATTTTTTAGTTCTCGACAGTATTTGAGAGAAAGTTTATAGAACAAGTAAAGTAACCAAATCTGCTTTGCACTGTAATTTTAATCTAGTTAAGTGTAAAATTACATCTAGAGTAAAGCCAAAGGGAGGAAATGAAGATACTGGGCTTCAGAATAACAGAGTTTAAGGGAAAAAAATTCAGCAAGTTGAGTGCAATCGAGTGTAATAAAATAGCAGAGAGGAAACAGCAGAAAGAAATTGAAACGTGGATAATGAGATTAAAGTGTGCCCAAAGGATATGGAATGCATAACATACAGCAATAAAATGAGGAGTCTAAAAAGCCAATATGGCCAAAGGAGGGAAGATAGGAAAAAAAAACAAACCCACACAGTTAGAAAAAGCACTACTGCTTACTGAAATTAGAAATGAAAATATTTGTGTGGTCATCTTGACCCAGAGGTTTTGACAATACTTAAAACACCAAGTACAGAGAAAGACTTGAAGGAATAAAATTAGAAGCTGTAAATATTAAAACTAATTAAAAAACAATCCTGAAGTGTAAGACAGCTATACAGAAAATAGAATAAAAAAAACTATTTCAAGAGACTGAAGCAAGAAATTAGGAGGACCTTTATTTTTTCTCCCTACACATATTCCTATTCTCCTTTAAACAATAGAAGTTGAGAAATTACAGATACATTCAGGCCAAAGACATATAAGGCAGAGGTCTTTGGTTTTGAATTAGAATTGAAAAAAAAATCGATTCTGTGAACAATGATAGTTTATGACATTTTAAAAATACCTTTTTTAGAAAATTCTGATTTGGAGTGAGGCAGGTAAGAACAAATTTTGAGTGAATTTTACAAGAGGGAAAATCCCAGCTAGGATATTTCATTTTAACCTTCTGGATTTAAAGAAGGGTCAGTGTTAAAATATTTCATTCATTCTCTGAACAGATAGGAAATATTTTTATTTTAATTTCCTCAATGAACATTATTTTCTCTATAATAACCCACTGCATTTTGGATTAAGTCGTACATTTCATCTGCATTATCCAATGGATCAGTCCATTTGTAGGTATTAAGTCCGTTTGTAGGTATTATGTGGATTAGAAAAATTGCTGAGGAAAGCTATTTTCTTCTTTTAATAGAGCTACAGTACTCAGGAAGACCAGCAAATAGCAAATCTTATTGTCTACCAACTCCTACAGAGATTGACAGTTCAAATACAGTTTTGAAAACACATTTTCCCAGACCTTACAACTATGTCTTTCTAATTAATTATTTTTATTTGGGCAAAAGAGAGCAGGAGAGCAGACTTTGGCCTCTTTGTGGATCTGCTGGGCAAAGTACCATAAGATAAAGCCCTGGGGGGCGGGGGTGTGTGTGCAAAAAAAATGGTTAATATTCAAGGATCACCTTCTCCAAGCTCCATCCACGAGTGATGCATCTCAATAAAGAGGAAATCAGGCAAAAATGCCAGGAGGCCTGCATGGATGAACAAGGAGATCGTTGGCCAACTGAAAAACAAAAAGAAGCCTACAGAGGGTGGAAGGAAGGACAGGTAGCCTGGGAAGATTACAGAGATATTGTCTGAGCAACCAGAGTTCAGGTAAGGAAGGCTAAAGCCCTGACAGAATTAAATCTGTCCAGAGACATCAAGTGCAACAAGAAAAGCTTCTTTAGGTATGTTGGAGACAAAAGGAAGACCAGGAAGAATGCGAGTCCTCTCCAGAAGGAAACGGGAGACCTGGTTATCCCAGACATAGAGAAGGCTGAGATACGCAATGACTTCTTTGTCTCAGTCTTCACCAGTGAGGGCTCTAGCCACACTGCCCAAGTCGCAGAAGGCAAAGGCAAGGACAGAGAATGAAGAACCACCCACTATATGAGAAGATCAGGTTTGAGATCATCTAAGGAACCTGAAGGTGTACAAGTCCTTAGGACCTGATGAGATGCATCCACAGGTCATGAGGCAACTGGTGGATAAAGTTGCCAAATCGCTCTCCATTGCATTTGAGAAGTTGTGGCAATCTGGTGAGGTTCCCACTGACTGGAAAAGGAGAAACATAATTCCCATTTTTAAAAAGGGAAGCAAGGAAGACTCAGGGAACTACAGGCCAGTCAGTCTCACCTCTGTGCCTGGCAGGGTCATAGACTTTGGAAAAAAAGGAGGTGATTGGTGACAGCCAGCATGGCTTCACCAAGGGAAAATTGTGCCTGACAAATATGGTGCCCTTCTATGATGAAGTTACAGCACTGGTGGATAAGGGAAGAGAATCTGATACCATCTACCTGGACTTCTGCAAAGCATTTGACATTGTCCCACGTTACATCCTTCTCTCTAAACTGAAGAGACATGGATTTGATGGACGACCACTCAGTGGATAAGGAATTGACTGAATGGTCACACTCAAAAAGTTGTGATCAACAGCTCAATGTCCAAGTGGAGACTGGTGAGGAGTGGAGTTCTGCAGGGGTCAGTATTGGGGCCAATGCTATTTAACATCTTTGTCAGCAACATCGACAGTGCTATTGAGTCCACACTGAACAAGTTTTCCAAAAACACCAAGCTGTGCAGTGCAGTCAAAACTCTGGAGGGAAGGGATGGCATCCAGAGGGATCTCGACAGGTTGGAGAGGTGGGTATGTGCAAACCTCATTAAATTCAACAAGTTCAAGTGCAAGGGGCTATCAGGACAATGAGTTGGGGCTATCCCAAGCACAAATACAGGCTGGGTGGAGAATGGGCTGTAAGCAGCCCTGAGTAGAAAGATTTCAGAGTGCTGGTGGATGAGAAGGTCAACGTGAGCCAGCAATGCACACTTGCAGCCCAGAAAGCCAACTGCATCCTGGGTTGCATCAAAAGAAGTGTGGCCAGCAGGTCGAGGAAGGTGATTCTGCCCCTGTACTCCCCTCTGGTGAGATCCCACCTGGAGTACCGCGCCCAGCTCTGGAGCTCCCAACATAAGGACGTGGACCAGTTGGAGAGGGTCCAGAGGAGGGCCACAAAGATGACAAGAGGGCTGGAGCACCTCTCCTATGAGGACAGGCTGAGAGAGTTGGGGCTGTTCAGCCTGGAGGAAAGGAGGCTCAGAGCAGACCTTATAGGGGCCTTCCAGTACCTAAAGGTGGCCTACAAGAAAGATAGGGAGAAACTCTTCAGGAGGGCCTGTTTTCAAAATAGAGGGAAGTAAATTTGGACTGGACATAAGAAAAATTTTTTTTAGTGAGGGTGGTGAGGCACTGGAAGAGGCTGCACAGAGTGGTCGTAGATGCCCCATCCCTGGAAACATTCAAGGCCAGGTTGGACAGGGCTCTGAGCAACCTGATCTAGTTGAAGATGTTCCTGTTCCTTGCAGGGGAGTTGGACTAGATGGCCTTTAAGGGTGTCTTCCAACACAAACCATTCTATGATTCTAAAAGCTAGCAGAACTCAGCACATTTTCTTTTTATTTTACTTACAGAAAGTCAAAGATTTTTCTGGGAAAAGAGTAAAAATTTCAATTTTATTTATTGAAGTGTATTTTCTATTATAAATCAGTTCTGAAACATTAACTTCATAAATACTATCACAATAAAAAAAAAAAAGCTGTGGTATGCAAATGAAAACTGAAAACAAAGCACAATTTGTCTGTTACACTATCACTGCCTTCCTCTCAATTTTTTTCTCTTTCTTCCTCCCTTACTCTATCTGCATTTAAGTCCAAGATCTTCTGCTACATGACTGGTTCATGCAGATATTCTCACCACACAAATGAAAGCTATTTTTGCTAGCACTTGAGCCATTAGCCTTTCTAAGTAAGGGAGGTACATTCCTGCAAAAGGTAGTTAAGAAAATATAAGTAACAGTCCTTCTGTGAATCACTTTCTGAGAACCTTACTCTTTATGAGTAAGGTAAGCTCTAGAGGGAGCTTAATAACTTAGATTCATGAAGCTGAGAAGGTTAACACTCTTTTCTTTTCTTTATGCAGCCACCTCACAGAATAGCAGCTTTTCAGTAAACTTCCAGGGACAAATATTTAATCCTAGAAGAGATGCACTGAGTCACTAATTTAGCTGGGAGTTCTGTATTAAAACAGGTTTAGACATGATTTCATAATTTGTTTCAAATAATAAAAGAAAAGCATTTCAGACAGAACAACAATAATCAAGCAATTGGTATTACGAAAAAGCTTGCTTTTAGCATGATCCTGGTTCATACATGTTTCCTAACTGACCACTAACAGAACAAGACTACTGAGCTAACTGATGTAACAGGGAAGCTAAGAAGGAAAAACTTACAATGAAATCAGAGAATGAGAAACAAATAGTTAAATAGTTTGAGAGAGTAATAGTTCATGGGTCATTTAGACGTACCCATGATGTACCATCTGTTTCTGGAGATAATTTATCACTGTGGCAACCAGCAAGAAACTTTACAAGTAGATCTATGCCTCTCCAAAGTAATAAAATGATGCTTTTAAGGTTCTTGTACAATAAAGCAACATAGAGTATCGTATAGTTCCTGTCACTGTTTTTTGGCACTGTAGCACACTTGGCTGGAATGGCAACTGGCCCTTAGCTACTTAGAACTATTATCCGGAATACCTCAGAGGTAGTTCAACAAAATAAATAATGAAAATATCCCCATGGGGAAAAACAGCATTTTCCTGCAACCTTTTTTTTTTTTTTTTTTTAAATAGAATATGATTTTAACAATACAAATCTGGGAAGGAAAATAGTTGACAATGAGAAAACAAGCTAAACTAAATTTTAAAACCTTAAATTAAAAACAGTTTTGTTTCTCAAGTTTATGCCTGTTACTTATCATCAATTATTTTCAAAGTGACCCTGATGAAAGACTGGATTTCAAAGTCAGATCATCATTTAAGGTACTCATATTGGAGTTTCATATTGAAGAAATATTTGCTTCAAGTCAAAAAGAACAGTTGAAACCCATGAAGAAGTTACTTTGTGATTTGTCATTTCTGCCTCCTCTCCGTATTAACAAAGTGATGAAATAGATTAAATACAGCAGAACAATGATTTGAAATCATAAGAACAGAGGAGCATTGATATCAATAATCATTCTTCTCCAGGTAAACACCTATCTATGCCAAATTAAACCTCTTGATTATTTCTTGGACTTCTCTTTCCATGTAGAAAGTTCATCACTTTCAAAGACAGGGAAGGGAAGAAAATTCCCCATGCCTCATAAGAATCTGTTTTGGTTATTTTTTTCTCTTGGGGTAAGAATCTGGAGTTGTGCCCTGTTGCACTTGTTCAAAGCTTAACATTTTTACAGTGAAGATGGTGAAGCACTGGAACGGGTTGCCTAAGGAGATGGTGGATGCCCCATCCCTGGAAACATTCAAGGCCAGGTTGGACGGGGCTTTGAGCAACCTGATCTGGTTGGAGATGTCCCTGCTCCTTGCAAGGGGAGGGTTGGACTAGATGACTGCTAAAAGGTCCCTTCTAACCTAAACCATTCTATGATTTATGATTTCTTTATCCAAGTGCTTGATATTGAGAAAATAACTTAGTTAACACAGTTTTAAAGAAAGGCCTTTTACTGGGCAGATTGCCTAGCACTGAAGAGACTCAATATTAACACAAGACAGCATGGCAGAGCTGTCTTCTTCTTCCTATGGACTCATGGTGTTTTAAAAGTTGTGTTTTACCGGTACATCACATCTTTTGTTCCAAAACCCCAGTCCTTTAAACTCACGTTCTCATCCTTCAGGATCCATCCTTATAGACTTGTCAGTATAATTACCTAAAGAGCATGCTTTCCACTGGAGTGTTTAAATAATTCTTTTTAGCATTAGAA
Organism: Tetrax tetrax; assembly: GCA_009806455.1. Classification (NCBI taxonomy): domain Eukaryota; kingdom Metazoa; phylum Chordata; class Aves; order Otidiformes; family Otididae; genus Tetrax; species Tetrax tetrax. Next base: position 275,286 of record WHYT01017429.1, read on the forward strand.
TCATAGAACAGCTTGAGTTGGAAGGGACATCAAAAGGTCACCTAGTCCAACCACCCTGCAAGGAGCACTGATATCTTTTAGAACCATAGAATAGTGGAGTCCAGTTCTTTTCTCAGTACACAAATATAAAATTATATGCAATTCCACACCAAAGTGAGTATCAGTAGATCAGGACACTTGAATCCTTAGCTATTTAATCTATAAGATTCTAATATCTTATTGTGTTCAAGGACTCTCAGCTCTGTTTTTACATTTTGGGAGCAATTATTATGCTTATTCACATTAATAATAAGTCATTTTTTTTCCATGCATGCATATATTAAATTAAAATTATCCCATATATTCACATTTCAGTTCCCAGTATTTGCCTTACCTAGTAAAATTCATTCATTGAACAGACTTTTGCGCCATTGTCTTATCTTCTGACAACAAAGTGTATTATGTTTTTATGTAGCGTCTGTGATGTACAGTATAGCAAAAACTTTTTATAAGGAGTTTTACAGAGTAAAACCATGTAATAAGGCACATTTGGCACTAGTCTTGAAGATACTGGACATTGCCTCTTAAGGTTTGTATGCCATTGTAGTAAATGAGGCAAAGTCAGAAGTGTTAGCTATTGATATGATTTCAGTTGATAAACCGTTATTTATTCTTTTTGAAGGCATTTGTATGTGTGGATTTGGTGTGCATATTTTTATGTGTAACTAAATAAAATTAAATTATATTAAAGTAATATAAAACAATAAATTATATATTATATAGAATATAATAGTATATAATATACAATATTTATATAATAAATTTTTATATAAATGTAGTTATCACTGACAAGCATCTTATTGGTGAGAATTGTGGTTTTATGTCAACACTATTCCACGTATTCCATATTCCAATGGCAAGCGCAAATGGTTATAATGCAGTATGTTGCACGTAGTGAGAGTAGCTTTTAACCACTGAGTAAAGACTAAAGCTTTTGCTCAATGTTAAACCAAGGAACACATTAAATCCATTTGTAATATATTACAAGGCAGCTAGTTCAGTACCTATCTTTTCCAAATAGCATAATTCTCCCTTCATTTTAATGGATGTGTTCTTAACGATCTTGCAAACTATTATAATCAGGTTTTTTGTTGATATAAAATTCCAACTTGCACATGCTTGCACACTGTAATCTCTTAGGAACGCATACAAGCTCTTTGATTTGACAGTAACAGATAGGGTTGGATTTCAGAAACTTCAGAAGAGCTTTGGTTGTGGAATAACAAATACACATCCAAATTCCTTTTGTCCAGACATTAACAAAAAATCATTAAGAGAAGACTGCCCTTGAACCTGGCATAGAAAGTTCAGATCACAAGGGCTGGAACTCATCTGAATACGTAACGCACTCTGGAATAGACTCTTTGGCTGACTGAAAGCCATTTCACCCTTTATGGTTCAGAAAAGCTGTCCACTATTGTCAATTAAATTGTTAACATATTTAGGGACAAGATCACAAACAGGCCAGACATTAGAAGTGGATTAAACAAGACATTTCATTATACTAAGCACCCCAAAAAGACAAGGTTCATCAGTGAGGAAAAAAACTTCTACCACACTATGAAATTCCCTGCATCTTGGCGGGGGGGGTGTGTGTGTGTGTGTGTGTGTGTGTAAGTTTTGAAAAGTAACTAGGAAGGACAGCACAGAAAAAACAGGCCTTTAAAAATATCTCTCCCTCTACCCTTCCACCTCTCTCTCACTAGTGTCCTGAAAAAAATCTCAGAAGAGTCTATTGCTTCATTAACCTTAGATCTGAACTGGGCCTGAGTTCTAACTTTCTGTTCTGTTGGATAAAGTAAGCTATTGCTGACTCTAGTGCAGAGCACAAAGATAACTGCCTTCAGCTATGATTAAGAAAGGTTTATTCACTCTATGTTCTGCATATACTTCAGTACTCAAAGACTATAAATGCCTTTTTCCTCATAACTTGATTTGAGAAAATTTTTTTTTTTTTTTCATAGTGGTTTTTCACTTGCTTCAAGAAGAATTCCTACAAAGAAAAATTTTGTCGTATTACTTATGGTTGTTACCCAAGTTCTCTCAGGTAACCACCTAATTTCTCAGCTAAGGGTAGACATTTGGGCATAGACTTCTATGAAGCAGAATAACTGAAAGATGGTTTTGAGGAAGTGACCACATGCTTTGTTTTCCTTCTTTTACACTGCCAATAGGTCATTAGACTGGTGAGCTAATCAATATGGTCTTTCTCACCTCCCAGAGACCAGTGGTATTTTCTTTATTTGGTTCTTCAACCATTTGATCATCTGATGCAACTTTTGATCCAACTCAGTGGCTGCCTCTTCATGTGTAGCATCAGGATACAGTGAGAACCTTTCACTCTTTTGGAAGCAATTATAGTTTGTGAGTGTTTTTGCCTTTAAAGTCCATAGGCTATTTTCATACATCCAGAAACTTTCCCATTAAACACTCTGAGGCATTTCTAACAGGATTAAGTCTGCAGAGCTCCACCTTCCTACAAGTTTCTGGCTGCAGTCAGAATCAGAACAAAACTGCATCACCAAAACACTCATCAGTTCATGTCCTCAGGTGACACCAGGTGGCTATCTGAATACTCTGAAATTATGCTAAGTATATATATTTTCTGTGACTATTTGGGAGTAACTTTACCAACTTCTCCTTCAGATAAATCTTCAGAGACACAGTGTTTACTACACAGAATGCAGGTATGCATCATGCAAGTAAGAGCAGTGGGAGGAGATTTATAAACAAAGTTAATACCATTACTCGTAATTTTTGTTTTGACAGCCCTCAGAAAAGGCACTTGTATGGAAACTTAAGTATCTATTTAAGTGTTAAAAATTATAAGTCTGAACTAAACTTTAGCATGTCATAGAGCACATTTTAGCTCCAACTACATACCAAAGAAAGAGCGCCATCTAAAACACCGGTACACAAAGGCATACAGATAGGGAAGTAAATGAGAGGGAGCAGTTGCAGAGTTGTGGTATCTTTGGAATTACAGAGATGCAATACCATAGCACATACAAGAGGAGTGTTCTATTAGATGCGTACAGGCATTTCAGGAAAAACAAACAGGGAAGACAAGAAGGCAACATAGAGTGGTGTTAGCAATCCAGAAAACTTTTTGAGTTGCATTGGACACTACTTTTGATACGCATGAGCTGGATAGGCAAAGAGAAGAGGTGCTCTGCTGCATCTGCTCTTTGTGAAAAAGGAGACACTGGCTGAGGACTGGTACTGCAAGGCAGCCTTATGTGCCATAACCATGACAGGGTAGAGTTTAAGAAATTGTGGAAGTGAGGAAGGCAAGAAGTAAGAGGATGGCTCTGGGCTTCAGAATACGACACTGTTTTGTTTAGTGAACTGATAGGAATCCTGAAGATCAAAGGACTGGAGGAAAGGTGATTGATCTCCAAAGTCAACCACATAAGTAGACATGGTGGTTGTTTTTTTTTTTTCCCTTGTGTTTTGTCAAGGCGCAGTGAGACTTGTGCACGTGCTGTTATTTAGTGTGGCTCTGAATGTGCAGCTGTCTGTGTAAGGGAGCATCAATGAAAGTTAAGCAATGCTTTAAATCCTCTTAACCCTTAAAGTAGGAGCTATACCTAAGTCTTAACTACAAAGAGCTGTATCCAGAGTCTGGAGTGCTCTATGGTAAAAGTACAGAAAGCTAAACAGGTCTTGTTTAAGAAGTAAATATTCCCCCTAGCCTATCTAGGGATAGTATCATTGCACAGGAAGGGAGAGAAAGTTAAAGCAGACATCTGTTGTCTTCTGTCAAGGGAGACTTTGGAGTTAGAAGACTCATAGCTTTTGCATTAAGAAGCTATGTTGTAGATACACTCACTTCAGGAACGTTAACTGCATCCTCCCCCGTGGGCAAGAGTAGGCAGAGTTACAGCTCCTCTGTGGACCCTGAAAACACTGAGGGATGCAGTTACTCCCCTGTAAAGAAGTCTGAAATTACTCCTGTTCATATACTTCACACTGAGGAACATTAGCAGGTAATTTAGCTGGTATATAGAGACTTCAGATAACAAAGTCCAAAATACAGCTCTTGTTGAGTAGCACTTCAGTCTGAAGAACTCTGAGTAACTGCTGGAGACTGAAGCCTTCTCCCGTGCCAAGTATTTCTGTGAAAGTCAGTATTCTTAAAGCACATAAGAAAATGACAGTAGATTTTAAAGGTTTCTCTAGAAGTTCTTTGGAAAGAGGAATGAAACAAACAAATTAAAAAAAAAATCCCTGGAGAAGTTTTCTGTGAATGTTTCAATTTTATTTTATTAGTAGCACAAGATGAGATTATTCAAGGTCAAACATATCTCTACTCCATGACTCACCTAGGATCTAGAAGCTGTCAGAGCTGCCCAGGTGTTTACTCTGATGGAGATCCTAGACACACTGAAGGCAATGGCAGAAGTATGCCCAAAGAACAGACTTTATTGTTCAGTCACTTTATTCCCTTACTACTGAGTCTTTATTAGTTCAGTGATAGACTGCTACAGAATGAAATGTACTCAGAAGTCACTCTCACTATTATTTTGCAAGTTTAAAAGTCATGACTGTTACTATGACCCTTTCCCAGAGCTGTAGTGTTCTGCTCTTGCAATCTAATCTTTTCTTTTTGGAAACAAGAACTATTAAAAAAAAAAGGATATTCCAAAAATTTCTTCTTAACAAAGAAAATCATAATGAAAACAAAACCCAAATGTTTATGCCATAGTAACCTTCAGGATTTTTAGTACTGTCAAGTCATATGACGCTTTTTTCCATTTCTCTCAATTCTCCTTCTATATCTAAGTTGACAGAACTTCAGTTCTACATCTGCCCAAGGTATTGCTATTGCAAGCTTATCTAGAAGGTACCATGCCATATTGCAGTTGCCTGTCTTACATGTTGAATTCAAGTTGTCTTAAGCAGAACATAAGCTGATCACTGAATGGTCAAGAGTGAAAAAAAAAAACAAACCCTTTTTAATTTGATCCTCAGTTACTAGTATTACAACCCCAACATTTGGTTCTGTGTTCTCCAATTTAGAAACTAAACTACATGATGTCCATAAGCTTGTCTAAGTTCTGTACAAGAATCTGGAAGCATTGAGAAACACAAGAGAAAGCCTGTGAGATAGGGAATTATATTGCTTCCATTTTATCCACAAACAATGCAAGATTTGTGCTGTTTGACTCAGATCTGATAGCAGGTATGAGACAAATGTGAAAACAGGCACTAGAAGTCCAAATTATTATTTTCCAGCAATTATTTTGTTGCAGCTTAATTTATTGCCTGAAAATGTTTATGCTAGAAAGGAGCAGGAACCAAAACCTAGGCTGAAACCCTCCTGAAGAACTCATTGAAGAACTCATGACTTTGTCCTCATTACCTAATTAATTATCCTCAATGGGGAGTGAAAAGTCATATCCTAGTTTAGATCTAGCTTGTTTAATCTTTAGAATTAACTTTTTTTTTTTTTCAGAAAAAGATGTCAGACTGCAGAAAGCAGCATTTATTTTTTTATTATTTATTCCTCACTAATTCACAGCTCTGTCAATTGACATTCTCATTCACATTCACATTCTCCTCCCCTTTTCTGACTTCACAGATAACTTGCTCCATTTAGTTTCGGTGACAGCATATGACTCATTATCCAACATGTACACTGGGACATTAAAAAGAAAGCAACAATGTTAGATGGCAATAGATCAACCAGAGTACATTTATTCTGTCTTTTAAGCAAATTACAAGGAAATTATAATAAAACTTCCAAATCTTTGGCAAAACTCTAAAAATATTTATTTCTTAATGTTCTGGTTTTGTTTAGTGAGGGGGGGCCAAGGTGGCAGCTTCTGTAGGAACTTCTAGAAGTCGCTCCCCTTTGTTCAGTGGACTCGGCCGGGCCTAGAGCAGACCCACTGCTGGCCAAGGCCAAACCAATTGGGAGCAAAATGTTCCCTGATAATGCCTCTGCGATAAGATATTTAAGAAGGGGAAAATAGGAAAAAAAGAGGGGAGAAGATGTGAAACAGCTGAGCGGGGGCAGAGAGGGGGAGGCACAAGCCTTGTGGGCCTTGCAGGCCTCACTCTCTGGCCTCCCACCAGGCAGCTGACTGGGCCCAACTCGGCCCAGCCTGGCTGCAAGAAATGGAGAGGAGATGAGATGTGAATGAGAGGTAAAAAGATCCAAAGAGGCGTCTGCCAGCCTGTTGTGAAGAATTTTTTTATGAGGTACAACAGCAGACGCCAAGGTCAGTGAACAACGAGGGGAGGAGTAATGCGGCTCCCGGCCAAGATTCCCCTGCAGCCTGTGGCGACGACCATGGTGGAGCAGGTTGTCCCCCTGAAGCCCATAGAGGTCCACAGAGGGGCAGAGATTCACCTACAACTCATGGAGGACCCCATGTTGGGGCAGATGGATGCCTGAAGGAGGCTGTGGCCCATGGAGGGCCCGCTGGGGCAGCTGTTCTGGAGGGACTGCACCCTGTGGAAGAGATGACCCACACTGGAGCAGTTCCATGAAGGACTGTGGCCCATGGGAGGGACCCCACGATGGAGCAGAGGAGGAATGTGAGTTCTCCCCCTGATGAGGAAGCAGAGGCATGAAACAATGTGTGATGAACTGACCGCGACCCCCATTCCCTCTTCCCCCCTGTGCAGCTCAGGGCAGGTGGGAAGATAGTAGACATAATGTTAAGCCTGGGAAGAGGGAGGGTGGAGGTTATCTTGGTCCCTGTCTCATTCTCCTGCTAGTTTTAGAAATAAATGAATAGTTTTCCCCAAGTCAAGTCTGTTTTGCCCGTGACGGTGACTTTAAGGATTTCTCCCTATCCTTATCTCAAACCTCAAGCAGTTTTTTTCTTATATTATCTCCCCCTATTCTCTTGGAGGGTGGGGGGAGTGAGAGAGAGACTGCGTAGTCTGGTCCTGATGGGGGCTGAACTATGACACTTAACTACAAAGGAAAAAGAAACTGGAACAAAGGCCTATTGTGGTGAACGGGTTTTTCTGTTTTTTCCATAATTAAGAAATTTATGAAACATAGATGAATTAGGGTATATGAAAGAGGAGGAAGGATAAATTTGGGCAAAAATGAGAAACAGAAGGGGGAGATGGAGGAGGTATGGAGGATGTTTGCATATTTTTCCAAAACCCAGCCACAACTATTCTGTAACTTTTTTAGCCTCCATCGTGCATTGACTTACACAGTTTTCTAGATCCTTCTTGGAGCATCAGGAAAGCATTGGGAAGCAGCACAGAATGTGTTAAATTAGTACAGATATGCTTTTTTGTTTCTGAGGAAAAAGGTGTGGTGTTCTTTTAAGACTAGTCGTTCAAAAGTGCGTAAGAGGTTAGTTTTGTATAGATTGCCAGCAGAATGACAGGTGAAGCATTTGCTTTAAACACGTACAAGGGAATGTACTTTGTAAGGAACAATTTAACCTACTTGTACACAGACAGGTTGATAACTAATTCAGAGTCTTTTCACAGGAGAGATTCAAATGTCCACATGAACATTACAAAGTAGCTGCTTAGCCTGAATATACCAAAATAAGTCAAGAACAACACAAAGTTATCAACATCTGAAACAGACATCCCAATAGAAGCCAGCCTACAAGCCCATTTTCTTTTTACCTTACTAAGTCTATGCTAGTCTGCATTGCAAAGAGGAAACACTACTCCCAGACTCAATTTTTAAATTGCACAGTCCTCTATCTGCATGTTGCAGAATAGTTATTGCCACTGCAGGTGCAACTTGTTTTCTGTCCATCTGACAGGAAGGAAAGATTAAGCCTAGTCAAACCATTATTTTGTGTTATGTCTCTATGGAATATTTTTCTTTGTTTTTTTTTTGTTTTTGTTTTTGTTTGTGTGTGTGTGTGTGTGTGTGTGTGTGTGTAAGCATAGGTCCAAAGCAGGCAACATTACTGTACATTTGAGTTTGTGGCAATGTGATTTTTCTACTGGCCAATGTTAGTAACTGTCCAGAAACAAAGTTTTGAGAGAATCACTGGAATTATTTCTCTTTTTTGTTTTACAATTTATGATTTATGGGGAAAGGTAGATTGTCTTGTTACTAGGAAATAAACAACTGTGAATTTGCTAGGCATGCAGCAATTTAGTTTACATATTTTTGCTTAGTTTAAAACAATTAATCTTGTGCTAAACCCAGGTTGGGTTTATCATTCCATTAGGCTCATCGCAGAATACAAAAATGACTTCTGGACTGGAAGACGAGAGGGAAGGAGAGGTGTAATATTTTCACTTGCCTAGAGTCACACAATCATGTTCAGTTATAAATCTGTTGTCAGTTCCACCGGTCAATAACTATTAGCAATAAGCACCACCAGTCACCAGCTTGACACTGATGAATGGTATAACCAAGAATGGAAGAAATCTCCTGATAGTGGCATCTAGTCTCAAAGAAGCCATCCATCCTCCTCTTTCTTTCTCCTGTCCTTTATCCCAAGGAGTTATTGCTCTAAATGCATACCACTCCTTTTTTCCCTGTCTGAAGTTACGTTTAGTACTAACTTTACTTTTGTGTTGTCTTTCACACATACATCTTTCTATGCAACTCATTAATCAATCAATCCTTCTACAGCAATTTCTAAAACATAAAAGCTTTAAGTATATAAGTATTTCTGTTTTCCTACAAAGAAATTCAGAAGTTAGAAACAGGAGAAACTATCATACAGCAAAGTCAACTTTCCATGGATAAACAGACAAGTAATCTTCAAGGTTAGCTGTTGAACAATTTCATTATTTTATGGGAGAAGAGTCTTAGATTTCCACATTTATATATATTTTCCTGTACATTTATTGTATCTGTTTATTTAAATTCAAATAGCTTTGACATTGAGCTAAAATCCACATGAGCAACGTTTTTCACTGCTGGTAGCATTAACTTATGCTAGTGTGATTAAGACAGTAGAGTTAGCCTTGCACATTTATGCAATAATGATGGTATCTTTTTATCTACTACAGTGTAAAATAAATACTTTTGTTGAATTTCTCTTCAGTTTCAAAGCTAGTACACTTATTCTTAGGTCTTATCCCTCTGGATTTTACAAAGTTGCTTCACAGAAAGAATTGAGATACCCTGACAGTGGAAAATACTCCGTACAATTTCAAATGGCACAGAACTTAAGTTCTTCTTTCATTTATTCAAATGGTTGTAAACTACAAATTACATACCGTACTTTAATGGAATTTTCAGAGTTTGATTATATCTCTAGTTTTGTTTGAATGTAGACATATTTTTCTATTCAAAGGCAATTTTGTGCAAACAAATGCCTTCTGTGGTTTAAAGCTTCAGATCAGGTCTGTATAAAACTGGTCCTACCCCTATCTGTGAAAAAATACTAATATTGAACACACTATGTTGCTTTTACTATGGTTTTGGTTGTGTTGTTGTTTTTTTTTTTAAATTATTATTTGATCTCAGTAGTATTCTTTTTAGAAAGCATAGAATCATTTTTAGATTTTTTTAAATGAAGTTAGTTAAAAACAAAAAGCAGCAAAAGATGTTGATGTAAAAACATAGAGTTTTCTTCAACTCTAATGGACTGGGAAACTCTATTCTCCAGATCATGCCTTACAGGGAAGGCAAAACAAAGCCACTTTGGGACAAAGTAATACAAGTGTTTTAAAGGAATAGTAGTTGTATCCTTTTTTTGTTTACTTCCCAAGAATTTGAGTTATGTAGGTAGAGATCCATTTAATGTAATCTCATCTGATGTTGTGATGCTACCATTCAATTTGTCTTCAACTGGGTGGACACACAGGAAACCTTCTCAGTGGCAGCCTCTGAGATTTCCTTAGATTATTGTTGTGCTCAACTGTTCCTCTAAAGAAGTATTATTGCAGTTCCAAATGGGCCTTATAGAAAAGGATTAAATGCATTATATAGGACAAGTCACGTCACAATATCCTGTTATTATGGCTAACACCCGCATAAGTTGTGCTTAGAGAAAGGCCACATTCTGTTAAAATATCCTGTCAGAGTTAAAACGCACAATCACGCCCTAGTTAAGCTTACCTAATTTTAACACAGCAGTACGTGTCTTAGTGTCCTTATGAAATATAGCAAACAATCCTTAAAGTCTTCAGCTATATATCATCCACACACTGAGTATTTTATGGCCAATCCACATTTTATATTAAATTCCTTGGCTTTGCATTCCAGTGATCTTACCACTTTGGTCCATGGTGCACCTTCACCTCACCCTGGGCAGGCATGTGCTCTCTGTTCAGAATTCCACCTGAGATCGAAGTACTGACTGTCCAATTGGGATCTGCACTGTGGACCATCAAAAGTTCTGGATTTGTACTGTACATTTACAGCAGTCCTTACGCCTTTTTTCTGTTGTTTGCTGCCTTGAGGACAAGGGTAGCCTTATCGGCAGCTTGCCACATTGTCAAAAGGAAAGAAAGCATCCCAGCAGTAAAGATCTTCTGTTGAAAACACAGCAAAAGCACCCACACAAATACTAGAAAGGTGCATTTTCTCAGCTTTTACCCTAGTTACAAATAAAAAACACAACATCTGTTCTATCTAGTAATGATGTGATCTAGTCGCTTTCATATTGCTTTTTCTCACATGATAAATATATTTGCCAGCCAAATGACAAGCTGAGATTCAGACGATAACATTTTGTGAACAGTATATGGTATGGTCTTGCAGCAGAAGCCAAACTGAATTCCACTTTTATTGTCCATTTCTTCTTCTGCAAAGAGCAGCAATTAAATAATAAATAGTAAAGAGTCAACAGTTAGATTATGGAAAACTGCAAGAGTTAATTTCTCATCCTTTTCCTTTGTATTTTAGTTTAAAATCAGAACAATAAACTTTTCAATTTATTTTGTATTTTTCAGAAAATATTTACTGAGGAATGGGATGAAGAATTTAACTACTACATGGGAAATACTTTTCACATAATAAAAAGAAGGGAAAAATGAAAGTATAGAAAGTTGGAGGTATGTGCTATTTTCATCATTGCAGTAGAGGCAGGAACCAGATGACCACAACATCACACTGCCAACATACTGAGGAAACAGAGCATATTGTTAGTGCTATTTGAGTCACAGCAAAAAAACAACACAAAGTTGTGATCAGACTTCTATTTTTATGGTCACTAATTAGCACAAGATTGTCCACCCTTCTCATCTCAAGCATGTCTTATCTGCTTATATTCTACTTTCTCTTTTAACTTATTTATTCAATCTAAGTATAGTTTACAGCTAGCATGCAAATGACTGGCTAATAGCACACTTGTTAGTGGCTTCTGTCATGCATGTTCAATTTAATAATCTTTTATGAATCAGTCAGCTGCACAACATGTACAGACTGCAGATCTAATGCAGCTGAGGCAACAAGCTAGAAGAACTAATGACTAAATCATTGGGAGAAAAAAACCAAACTTTATATTTCTACAGTGTGACAGAGAAATTCAAAATCAGAAGTGGTTACCATCTGATAGTCTATGTGAAACAAATAAAGCCTCTGCCAAGTAACCCATGCAGTAGTGTTCTCACTTCTTCTACCGCAAAGAACAATTTCACATCATCTAACGCAAAGCAAGATACTTAATGGTGTCTTTAATCAGAAACAAAGATGGACACAAATATGGGTTTGGGTTTATTTTAATATTTCAAAACAACTCCTCCCTGGGAGTATCAACTAAGTGTTTGCACTTTACGTTGCATTAAACGAGGTCTCACCAACTCCAATCCGTTCAGTTCAGGGAACTTCAAGAATTACCTCCTCCTTCCATCCCACTCCAGTTTACCACAAGGAGTTTTAGTTCAGGTCAACAGCAAGGAACTACTATGCAATGCTACCAGTAGGCAAGCAGTATAGCTAGTTTTTTTTTCTGCTCCCCCAAGGATTTAGTTTTCACTTTTGCTGAGCATTTGAAAGGACTCCAAGTCCTACCATTCACCTGTTCTTATTTCTTTATTTTGCTCTTCTAACTACATTTTCATTTCCTGTAGTTGTTTACATTTCAGACCCTACCTATCATTTAACTCCTTTCTAACTTTCAAGATAAAGAGGAAAAAAGTGCACATGCTGTCTCATAAGGATTTATATTCAGACTAAAGAATTATATCTTTTTAGCTGTGGGGTCACAGCTGCCTGCCTCTCTTTTCTACTACACTAGTTAACCGCAGAGATTGGACCCCTCAGGGCAACCACCCTGTTCAAGAAAAACAAATGGAAATTGTCCTGTCCTTTTCAAGAACAGCATATTTATCTACTAGATATTTAGGAAAGACAATTCATTCAAGGACATGGCAGTATAAAGTACTTTTTTTTTGGTTGAAATGTATATACGTTACAATGAAATACTAGCAGCATTTTAAGCAAGCATAGGTAGAATCCTCAGATAATTCATTGTCAGTGCTTGTATTAAAGTTTAAGAAGAGAAAAACAATACAGGATGTATAAAACAAGAAAAAAAAAAGTTGATATGATATGAATAAAAGTTATCCTGAACCTGAACTGAAACACTGTTGTTTGTTTGTGGTTTGGTTTTTTTTTTTTTTTTTTTTTTTTTTTTTTTTTTTTAACAGTGACATAGTTTCTTCCTTCATCTTCTCTCTTTTCAGATAGGATTGAAATCAAAAGTCTCAGACCACTAGAAGAGAGACTTTGGTGCTCAGAAAGGGAGTGTCTGCTCCACTATTTAAGCTCCAAGGATCATCTCTAGCTTGGCTTAGCAGTTCTCCTGTCTTGGGTAGATTTAGGAATATTCTTTGTTTCATTTGAACATTTTTTGTAGCAACTAAGCTCTCTTTCAACCTCCTCTCTTTCTAAGTCTGAAATTCAATTTTATTGACCTTTAATTTCTTCACATTCAGAAAGAAACTGTAAAAAGAATCATGGTCACACTATACACACATGAATGGATTCTATCTTACTACAGCATAGCTAAATGTAGTTATTGCAAAAAGATGTTTTAGACACACAGACATGGTTCAACTGACTTGAAAGAAAAACAAGTAGTTAGTCAATATTATTAGTTAAAAAGAGAAAAATTCTGTCCAAGTTAGTGTTCTCATTTCGCTGTGAGTTCCTTTTGAGTTCTGAAATGGACTATTCTATTAGAGGAGAAAAAAAATAATAATTTTTAAAATCTACATTGAATGTATTTCCCGAACAGGTAAAATTTTGCTAATGACAGAGTAATAACATTACACACAGCTAAGTTTTTCCACTCATCTCTCAGTAGTTATTACAACACTAGTTCTCAGGAGAATAAAAGGGATGAGCCAAATAGAAAGATGTTCAATTTTACTTTTCCTCTTGAGGAAGAGGAAAAAAGCCATCAACAAAAAGCTCTACTATTATGCTAAGAATTAAAAGATAAAGTAATAGAGTGATTGAGAAAGCAACACGAAAATCAGGTCCAGATGTCTTTTACAGACATAATTAGTAGGGAGGAAATTGGATGAAAGCCAGTCTTAATAAAATGATGTTGTGTCAGATACAGAAATATGTGAGTTTCACAAATGAAAATCTGTATTGTTATGTTTTTCTGCATCAATACCTTTAAAAGCTCTCTTTTGTCTTTGTAGAACTACTTGGGATTTCCTTCATATTTCATAAGCCATGGCAGCCCACTAACGTGATCTTTGAAAAGTGAACATCTATTCTGGCACCTGCTCACAAGCAGAAAAATCTAAAACACGAAGCCAAAAAAAACCAGAGAGCTAGTCCATTATTTCTTTCAAATAGGCTAGCAAATAAACACTTCTAGCTTGACTCACAGCTTAAACCAGGCTACCTGATATTAACAATATCTGTTGGTTTCGGGATATATTAGAAGCAGCTAATTTGGTTTATTAATTATACAACATCATGTAGAATTGTGATATTGGACTAATTATAGTATACTGAAATAGAAAATATTTAGTTATGCACTAAAAATTAAAATTCACAAAAGCATTAAAATACCTATTAAAGTAATTTTTGCAATATTCTTTCTTCTGGCTTAAAGTTTCTTCTGAAGATTGGAATCTGCCGCTTGAGAGTTTACATATATTAAAAGTACATTTAAAAAAGTTACAGAAAATCAGTTGTGTCTTGAAAAGCTGCAGTGTAAATCATAAGAAAAGCAGTCCATATTTAAGGAGCACCTCCTCCGAGCACCTCCTCCAAGCTCAGCAGAGGTGCATCCCGATGAAGAAGTAGTCGGGCAAAAAGGCCAGGAGGCCAGCGTGGATGAGCAAGGAGCTCCTGGACCAACTGAAAATAAAGAAGGAAGCCTATAAAGGGTGGAAGCGGGGACAGGTAGCCTGGGAGGACTACCGAGTGGCCGTGCGAGCGGCCAGGGATAGGGTGAGGAAGGCTAAAGCCCTGGTGGAATTGAAACTGGCCAGGGATATAAAAAGCAACAAGAAAAGCTTTTACAGCTATGTAGGGGACAAAAGAAAGTCCAAGGAGAATGTAGGACCCCTCCAGAAGGTAATGGGTGTCGTGGTTACCCAGGATGTGGAGAAGGCTGAGGTACTCAATGACATTTTTGCCTCAGTCTTCACTGATAAGGGCTCTTGTCCCCCCACCCAAACTGTGGAAGGCACAAGCAGGGACTGTGAGGATGAAGAACCGCCCATGGTATTCAAAGAGCAGGTTCGGGATCATCTAAGGAACTTGAAGGTGCACAAGTCCATGGGGCCTGATGAGATCCATCCGCGGGTCTTCAGGGAACTGGCGGATGAAGTTACCAAGCCACTGGCCATTGTATTTGAGAAATCGTTGCGGTCTGGTGAGGTCCCCGATGACTGGAAGAGAGGTAACATAACCCCCATTTTTAAAAAGGGAAGCAAGGAAGACGCAGGCAACTACAGGCCGGTCAGCCTCACCTCTGTGCCTGGCAAGGTCATGGAGCAGATTCTCCTGGAAACCATGCTAAGGCACATGGAGAGCAAGGAGGTGGTTGATGACAGCCAACATGGCTTCACCAAGGGCAGATCGTGCCTGACCAATTTGGTGGCCTTCTATGACAGAGTGACAGCATCGGTGGACAAGGAATGGGCAACAGATATCATCTACCTGGACTTGTGCAAAGCTTTTGACACTGTCCCGCATGACATCCTTCTCTCTAAACTAGAGAGGCATGGGTTTGATGGATGGACCACTCGGTGGATAAGGAGTTGGCTGGATGGCCGCACTCAGGGAGTGGTGGTAACGGCTCAATGTCCAAGTAGTGACCGGTCACCAGTGGCGTCCCTCAGGGAACTGTGTTGGGCCCAGCCTTGTTCAACATCTTTGTCGGCGACATGGGCAGTGGGATAGAGGGCACCCCCAGCAAGTTTGCCGATGACACCAAGCTGTGTGTGCCGTCGACACGCTGGAAGGGAGGGATTCCATCCAGAGGGACCTGGACAGGCTGGAGAGGTGGGCCCGTGCCAATCTCATGAAGTTCAGCCAGTCCAAGTTTAAGGTCCTGCATCTGGGTCATGGCAATCCCAGGCACAAATACAGGCTGGGCAGAGAATGGATGGAGAGCAGCCCTGAGGAGAAAGACTTAGGAGTGCTGGTGGACGAGAGGCTCAACATGAGTGGGCAATGAGCTCTTGTGGCCCAGTAGGCCAACCGCATCCTGGGCTGCATCAAGAGGAGCGTGGCCAGCAGGTCGAGGGAGGTGATTGTCCCCCTCTACTCTGCCCTGGTGAGACCCCGCCTGGAGTACTGTGTCCAGTTCTGGAGTCCCCAACATAAGAAGGACATGGACCAGTTGGAGAGGGTCCAGAGGAGGGCCACAAAAATGATCAGAGGGCTGGAGCACCTCTCCTATGAGGACAGGCTGAGAGAGTTGGAGCTGTTCAGCCTAGAGAAGAGGAAGCTCCAGGGAGACCTGATACAATGAGAGTTGTAGAGCACTGGAACAGGATGCCCAGAGAGGTGGTGGGTGCCCCATCCCTGGAAACGTTCAATGCCAGGCTGGATGAGGCCCTGAGCAACCTCATCTAGTCAGGGGTGTCCCTGCTTCTTGCATGGGGGTTGGACTAGATGACCTTTGAAGGTCCCTTCCAACTCTAACCATTCTATGATTCTATGATTCTATGAAATGTTTACCATTAAACTAGTAAACTAAGTGCACAGCACACTGAGTTCATGACACTTAATTGCCCTGGGTCTTCAGAAACTTTCACCAAGATCAAACTGTGGAACTATTTTTAAATGCTGTCCTGGACACAGGCTGATAAGAATAAATTTATAATGGATGAAAAAAGCCCAAATCTAAAAAAAGTCAGAAAGTAGGTAGGCCAAGTAATGTCACAGGAGAAGATCCATTAATAGATATTTTAACTTCTTCCTATGCGAATCAAAGCAATGTCTAGTTCAATGTTGCAAGATCAATCCTCAGCTAGAAAATGATAACAGTAGAAGCACTAGGTGCTCTTCATTGCTTTGGCTGATACAGCGGTATGTGTTAGCTTCCCACATCTCTCAGGTGAGTAACTCTGTAGATGGCAGAACCTGGAGTTCCATACAAAAAAGCCCATATTCTTCTATATTTCTTATATTGCCTTACTCCTCCAGAAAGCATTCTAGAAAAATTCCTGAAGGGCTGCCCCTCCTGCACTCATTTATTTTTTTCTTTTTAAACAAGAGTGTAAGGTCCCAAAGTTGCAATGTCTGGAGGCTAGGAAATTATTGTTCCCCCACCCCTGCTTTTTAAAGATAATTCCTTATGCCTGTGCACTAAGACAGCATACAACACTAGTTTAGGCTTCTGTTGTGGCACAGAGAGCTATGCTTTGATTGCTGTAGTCAAAAGCATGATTTTTTAATCATGAAAATGTTTGTGTTCTTTCTGGGAGCTCTGTATTCTGCATGACAAATTCTTTAGGGAGTGCTGACAGATGTTTACAGGGTATTTCCATCCCTACATCTATGGTTTACAGCAGTATGCTACAGTTCTGAGAACCATCAGACTCAAAAGATCCAGACTGCTTAGAAGCCCCCAGCACATCTGCTGGACAAGACCTTTAATATTCTAAAACTGTTATAAACCAAAAGGCAGTTACAAGAGTTTTTTTTAAAAAAAACTTAATCTCCTTTTTTGCTCCCTTGTTTTTAATAATCTCTCCACTTTTTTTTTTCCCCCCCAATTTCTCTGTTCTTCCCATGTGTTATCATCTTCTATCTTCTCATCTTTAGTGTATTAAAAAGTGCCTCAGCTCTTCCTCTGTCTGCAGGGACCAGGAAAGTTTTCCAATAAAACAGCTAGTGATAGAGCAGGAACATGGGTGCTGGGCAGATTCTACTCTTCAGATAGAGTTTAACAGTTTATTACATCTTCAGAGAGTGATTTGGACAGAAAAGCTGAACAGCTACTAGAACACCAAGGCAATAATAAGTGGATTGAATTAAGAAACATATACGCTTACCCGACACAAATTAATTTTTTAAAAATAAATAAAATTCAGCTATTCTTCAGAGAAAAAAAAAAAACCCTGAGGCAACGTGATCAGCCTCACCATCTGTTATTATCTCATGAATTTGATGCTGCATACTGGATTTTGAGTGGAAACTCCAGACTAGACATCATCTAAACTTATGTTCTGTTCTACTTTACTGTATTCACTGAAGTTATGAAGTTATACTAATTAAAAAGGAGAACACAAAAACCTCTTTAGACCATGGAATAATGCTGCATCTTTCACAACTAAGCTTCTTCAAACACCGAACTAATTTGGAGCTTTCAATTTACAAGAAGTACATCTGTAAATACACTATCACAAATGAATAATTTTTAAGCAACTTAGGACAGGTTTGTGCTCTGTCTCATAATATTTTATTTTTTTAACTGAATGTCAGATTTTTGTAACTAGGCACTCTCGCATTGGTCAAATAAGAGACTAGAAGTCTGAAATAACATAATCACAAAGAGTTCAAGAACTAACAGAAGTAATCTCTCAGCACCTCAGAGTCAGACCAGAACCAACATAGCCACTGGAGTTGAAGGCTGAATACGTGAGTTGCTCTTTTCCTTGGAACTAGGAGATGGTTCATCAGAGCAGCTAATACACCTAAACTCTAGTGAGTAGTTACATTGCAACTAATTCAGCATTTATCTACTTAACCACAGTTTTTAAAGATACTCATTCTCTTTTGGGTTTTTTGGGGGTGGTTTTTTTTGGTTGTTTTTTGGTTTTTTTTTTTTATATTAGAGGGTTAAAGCTATGTTTAGTCTGCATACACAACTTTTAGTACCTACCTACTTTATTGTGACAAAGCAAGAAATAATATTCACTGCTAACCAAATACAACCGGGGAGCCATTTTATTACACCCATTGAAAGTTGTTCTATTATTATTCAAAGAAGCCACGCTCTGAACTCAAAATCAACATTTCCTCAGCCATTCCTACATTACT
The DNA here is from genome assembly GCA_009806455.1 of Tetrax tetrax. NCBI lineage: Eukaryota > Metazoa > Chordata > Aves > Otidiformes > Otididae > Tetrax > Tetrax tetrax. The sequence goes on from WHYT01017429.1 coordinate 293,692, forward strand.
AAAAGCACAGCACCTAGGCATTCATCACCTAATTATCTATGCGAGCAATTAAATACAGTCATGGTCCATAACATCAACCAATCCGTTGCAGACTGGATATGTAACTGGAGAGAACCAAAGTGAAAAATAAGATTATCGGGACAGATGGTATGGCTTTGATCCCTGGTCCTATAATGGTAGGAAAAATCCCATATTTCAGAACTAGAGCTGTTAAATGTTCAGATAAGTCTTGCTGCCAATAGGCATGATGGCAATGAAAAGAAGTGCAAAGATGGCAGTGAATCATTGCAAAAATATATGCCTATTCGCCTTTTTGTTGTATTTTTTGGTCTCTTCCCTACTTTATCTTTTTATATGAGAATTTCAAAGTCCTAAATATCAAATCTGTAACCCTCCTTCAATCCAACCTGGAAAAGTGAATTAATTTGTTAGCAGGAAACTTCTCAGTAATCATGGTGCTGGCATGAATTCATGCTTTCTAAATCTGTTTTTAAAACCATGTCACACTTTGCCACCTTCCTCTAGTCTTTTATGCAGTGTTCTGGTGCATTAGCATTTATTTCTCTAGCTTTCCCATCTATATTCTCAATGTCTCAGGAAAGTAATACACATTTTCCCTGGACAGTCAGACAGGGAATAACTCTGAAAAAAAAAGCAACATTTCTGCGTTCATTTTTCTTATCGTAACATGCAAATGATATGAGAGCCTTGATATAAGGTCAGAAGTACTTGCTCTTTAATAAAAGTGCTAGAAATCAAGTCATTAGTAACATGAGAAAGAAGGCATATTATTTACCATGCAAATGGATGCATCAGTAGTATCTCAATTACTATACAAAAACGAGAAAAAATACCGTGACACTCTGATGTAATTTAAAAGTATTCTTATTCCATATTGTTTGTCATTATGACGTTGTGTTCACCAGTAGTTTGTCAAGTCAATTTACAAACAGATCATATTTAAAAGGTAAATTTTTAAGAGATTCCATTGAAACAAAGCCAAACTTTCTTGGCACCTCTAAGTATGTCTGCACTCTGAATATTTGATCTTTTCCACCTTTCAGACACAATTCTACTATAACTGTATTCAAATATACCAAGTTTGGAACGTCCTTCTCATATTTTGTAAAATGTACTAATTATGAGCTAGTACATCCACCAGTACTAGACCCCTGTGAAGTCTGGGTAGATGGTGACTGTTGACTTTTGGCAGTAAGGAGTTGTAACTAGGCAGCCTGGCTTTCCATTATTAGATCAGAAAGCAATCTACACTTTAAATTAATCATAAATAAAACTTGATCTTAGCACTATGTAACTCTTAGGCTTTGGAGGTTAAAATAGATTTTAAGTAGCTCCTTAATTAAAGCAGGTACCAAAATGAAGGAAGTCTAGACTCAGCACTCCACAGGTCTACCTCAGGTCTTAGCATTGTAGCAAATATAAATATTAACTCCAAATCAAAGCATAGTCTATCTCTTATTCAAGCATTCTGCCCAAAATAGGTAGCTTCCACATACTGGATTCCACAACTCTGTTCCCTAAACCTCTTACTTTTGTACAGAGAAAAATTAAAAACTTCCCAAGTGTTCCAGTACTATGTTTAAAAAGCAAACACACACATACCGTCCTCTCCCAGGGTTTCTAAAAATAACATTAAAAGTTTAATCCTCTATTAACTTGAAGCATTTCATGCCTAAGGTCAAATAACTATAAAAACAAAGAAAACCCACCCCAACACACCACCCTGTCCCTCAAAAAACCCCACAAAATCAGAACGTATTTGTCTACACAAAACTGCACAATAGCATTTGCATACTTGGCTGAAATTTAAGCAGAAATTACTAAAAGCTTGGTTCATTACTCCTCTCTTCTCTTGGTTCTACTTTGGTCCCCTTTTGCTGTTGTTTTTCTGAAGCTGTGTATCTTTGTATACATATTAGTTTCTCTGAACAGCTTTTTCTAGTCCCATGTCAAATACTGTGCTCCCCCTATTTATCTTTTGCAAGTCCCTTGATGCAGTATTGCCTGTATTCCATCTTCTTTTTCCTCTTTACCATAATCTAAGCCTTGAACTGAACAGATATTAATGTCTTCAAATGCATGCTATTTTTTTCCTTAATCTCTCATTTCTTCTTCGATTTTTCATGAAATGTTAAGGAAGTGTTTTAATGGAGTTCAAGAGCTCAGGCTAATGAGCAGTTATGAACAATTCAGAACTGTTCCTCCTGAAGACAAACCATAAAAGAAGGTTTTCATCGGGTTTTCAGTTTTGCAAGTGCCTGAGGATAGCAAAGGACAGTGAAGACCGCTATAAAGGGAATTAAATATATTCATTAGTATTTTAATGTTTCTGTCTGCTAATTCATTTAATCCAAGGGGTAAAAAGCTTCCAAAACCATTGCATTTTACAGTGTCTTCCATGCACTGTGTAAGAAGATGCATGATGGAAGCACAAATTTCTTCCTATGCGTCCTAACACCCCTTGTACTTGTACTGACTATGGCTTTTATTGTCTATTTGGAAAAAATCTAGTCATGAAGAGTTGACAATAGCTTTTAGAAAAAGATTACAGCAAGTCAGGATCCAGCTTCTTATACAGCCCATTTACAATACAAAGCAGTAATTCCTTAAAGTTTCTTACACAGAACAAAGTTGGCTCCTATGCTAAGTTCACTTTAAAAAAGAATTTTTTTTTTTCCACATCCTGTTTAAAAGGTCATATTTTATATTCTCTGGGTTGTTTTGTTTTTCATGTGTTCAAGATTTCTGACAACTTTTTATTATAGATAAAATTATTAAGTTTTAAATGTTTATAGGGGCTAGTTTTCTCAGCATACGATGTCAGCTGAGTTGCATAGCACAGAACACAACAGGAGCAAAGTATTAATAAGAAAGAAGAAAATTCATAAAAGTGCTAAAGTGAAAGTTGTACCTTAAATACTGTTTATCAATTTAGCAGTGTCAGCTTATGGTCCAAGTGAGTGCAACCCCTGCCTTCTGTTGCTAGTGGAATGAACAAAAGAGTCTTGATCTTGGATTAATAAAGGTAAATCTTATCAGGGAAGAATTCCTGCTCTGAGTAGACTTTAGCTTTGAATAAAAGGGTCATACTGTCTTCTTAATTAGCCATTTCGTGAGAGCAGTAAGCATAGATAACACTCAATAAGCCTGATGTCTCCAAAAAAAGTGATTAAAACTGCAATTATGCCACAGAACAAAAGCATTTTATTAAATACAAATCAGTTGAATTTTATCAATAATGAGGCTTCCACCTTCATTAAGCTCTTAATACTATCACAAACACAGGTGTAAGTACTTTCCCACGCATTTTGCCCTTCACTAACAATATTACATTTTTTTTCATTATATGAAACAGCAAGGAAAAGGAGGGGAAAAAGAGTCACCATCTTTTCATTCAATTAAAGTGATGAGGAAGGACAGACTATCTTCATTAATGTTCATGTTCATGGCTCCTGAAAGTTCTCGAACTTGAAGAAAAAAAATCTTGTTTTGTTAAATTATACAGGCAAGTGATAGGAGACAATTATATATTTGATTAGCCATATGATATACAGCTCTTAAACTCAGCTAAGACTGAGAAGGAAAAAAAAAAATGCCAAATCCAAACTAGCAACAAACAAGAAAAAGAAAATGGCATGCTGATATCACAAAAGTTTTGGAACTAGGAGAGTAAGGCAGATGGATAAAGCAAAGCAGAACCAGACATATTGCCATTTTAAAGCAAGTGAAGTATCCGCATTCATCAATGAGCACGAAGGATCTTGACTCAGGGGAGACTTTGGAAGGTATCTAGCTCACAGCAATCCTTACTCCACCATGTAGGAGCTCTCAGAGACATGCGTACATATATGGGAACTGAGGAGGACAGGGAGAGACTTAGGCCTCAGATTTAATCAGTCGTGCAGCCACATGCTGGCTGATGACCAAGCTCAAGAGCAATGGTCTCAGAACTTTCCAGAGAAGGAAAACTCTTTCACAGGAATGTTAGGGTTTTTTTTAAACTTAAAATGCTGCAGCAGTCATTATTTCCCTGCCTTAAGATCCAAATAATTTCCAGGGATATGTTGATAATTTTAAAATCTGGGGTTTTTCTCCAAGTTCGTTCCTTCTTTTGGCTCTTTCTGGTAGAGAGTTGTAAGGGGAGAACCTCAGCTTGCCTTAGTGGAGTCTGATGATTTTAGCACAGGCCTAGAATGGAACAGAGAAGTCAGTGCTCTTCATCCTAAAAGTGGCCCAAGCATAGAGTTCCTGGGTTTCCTACATCTCATGCCTTTTGTATCGGTTTAGAAGAAATCAACCACAAAGTACTTCTCTGCTTCTCTAGAAGTGCTCAAAGTACTAAAATCCTTCCTCTACAATACTTTATTTTTAATAAGCAAAACATCTGGTCAAGTAGAGCCTTACTCTTAGTATCTTCAGATATCTTCATAGATGCATTTTGGGACAAGCTGTCTTTCTATTTTACCACATCATCAAATATTGTTTGTGGTCTTCAGTCTAGGCACAGAGAATTAAAACTTGTGAATTAGTCTAACCTCTCACCTTCCTTTTGGCCACTTTAGAACAGTAGACTTAAACTCAACACTAAAAGTTATCATTGTGCTTTTTCAGTAAGAATTAACGATACTAGATTAGAGAAGCATGTTATTCAGCACAGTATCCTTTTCTGTAATGGGGTATGAAATGAACAGAAACAGGCTAAGGATATTACATAAAACCTATAGGATTTGTTTAGACTCATTTTGACTTAAGCTCAAGTTGCTGCTCTTACTGCTGCCTCACTTCCATGACTTCATCACGTGCATTCAAGCTGTTCTGATACCAATACCTCTGTAGCCTTTCAATAGCTAAGAGAATTCATATTCTCTTACAGGCTTTAAGCTCTGGAAGTGGGCTATTTTATCAGGCTCATGCTTTGACTGTAGTAGTTTAGAGTCAAACCCCAGAGAGCATTTTGGAATGCCATTATACCTTCAGCATTGTGATTTCTGGCTTTCTGTTACAATGGCAACCAAACAGAGATCAAAATGACGTTGGTATGCAAGCCACTGTGTGAAATTGTATCCAGAAGTCCCAGGTATGGCCAAAGCTCCCCTTTTGCTGTTTGTTATTTTCTTGCTCCTTTATCACCAGTTGAAAGGACTCATTGTCCCATTGTACATGCTAGTTTCCCACATCAGAGTAAGACTGATACTGAAATTAATATTGTACATGAAATATTTATAATATTTCAGTTATCTTAAGAAACTGAAGTAGTTTTGTAACTACTGTGAAGAAGTAGCTGAGCTTGCTGGCAACCCCTGAAAAGGCAGAGTACTGTATTTTATGAATCATACCATGTACTATACTAAAGCAGATCGGTTTCTTTATGCGTAGTCTGAAAAACAAGGAACAAAATCCATTCTGCTGTTGGGCAATCTAAACATAGTCTTTAAATATGATCTCTTAAAACAATAAATATGTTCCATTAATTCATCTAAGGTTCTACTTTTCTCTCCAGGTTCCAAGAAAAGAAAAAAGAAATCAATACAAAGCCTAACAAGCCAAGAAAGAATGCAAAGACATCCAAAGAAAACAGAGGAAAAGGAGTCAACATCTCCCCTCAAACTGTTTCAGAGTGAGAGGACACATTGGAACCAGAGTTCCAAGGAGTGCAAACATTTCACAAAAAGGAAATGGATGTTTTTCATTACAAAGTTTCTGATGTACTGCATATCACAGTGGTTAAAATTCAAAGCAGCTCAGACTGCATTCCATCCAATGCACTTGTCAGTTGTATTTCTTGGGTATGTAATTTACTTGACAAGCACAGTTTAAATGCTTTAAAATAAACCATTGTACCAAGAGCAGATGCAGTCTAGTAACACAGCTTTAAGTTTTATTAGGCTTTTAAATGCAACCAATTTGTTAGGATGAAATCTTTAGAAATGACCCCTAAAACCTGTCAGTGGAAGAACTCATTTGAATTGCCTTTTTTTTTCCCCTCATTGAGCCACTCAAACCTTTTACATTATTCATATGCAGAGCCTCCTGTAATATTTTCTCTGTACTGTAGACAACTTGCCCTGTTACTGTGACACCTTCAGCTAGTGTAACCCATGGACGAGCACTGATGAAAACTAGAGTCAGTGAAAGATTCTACTAAATACCTAAAAAGTCAAAAGGTATTAAAACATTACATTGCCATTCCATACCTGCCTGTTCCATCCTCCATTTCTTCTTGTATATTAGGTAATCTTAATGTTTTGAGGTTTGTTTTTTTTTTTTTAAATTGGTTGTGGGGTTTTTTGTTTTGTCTGGGGGGTGGGTTTCTTTTTTTTTGTTGTTGTTGTTGTTTTGTTTGGTTTGGTTTTTAAGCAAGTTACTAGATCTAACAGTGTCTCTTTCAAATACTGTGATGGAGGCTTAGGCACAAGTTGTATAAATACACTAAAAAAAAAAAAGTTGGCAAGTTGGCACTAGTCAAACAAGAGCTTTATTCCTCTAGACGCTAACTCAGCTGCATATCCATAAGCTTTATCCAAATGCATTATCTGTTTACTAATCTCGTGCTGAAAATGGCAAATCCCATTCCACAATAAAATATTCCAACAAAATGACTTATGTGAAGCAGTTGATGATTGAAATAAAAATATTGTAGCACATCCATTATGAAATAGCAAATGCCAAATAGAAAGGGAAAATACAGTCAATGCGCTGAAATTAAAGTTTTCCAAATTAATTTCATTATCTCACAACAGAGATACTGGAGATTAAACTTTCTAGTCAGACTTAGTAAGTTTGGATACTAACTGGACAAAGAGATTGCATTATTGATTAAATCTCAGGTGTCTCTAATATACACTCCATGCTCTAAAATGTAGGCCTGTTTCCTCTCTTTTTTGACTTGCTGAGAAAGGTTTTGTAATTCCTTTCTGATTGTATTTCAGTTGAGTTGACTTAGTGAATTGTCAAGGTTACTTATTCCTCTTCGGTTGATTAACCAGTCAATTTTATTGATAGATAAAGTTGTGAGGTTTGGATTTTTTGTTTGTTTTGTTGTTTTGTTTTTTTTTCACATTAGAGCCTTGATACTTATAGACAATCTTTCCTGAAAGGCCTAAAAACCTAAACTAAATAGGAGTAACATGAAAAAAAGTCAACATTATCAAGTACCAAGGAATAAATTATGAGGGACAAGTCAGCAACTAATTTATAACAAACACATATAAGCTATACAGAAATGAACAAACAAAACTGATATATGCAAAGGTTTCTGGTTTCTTGTATGCAAGTCTCTGGACTAAAGTAGAAGACCTTAGAGCTAGACCTTGAGTGGAGAAGGTACTGTTGGCCAGTTCCCAATTGTCATTCAAATGAAACTTGGGTATTCTGCATAATCTTCTCATATTGTATGGAAACACTGGTGCAGGACCAGCTCTAACATTTAACTTCAGCAGTCACAGTTTCATTAATATGTTGAAAATATTGAGAAGGAAGAAATCATTACACAGGAAGGAGATGACAGTATTGTAAACTAATTGAGGTCTAATGCAAAGTCATGATCTTAGTATAGAAATGTTTGATTATAAGTGTACTTTCTTAAGCTAAAAGGTAGCAAATGTATTATGAACTCTAGTTCTAAGTCAGATGAGTTAAGCATTCTTTGCCAAATCAGTCAACCCTTCAATCCACAGGCTGTAGAAATCATCTAGAAATGAGCAAGAAAGGGCACTGTTGTCTGTGCTTAAGCAGTACAGCTTAAGCATAGACACAAACCAAATTGTACTGTAGTCTCTCTGTCCTTGCCTCCAGAAGTTAGCCAGAGCAACACAGAACTCACAAAAACCCATAGTTCACTGCTTAGATCTAAGAACGACAACTTGAATACAAATACATGCTAGGTATGCAAGGAAAAAAAAAAAAAAAAAACCAAAAAAAAACCCCACAAAACAAACAAAAAAAACCCCACAAAAACCACGAAGAACATAGAATTGTTTGGGTGGGGAGGGAACTTAAAAGATCACGTAGTTCCAAGCCCCCCACCATGGCAGGGACATCTTCCACTAGACCAGGTCACTCAAAGCCCCATCCCACCTTGCCTTGAACATTTCCAGGGATGGGGCATCCACCACCGCTCTGGGCAACCTGTTCCAGTGCCTCACCACCCTCACAGTAAAGAATTTCCTCCTTCTGTCTAATCTAAATCTAACCTTTTTAGTTTAAAGCCATTACCCCTCATCGTATCACAATGGGGCCAGCTGAAGAGTTTCTCCCCATCTTTCTTATAAACTCCCTTTAGGTACTGGAAGGCCGCTATCAGGTCTCCCTGGAGCCTCCTCTTCTCCAGGCTGAACAGCCCCAACTCTCTCAGCCTGTCCTCATAGGAAAGGTGCTCCAGCCCTCTGATCATCTTCGTGGCCCTCCTTTGGACTCACTCCAATAGGTACATGTCCTCCTTACGTTGGGGGCTCCGGAGCTGAATGCAGTGGAAAATTCTGCTAGCAAGCAAAGTTGTGGGCATGTGATGGGGGAGTCATAGTACCTAAAATTGTAAGATATACATTGGCCAAATATGACACAGCAATCATGGTCAAGGACAGAAGTCTGCAAAATCTGAGCATAAGCCATCCCTTTCATGTACAGCAAGGAGTGACCAATGTTGAATGGAAAAGTAAATACACTGAATTTAAAGAAATTGTTTCCATTGGCTTCCACAGACTTTAGATCAATACCAGATGCAGGAAAACTAAGACTTCTCAGGAGAGGAAGCAACAACTATAGTTATTTTAATAGAGTTATCTGTGCAATGTAAGCCAGAATTGCTCCAAATAGTACTTTAGACTTTTTTTTTTGTAAAAAAATTATTTTCAAACAAACTTCTAATTATGCAGCAAGTTCTAGTATCAACATTAATCTGTAGAATTTGAAACAGGAATTGACCTCTTGTCTAAGAAAATAATATCAAGGAAATAGTCAGCTTCTGCATCCAATTTGTGGAATAACATACCTTTTCCAAGAACATCCTGTGAAATCCAAAATTCCTTATCCCAGTGGAATAGCTTCCTGGTGTCATCATTGAAGTTAGTAAATGCACTTGCATACAGGAATGAACTCCTTATTTCCAGTTAAGTGTACAAAATCCTGTATGAAGTTTAACCCTTTGAACTCATGATCATCCTAAGCCAGTGATCTGGTGAACCATAATACTGGCCCTAGTGCCTAACACATACAGTAGGAGTAGCTCATACTTATTTTGCCAATTCAGTCTACAAGTCTTTCTAGTATTAGGGAGGTACCAGGTTGCAAATATGTATTATACATTGTGCCTCACACTTTTCCTTGCCTCACACATCCCTATCTGAAGAACTCTGCAATTCCTTAATAATCTCAAGATATCATCACTCATTCTTTTATCTCTCTCATATTAAGTTCCATCAGCTACTTTTTAATAACAGACATGTTCAAACCCAAATATTTTAAAATAGTGATAGGTACAGAAAAATTGTTGCTTTTTAGGAACATTTGAGAAAGATGCTTTAGTGAAACCAATAGTGCTATATAGGAGGCATAATAAACCTGAAAATGATCGCATCACAGTCTCAAAATAGAAACAGACGAAAGAGATGATGGGGGCATGGAAGAACTAAGCTGTTGTAGTTCAGCCCCGATCGGGACACAGTCTCTCTCTCACTCCCCCCACCCTCTGAGAAAATAATGGGAGATGATATAAGCAAAATGGCTCGAGGTTTGAGATAAGGAGGGGGAGAAGTCCTTAAAGTTACCATTATGGGCAAAACAGACTCAACTTGGGGAAAACTATTCATTTATTTCTAAAACTAGCAGGAGAATGAGACAGGGAACAAAATAACCTCCGTCCCCACCCTCCCCCTCTTCCCAGGCTTAACATTATCTCTACTACCTTCCCCCCACCCCTGAGCGGCACAGTGGGGGAGAGGGAATGGGGGTTACAATCAGTTCATCACACGTTGTTTTACGCTGCTACTTTATCGTCAGGGGAAGAACTCATCGCATTCCTCCCCTGCTCCAGTGCGGGGTCCCTCCCATGGGCCACAGTCCTTTGTGAAACTGCTCTGGCATGGGTCTTCTCTTCCATGGGGTACAGTCCCTCAGAAACCGGCTGCCCCAGCAAAGGCCCTCCATGGGCCACAGCCTTCTTCAGGCATCCACCTGCCCCAACATGGGGTCCTCCATGGGCTGCAGGTGAATTTCGGCCACTTCATGGACTGTTCCACCATGGTTATCACCACAGGCTGCTGGGGAATCTTGGCCAGGAGCCACATTACTCCTCCCCTCCTTCTTCACTGACCTTGGAGTCTGCAGCCATTCCTCTCACAAGAAAAATTCTTCACAACAGGCTGGCAGAAGCCTCTCAGGATCCTTTTTAGATCTCATTCACATCTCATCTCCTCTCCACTTCTTGTGTCTGGGCCGGGCCAAGTCCCGCCCAGTCGGCCGCCCAGTGGGAGGCCAGAGGGTGAGGCCTGCAAGGCCAATAAGGCTCGCGCCTCCCCCTCTCTGCCCCTGCTCAGCTGCTTCACATCTTCTCTTTTTTTTTTTTTTTTTTCCCCCCCTGTTTTCCCCTTCTTAAATACGTTATCACAGAGGTGTTATTGGGGAACATTCTGCTCCCAATTGGCTTGCAGTGGGTCCGCCCTAGGCCCGGCTGAGTCCACTGACAAAGGGGAGCGACTTCTAGCAGTTTCCTACAGAAGCTGCCCCCCCCTCCCCCCCCAACAAAACCAGAACAGCTGTGTATCATTCACCTAATGGAAAAGGAAACTATGTTTGTCTCTTGGGCAGATACAAATGTTTTCAAATGTACATGGTACACAGGTTTTTCAATATGTTACCATTATATTCTACTCATTCAATCTTCTTCCTTAGGATCATGTAGTAATAAGTAGGTCTTTAAATAAGAAATAATCAGACACCTAAAAGAAAAGATACATGAAGGAACCACAGAAAGAGTCTATAAATGTTTTATTGGAGGGAATTACAGCTTTATTACCAGAGTTCAAGTTTGTACAGAACTGCTGTATCAAAAACATTTGTCAAAATGTGCTAGCAAGATATATTCGTGCTGTGCATTCACTCCTTGCAGTAGCACTACTCTTTGCCTTATCAGGGTATGTTACAATGAAGCAAAATGCAGGGATCTCCCACAGGGATAGGGAGACTTCTATCCAGTAGTAGTCTGAAGTACTAATGTGTACTTTCAAAGCTATTTGTAGGCTTTTAACTTCAGATATACATTTTAATCTATTTATCTATATTAGACATCTATATACAGTCTATCTGTACAGATATTTATCACTTTCAATCAGAAGACTTGAAGGCAACCAAACTACAGTTGACTTTCAAAGTCAAAAATTAGTGAGAAAAACTTTGGTAGATTCCGAATTCACTGCTGTATGTTTAGCCGGCTTTCCAAACTAAAGAAATTTCTATCTTGAGAGGGCACATCTAGTCTATTCCTTCAGTGCTGTAAGTTGCAAAAACAGTATCTGTAGTCTCAAGGGAATGTCAAGAGACATTTTGGACACCGAGATCAATTTCAGATCTAATAAAGCCTAAATTTAATCCTAACAGTCTTTCGTAACACAACACAATCTAAGAAGGAATCAGTTTGTGTGTTTCAAGTTCCCTCTCCTTCCCCCACTGTTGCCCCCACTTCAACAGAGAAAGGCATTGGTTTGTGCTACGTCAGCTGGAGAGGAACACAATAGTACTTTTACAAAGTGTTCACCCATCTTCAAATAAATTTAGAAATCCTGTAATACATTTATGTTTCCTTCTCATCTCTTCCTCTCAAGGAAGAAGTTCAGTCAAAAACAACCCCAAACTAGTTCAAAATATGAATTAGAGAGCTTTCTTCCTCACAGTTCATCAAACCAATCAAGTACTGAAGATCACATTCCTATGGTTGATAATAAGATTTTAATAAGCAGGGAAATTAATAATTCATTTTCAATGTGATCTCTGGACTGGCATCCCCCAGTTCTTCTCAGATTCACTACTTCAGAAGAATTACTCTGAAGAGATTTCACATGACAAAAGATTTCTTTGTACTTGTCAGAGTCAAGGTGGCCTCTCATCAACAATATGGCTTCAGGTTGATTTTTTTTTCTCCTTTTCAGAGTCCATTTCCCTCCTCTGAATACTGATTAGTACCGATATCTGCTGTGTTCCTTTCTATGACTTTCAGTCTTTCTATTTTAACTGAGCCAAACAAATTCAACTCTGTGAAGACAGTGACCGGAAACTGTTTGAGGCAGGAGTATGTGAGATCTCTAAGATTAAAGGGATTGTCTATTTCCACATATATTCTTACTGCACCGTCCCTCAAAATTGATGTGGATAAGATAAATTTCCTTCCTTCTTTGGAACATTTTGTATACACTGCAACAGTTGACAAGAACAACTTGATATTGACTTTTTTATTATAAGTCTCTTATTATGATTGCAACAGAAATGGAAAGCATGGTCAAAATAATATATCATGGAGGGTAAGTTAGAGATGTGCAAGTAAATAGTTTTAAAAGTTAAGCTTTCTGACATCAAGACATACTGACATCTCAAAGTGTGCCCTTGACACATTTCTATGTTGTTGTTGTATGATCACCAATTGTTTTTCTCTGCTTTGGCTAGTGTTTAGTCTGCTCATTCAAAAAAAAAAAAAAAAAAAAATCTGATACTAACCTTATACCCTATTTTCAGAACACTAAAAATCTTTTAAGAATCTAGAATTATTTGTTTCCTTATTAAGGGTGCAGTGTTTAGTGCTTAGCATTATCAGAATAGTATTACCTATATTTCCTATTTGGGACAAGAAACAGTGAGACTGGAAATGAATCCATAACAGAAAAGATTTAATGGAGAAAGCATCTCTCTCTCCTGGAATGAGACTTTCTTGTTATTTACAAGAGTGTTATTAACTGGGAAGACTCTTAAATTTTGGGAAAAGTGAGGTCACAAAAACTAAATGCGAGAAGGCTTTATGTTTACTAGGCATTAGTATATCTGACTGGTGAAGAGTCAGAAATCTGTTTGTACAACAGACAGCCTTGCTTCATTAAGAGCTCTTGTTACTATTGGATAGAGTCTACCCTGTAAAGCTAGCTACTGAGAGTGAAGAAAAACTATTAAAACTTAACAGACCAAGCTTCAATGGTATTTTTATATATTAAAAAATTATCTTGAAATCCTGCTTATTATTAAGCAAGTAAAAGCCCACAGCTAAAGCAAGACAGAACCCACATTAGTCAAACCTTTTAAGAACAGGTTGGAGCAAATAACAGTATAAACAAAAATATCTTTACTCCCACACACATTTCAAACAAGACCTTGGAATGAAAATAGTTAAGAGACCGTAAGAGATGATATTCCTAATGCTGTAAATTGCTCTATATAATCTGATAGCACATCGTAATACAAAGCTGAATGCTTCCAGAAGTGAAGATCAGAATCACTTTGCAAGTACAAAATTAAGCATAAATATTTTAAATTCTCTCAACAGAAAAGAAACTTAAGTTCTGATATAGTCAAATTGTTGCAAGTTATCTGACTGAAGAGCAATTCATATAGGCAGTCACTTCTATCAAAATCTAGCGCTATTTAGGATTAGCAACATGATACTGAATTAAAAATATCTTTCACTGATAACTCCTATCCATTTCTAGATTTATATAGAGAAGAGGAGAGAGGAAGATAAATAGAGGGCACAGAGGAAGTGGGGGATTAATTCTTTGAAACAAAATAAGACAGTATAAGGGAAGTATTTGACTGAATCCATGTGGATAAATAAATATCAGGTCTACCGAATCACTTCTAAAGAGTTACATATGGTCACAAAAAAGTGTGACTATTCCAGGAATCTGGGTCTCCCAAGGACTAACAAAAAGTGTGATTCTGCTGTTTCTTGTTCTTTTCTGCACAAAATGAACACTCTCCACTAGCCCCAATAGACAATTCCCTAGTGGTGGCAACAAAGTGAGAAGCAGGATCTGTAAGTTCTCCTTCAGTCAGTCTGTGCATGCATTCTTTACCACATTCTAAGTTTTTCTATTTTTTTTTAAAGCCTACTAAGTTGCATTAGGATTAAAATAAAAGTCTGCAAAGTTTTCAAAATACCATATATAAACTACCTACATAGGGCAGTAACTTGAAGATATGGGTATTTATTTGTTCCATAGCACTTTTGGAAAGTGATCAAAAGAAATTGATTCATATTTGTAATTTTCACAGAAGCCTTCCATGTAAGAGAACAAAATAAACTCTCCAGCATCCTTCTACACATCTTCAACTAGCACATCTCTTATCTGAGTGGGAACACATATCAACCTCTGAAATTGAATTGGTTAGACAGTATATGTTCCTCTAGTCCCTAAAGGGCTACAGACCTATTTCCACATCAGTAAATTCAGTGGGAGCTTTCTTGCCAACTAAAAAAACTCTAATCGGGACACTTGCAGGCACACTGTAGGCTACAGTGTGACTCTAGGCACAGCTGAGAGATACAGATAGTATGTTAGCTACTTCTGTTACTATCAAAGAGATATTAATACCAGGAGTCACTGTAGTCCAGAAAGACATGTCAATCACAATTGTTCCCTCTCATTTTCTTTTTCTGATGGTACACTTGTTTATTTTAGAAAGGACCCTTGGTAATTTACCATTCACTTCATGCAACCTCAAGCCAATCTGGCTGGGAAGCAGGGCTGAAGGCGAAGCTAAGATCCCATTCATTCTTGATTAGATCCCAGCTGTGAGAAAAGGGTGTCTTGAGAGACTTGGACATAGGATCTATATGGCTTATATTGAAGAGCAAGATTGGGAACCACGGCACTTGCCCTTCCCCTCCTCCCACAGGCCTATTCACAGAATGGCTGAGGTAGGAAGAGATCTCTGGAGATCACCTAGGCCAACCCCCTGCTCAAGCAGGGTTGCCCAGAATAGGTTACACCATGCATCTTCTTTCTAATTGAACAGACTCGTCTTCTACAGCAGAAGACCACATGGCTAACAAAAAATGTAATTGCTGTTATTTGTATTGTACCAGTGTAAAGTGCATAGGATCTAATGTGACACTTAAGTCCTACTGAGGTATGGTAGGAAGTCGTTAAGTTCATAAGAACTACTTTTTCCTCCTGTGGTAAAATAGCTTCTATAAAATTTACAGTTTCTCAACTTGAAGTGGTAATTTTAGACAACAAAAATTAAATACTATAGTTTTTTCTTATTAGTTTAGAAAGCTAATTAAATATAACTTCAGTGAGAAGGAAGGTGACAGAAGGAGATGTATACATGGAAGTATTAAGAATTATTAGTAAAAGCTATATAGAGAAGATCTTGTTGATATTTTAGATAAAGTTTGAAGTGGACTGAAAAGAACAAGTGAAAAACTGAGGGCTTCAGGAAATAATTGGGGTTTTTTTTGTTCTCCTTGCCTTGACCAGGGCAGAATGCTGAGAAAAATTAACGGAAACATCCATGAGATACACCTGCACGGTATTTCAAATAGGGAACAAATCCAATCTACATCTAGGTAAATGGAGAGGGAAGTCAGAGGAGAGTTCCCTTCCAAGTACAACGCAAGGAATGCATCTGTGCAATAGATATCATGATGGGCAGAAAACTCTTCTGCAAGAAAACAAAGCAGTCACAGGGGAAATAGGGACACTGAAGCAGAAACTAATGAAAGATAAAATTTAAGTGGTGGCACACCAGTTTTTTCCTTCTCCTCCAGTTAGAAAGAGGAAGATGTATGGAGGCTATTCTTATAAAAAAAAATTCTCAAAACATAACAAAATCTTGTTTATATTGTACCACTGCAGAATGTTAGAAGTTTTAATTGGTTTGAATATATATTAAAAAAATAATTTTGGTTTTGAGAAGAAGAAAAAAATCTACTAGAAAGAAATATGTTGGGTTTTTTTTTTTTATTCCGATGGTCTGAAAAAACAATTATTGCTCTTGCTTAAAGAAACAATTAACTAAAACTTAATCAAAACCAAAAATATTAAGACCAATCGACTGTTTTGTTCTCTTCTCAGACAGTTCAGATTTAGCCTGAGATCACCAAGCTTGATATTTTTTTGGCAATTCATGGAATATTAATGGCAGAAAAGAAATCATTTAATAACAAAGTAATAAGTAGCTCTTAAAATGTATTACTCAGAAGAACAAAACCAAGGAGTTCACTGCTTTGTGTTAGGGAAACATAAACAAGAGGGACCTGAGAAGAAAGCTGAGCTTTAACAAAACAACCACAGCTGAACTAAGTTCTCCACTAACTTGCATCTTTTGTAATCAGGAATTTTCACTGAAATAGAGTAGAAGCTTTCTCCTCTTCTCCTTTCCCTTTTCTGCACTTTGCACAGGTAGAGATTACTAAAGGAGGCAAAGAGCACTGGTAAATCAAGTTCGGCAGAAATCCAGACATATTTACATCTAAATTGAATTATTACAGTTTCTCTTCAATTGTTTTCAAAAAGAATCATTGCTGAAGAAAAAGCACTCCATTATTGAGGTATATCAAAACTCTGCTACTTTCTCTGTGTCATTGGGGATGATGTGAATTTCAAAGTTACTTTAAGAAGTTGGCGAGAGTTCTGCTTGAATACACCATTGAAATCAAACCCAGGATTCACTTTTTAGTGTTTACTTTTTGCACCTAACAAATAGTAAGTATGGAAATAGTAACTGCACTGCTCTGAACATGTACTTTTTCTTCAGAATACCTTAAAACCCACAACTCTCTGCGTAATGGTTTTTACTGCTTTTATTCTCAGTCACCTTTTAGGGCTTCCGAGGTAACTGAGGCTGTCTTATAACCTTTGCTCAATGTTCTTTCCATCATTGTTAAAAGAGGTTAGATGGGTAGTAATCAAGTAGTCAGAGCTTTAAGAAGAATGGAGAAATGGACAGACAGGAATCTTATGCAGGTCAACAAGGGGAAATGTAGTGTCTTGCACCTAGGGAGGAATAATAACTCCATGCACCAGTAAACACTGAGGGCTAGCCAGCTGGAGAGTAGCTTTGCATAGGATCTCATGGTCCTGGTGGACAACAAGCTGACCATAAAGCAGCAACGTACCCTCAAGGCAAGGATGGCCAACAGTATCCTGGGATACATTAAGGTGATCTTTGCCAGCAGGATGAGGGAAGTGAACCTTTCTCTCTTCTCATCACTGCTGAGACCATATCTGGAGTGCTGCATCAGTTTTGGGCTCCCCAGTACAAGACAGACGTGGATTTACTGAAGTGGGTCTGGCAGAGGGCCACGAAAGGAGTTAAGGAATTGAATAACCTTTCACATGAGGAGAAGCTGAGAGAGCTGAGACTGTTTAATCTAGAGAAAAGAAGGTTCAGGAGGATCTGATCCATGCATATAAATACCTGGTGAGAGGGAACAAAAAAAATGGAGCCAGACTCTTAGAAGTGCCACTGACAGGACAAGAGGCAATGGGCATAAATTAAAACACATCAAATTCAATCTGAATACAAGAAAACACTTTTTTTTTTTTTTTTTTTTTTTTTTAAAAAAAAAGAGGTTGTGCAGTCTCCATCTGTGGAGATATTCAGAACCCAACCAAACAGAGCCCTGGGCAATCTGCTATAGCTGATCCTGCTTAAGCAGGGAGTTTAGACTAGATGACCTCCAGAGGCCCCTTCCAACCTCAAGATTCTGTGATTCTGGACAAAGACAACCTTAAAAACATTACAGGATCTTTTATTACAGGAATAATATTTATGGTCTAAAAGGATTAATTTCTGTGAATATTTTTTTCCCTTAGCAGAGAAAAATATCCTAAAACATTTTGTGTGGAGAAGTCATTTGAAAAACTTAGTACAAATTTATTTTCATTCTAGGTATTTTGAAAAAGTGACATTTAAGGCCTCTCTTGTAACTTTTAATTATTTAATCACTTAATTTAAACATTAAAGTTTTGTATTTGTTACATTAATATTTACTAGTCAGTAACAGAATCCTTTTTGTCAGTAAAAAAAAAAATATATAACTATAAGGACTTTAAGGTGTAAATTGGAGGTTAAAAAAAGGAATACAAAGATAAAGGATTTGAATAAAATGCATCTTTGACTTAAATAAACTGGAGATTGTAATAACAAAAATGTGAAGGACTCTAAGGTAACTACTGGAGGTAACATTCACTCAATGCACTGAAAAGTGGACATAAAATACTTAAAAATATTCTCTTTAGATCTCAGTTAAACTGTAATACACTACTACAGGATACATATTGAGATAAGTTCCCGAAAAGCAGTAATACAAAAAGGGTTAGCGACTTTTATGTATAGCAAAAACATCTGTGGCTGCTAGTTAATATATAAACTCTAATCATAACAGAAACCTACTTGAAAGGCAACACTACCTGTAGGGGACAAAGAGCAAGTACATCCTTGAGCAGGTAATTGTATAATTTCCAGTATCAAATGGATCCATTTTCTCTGAAACACTCTTACAAGTTACTACATCTATTCTGAGTAAAGATGGATAGTCCTACACTCATAGTGGTTTATCCTCCCAATGGATAGGATTCCTCTGGATTTACAGATACAAGAGGGAAATAGTTTGTCTAGTGTAGAGAACAGAACTATACCTATGGCATGACTAATTTAAGTAACTGAAAAGGCTTTAAACTGTAAATACAACAATTTCAGCAGCAGCAGCTTCCCTTCCAGTATCAGTCCTCTAAATTATCAAGCAAATAGATCACATATTACTGCAAAATAAAACCTGTGAAGTCTTTGTTAACTGTAACAGCTAACACTAGTATGCTTATATTTGCACTTAGAGATGTACAACCTGAAATATTAAACAAAGATCCAAAAGCTAGTAGCTTATATATAAGTTTCTCTCAAGTTTTCTAATACCAATAATATAGAAAATGAAGTACGAGTAAGTACATATTAAGTGTTTATTTTTTAGTTTCCCTTCTATTTCCTTAGATGTAATGAACTACAATAGTCTGAGCCTATCTGAACACATTTTATTGAAGGGAATCCAGCAAGCTACACTTGCGATCAGCAATATCAAAACACTTCATGGAAAGTAATCAGTGTGAAGCTATTGCAGGGCACTGGCTAGGACAGGCTGGACTTGCTGATCAGTTCTGAAGGTGTTCCTTCATAGAAGAATTCTAAGATTTTCAGCTGGAAGGTATTTGGGCAATTTTGATTCACAGAAACATTCAAACACTTTACTTTCATTCTACGGTCAAATGAAAAAAAAATGCCAAGTCTTTGAATGTTAACATGTGCAGACTTTCTGTCCTCAACCAGGCATGCAAAAAAAAAAACAACCAACAAACCAAAGCCTGGAGAAGTTTGAACTTTTGCCTCCTACATCCTTCTCCATCTCTGCTTCTGAAAGGGGAATGGGAGGGATCCCTTACAGGAAAACATTGCTAAAGAGATCTCATTTTGACAGTGTTAAAAGAAAAAAAAAAAGCCCTGCAAATTTGTGAGGTTTGTAAATGATGAACAAAGTAACTAAAACCATAGAAAATTAAAGATAATTGCATCCCAGTAAATGGATTTCAGCAGCTACTATAGGAATGTATACAATCATAGAATAGTTAGGGTTTGGAGGGACGTTTAGAGGTCATCTATAGTCCAATCCCCCCTGCAAGGAGCAGGAACATCTCCAACTAGATCAGGTTGCTCAGAGCCCCATCCAACCTGGCCCTTAATGTTTCCAGGGATGGGGAGTCTACCACCTCTCTGGGCAACCTGTTGCAGGGTTCTACCAGCCGTAATTGTAAAAAAAAAAAAAATTTCCTAATATCTAATCTAAATCTACCTCTCTCTATTTTAAAACCATTATCCCTCATCCTATCGCAACAGGCCCTGCTGGAGAGTTTCTTTCTTACAAGCACCCTTTAGGTATTGGAAGACCACTATAAGGTCTCCCCGGAGCCTCCTCTTCTCCAGGCTGAACAGCTCCAACTCTCTCAGCCTGTCCTCATAGGAAAGGTGCTCCAGCCCTCTTATCATCTTTGTGGCCCTCCTCTGCGCTTGCTTCAACAGGTCCATGTCCTTCTTATGTTGAGGCCTCCAGAGCTGGACACAGTACTCCAGGTGGGGTCTCACCAGAGCAGAGCAGACGGGGAGAATCACCTCCCTCAACCTGCTGGCCATGCTTCATTTGATGTAGCCGGCTTTCTGGGCTGCAAGGGCGCATTGCTGGCTCATGTTGAGCTTCTTGTCCATCAGTACCCCCAAGTCCTTCTCTTCAGGGATGCTCTAAAGCCATTCCCCACCCAGCCTGTATTTGTGCTTGGGATTGCCATGACCCATGCGCAGGACCTTGCACTTGGCCTGGTTGAACTTCATGAGGTTGGCACGGGCCCACCTCTCCAGACTCTTAAGCTGGTATGACCAGCTTTATTTAATAGCAGAGAAATGTTAATAAAATTAGATATTTTTTTTCCCTTCAAGTGTGCTGTAAATAAGCAGCAACATTCCTACAGCTGAGAGAAGAATTGTGCATGAATTATTTATACTGTCTGGAATAGATTTAGATTCTTTCAGACATTCTGTGAGTTTTGCAGTCAAGATGCAATCGTTCAATAATTCAGATGTCATCAGAAACGAATAAGAAGTCTTGTTGGGAAACATCATAGTAAACAAGTTTAAAGCATTGAAAATATACAAAGCAAGGACAAAAACAAAGGTATTGTTTAGTTAGCATTTGAATTAAGTTGTTTATGTTATTTAGGCTGACTATGAGCTACAAAATAAAGGACTTAAAATCTATGTTGTCCTATGGAGAAGTGTGATGAACTAGAATTATTTATAAGTAACAGACAGAGGAGACTATCTGAAGGTAGGTGTTAATTCTGAAAGAAAGCACGTGTGCTTAAAATCAAGGAATATCACTAAATTTATGCAGATAACCATTTAGATTTTATTTCTGACCAGTCCAAAAGACTTTTCTTTGTTTGATATTTGATGCTATTTTTCAAAGCTGAGGAACGCTAAGTATTAAATGGTAACTGTAAAGCCTGGGTTTATAAATTCTTTATAGATTTTATCTAATAAATAATAATGCTTTTGCCAACTTGGTAACTCCTGATCATACTTTCTTATTTCCAGTAATTCTTGATCTTCCCGCAACAAGTGTGGCTACAACCAGAACTTTGAGGTTGTACCATGTTTTCCTTAAGATGAGTTTATGATACTAGCTTAGGCTGCTCAGTCTCTAAAGATGACTCATTTTGCCATAGAAATAGTGACCTCGAACAAGATATCTCTAAATAAGGAGCATGAGGACTCATTGATGAAGCAGATAAAGATGTCCTCTCTGTCCAGCATTGCATAGGACCCTTTCCTCCAGTTTTATTTTCTAGTGTAGAAACTTTTAGTGGCTTTCTTGGTCAAATTTGGAGGCTTCTTGAATCCTTATAAAAGTTTAATTCCTTCTGCCCTGTGGCAGCTTAGCTTTATGTCTGCCCAGAAGCCTGTTCCTCTGCCTGCACTGTTCCTACAGCTCCCTGCTTGCTCAGTCCCTCTCCGTCTGCTCAAATCTGCACTTTGGGAGTTTCTCCCACCTGACCACTCTCAGCTAAGGGCCCTCCTCTTATCCAGAGTGAAACTAAGAAAAAAGCAAAAGCAGCAGCCTTCCTTCTAAAGGTACAGTTACTACTTTTAAATACCAATTAAAAGAGAGTACACACAGTAACCTGTTGAAGAAACAAACTAGTCATCCATTTGCCACACAGGCATGTACTTTTATAGCCACATTGAATGACAATTGACCTCTATATTTTTTACAGTCTTTATTATTTAAAAGCCAGCATATGTATATATCCCTATGTATAGCAGAGGGAACTTTGGCAAGAACCAAATTGCACTGCTCCCCAGTAAGAGGAGTAATCTGACCTGGCATTACTCTCCATCCTCTCTTCCAGTTCGCAGGACTAGGACCTTTCTGATGGATCTAGCATACAGATGGATCATAGTAGGAATGACGGCCAAAATTATATTCTCCCTTCACAAATGCACAAAACATGAGGAAAGTTTTCCTATGTTTTTGCACCAGTCATCCTGAACCTAAATGAGATCCATGTCTCCTTCACTCTTGTACTTCATTTAGGTGGCTGATGCTGTAAGAAGACTTCAGTCTCGGTGGTAATGCAGCACTTCCAAGGGAGAGACACAGTGGGCACAGTAGAGCTGCTATTTTCACCTGAGCCTCAGGCAGCATTAGCAGGACCAGACATCTGCTGGCTTTCAGAAGTAGTTGTTCTTAAGAGTCCCTGCCTCTCCCAAGACTACAGAATGTAGTTTTAAGTGAGTTTCACCTGACAGCACCAGTCACAGCAGAGTGCTTTATCCAATCAGACTCCCTCAATTTCTGTTCTGCACTGGCAAGAGGTGGGAGGAGAATGATTCAAAACTTGCCTGAAAACAGAGCTGGTAAAACTTAGCCTCCAAGCAATGAGTTACAAGCCCACATTCACAAATAAAGGATAGAAAATACATACAGTCAATTCCTTGCCTAAAATGGTAGTCATGCTCAACTGCGTCAGTTGAGAATATGTTTCAGTAAGTCCTGAGCTAAAGATTCCAAATGAACACAGAGCTGACCGTACAGACAAGTGGATTAAAATATGGCACAGAAAAGCAGCCACTCCTGGTGTTAGATGTGTTTGCTTTGGGTTATCTTTCTGTCCCTGCACACCAGGGTCCTTTTAGTTTCACATGTGTTAACACATGGAATTAAATCTGTTTTTTTTTCTCCTGCGATAAACTGGCTTCCACCGATGTAACTGATGTAAGACTAAAATCTACACTGCACGTAGCAATTTCAGCCAACATTTGGGGGTTTTTCCCCTGTACTTACCAAAAAAAAGTAAATTGAAATATGGCAAAATAAATTACCTCACAGTCCTCAGGTACATGGAGTTCTAAATGGGAACATTAATAAATGTTTGCTCGAGCTGTCAATATTCAGTTATATGGTGTCACAACAGTTTCTGTAGTACAATAGTAGAGAGAGGCACACTAGTACAATCTTAAGACACTTGAAAACTCCTCATGATGTGGCAGATTTGATGACCAGATGTGAAGAGCAGTTATTAGGAGCCTATGCCTTAAGATGGAAATCACAGAGAAGGAACTATGCTTTTCCTCAGGAAAAATTTGGGCTAAAAGTCTAGAGAGAAAATAAATAAATAAATAAACTGCACACATAACACTGCTCCAAGATGGAGGAAGAAATTATTTCACAAGTTTTTCCAGAGAAAGCACTTTCTTTCAACATCAAAAGTTTCTTGAGGGGGAAAAAAAAAACAAAACAAAACAAAACCAAAAACAACAACAAAACAAAACCCCTAAAAGTTATCTGGAACTATTTTCTGAATTAGGCATCCCTCTCCAAACATAATCTTTGGAGATGAAGTACTCAGTGTTTCACATCTGTGCTTCCTAAAAAAAGAGAAATGTTTTATTTCTCTCTTTACTGCTGTTATTTGTGACTTTGCTTTCATTATTTCTGTGTGTGCAAGATGTTTACAGAAAGGATAGAACAATGTTAATCACCTTAAAATAATTTGGACAATAGTTGAGTAAATGGCTTCTAGAAGCACATTTGCTTTTATATTAGAAATGTTTCTATCCTTTGCAATAAATTAATGCTGGTTACTTACAGGTCCAATTTCATAAAAGGATAGGCACCATTACATCCATTTTCATTTCATCCAAAGGATAAGAGTGGGAACTAAACAGATGAAAGAGAAAGACATGGAAAGAATGTAATAATGAAGAGCAAGATAGAAAGCTTGGGCTGTGTCAGTAATTCATTGGCTAATTAAAATACTCTAATCAAATAGAACAAGTTTTCAGGTCTTGGTATACCCCCAAGTGTGTCATTTTTATTGAACTGCACTTTAAGGTAAGGCCTATTAGATTTTTGAAGCATAGTGTTTGAAGGGTTCCACAAAATGCTAAAATTCACAGTAAATAACAGAGCGTTGCAAGTGCAAACGTAAGCATTTCTGTAGCACTCACTCTATGTATATGCCTATATGTCAATCAAGAGTATGTACTCTTTTGTCAAAGGCCTTACTGAGGTTCTCTGGGTAGGCATTTAATTTTCAACAAAGTTTTCTCTCCATTTTCAACAAAATTTGCTATAAGAGGCATTTTTCTAGTTTTGTTATGTTGGATACTTTCATGGAAACAAGTTGTTTTCCTTACAAGCTTATTCGTTACCTGCAGCCATAATATTTCTACTGAAAAATTACTGTGATGTCACAGGACAAATCAAAAGACAATATTCTGTTTAAAATTTGTTGATGCTTACGGGGTTGTTCTAAAAATCAGGGACAGAAGGTATCCGAATGATCAGTTCAGAAGGGAGTTTCTCATGTACTAGCAGCCTTCAAAATAAGTAATAGCTTGGAAAGAGGTCCAAATCCTCCCCTTTAAATTTAAACATATTTCCCTTCTCTGCATTTAATGGGCAAATCGCACTCATAGTTTTTCTTTCCGTTTATACAATGGAGCAAAAAACACTTTCAGTTTCAGTCTATCTTAGCAACTACCTAGGAATAATTATTAATCACGACCACCTAGGAGACAGTGTTAATCACAAGGAACCATGCTACTTCACAGAACATTGTTCTGGTTGCAATCAAGGACTCTTCCTTCTAAAACACAGTGTTCTCCCTGAAGTGCTGGAAGTCTTTCCTTTGGTGTATATACACCTTACCTACATTGTTAGCCACTGTATAGCCTCTGTAATTCCTACCCATTTGTCAGACAGTGAAGCATATCAACTCCCTTTTAACCACGTTGCTGCAAGTACCCTTCCCTTATATAATTTCAATACTTTCCCGTAAAAGAGAGCACAGACTGTAACAGCTATCGACCATTTCTTCAAGATTAATCAAGAGAATCGCCAAGTGGTGAGCAAAGAGCAACATACCCATCATTGCCATGTAAATTAGGTCAAAGATCTACACTAAGCAGTAATAGTAATGAAAAACAGCATAAAAGCAAATTGCATAGGCACAAGGAAAACAAAATAATATTGCTGGACTTCTGAAATTCCGTTGTTTTAAAATTATTTTGTTTCATAAGGCCATATTTGTTAAAGGATCATTAGAATTGGGAGGAATTTGCTTAAAGACAGATGGTCTCATGATTTTTTCTTTTCTAGACTCTCCAAAGGAGCCATTTTAGGCTCTTTATTGTAGGCACTGGGGTTTGAATTATAATCTGGACTTCTGTTCCAGAAAAGTAGCATTGTGAGGTTCTGAATAAGAGTCTCATTTACAAACAAAATCTAGAGATCAAGCCATGTTCTTCTAAACTTATACCACAAATGTCTTCTAAACATATACCACAACCGTCACAGCACTAGGCTCATAAAGGCATCTTGAAGGTAGTAAACACAACAATTTGGTATGTATGCCAAAAATTTAGAAATAAGCTTATTTCAGAATCTACTGATTTGTTTAAGCTACATATATTTATTTATTTTTATATTAGCAGATGTCTTGGCATAACAATAGCACCAGAATAAAAATCATATCCATAGGATACTGGAATATTCAAATTGTTATTCTTGCAGCCATCTGGAAATATGCAGAGTAAACAGAATCTTAGCAGGACAATCTTATGGAAAAATACATCATTTCTTCTGAAAAATAGTATTAGTCTTTTTGGAGTGTTTCAAGACTATGCTTTTTTTACCCCTCTTGCTATTTTCTTTCCCCTCTCTTTCTTTTTTTTTTTTTTCCTT
>WHYT01017429.1:319506-381799 GCA_009806455.1 Tetrax tetrax
GTTAATTAGTTCTTGCACTTTTTCAGGAAGTGTTAACATTTGAGAGCGGCGGGAAACATACGACAACAACCCAATATGAGTTATAAGCGTAGTTCGATTTATTGGTCCAGGGTACACATATTTATAATGGTAAAGATAATTATGCCTACTTGGCATTACAGGATTGGCTCAAGCTCTAAAGATTACGTTTGCATGGTCCTCCTACTTGCAGTTAGCTAACTTGGAAAGTCCCATACTTATTGTGTTCTTACTTCCCCAAAAGTTGTTTACGACCTTCTTCAAGGTCACTGTGTCTTTGTTATTTCTGCTGACACGTCTTAACACTGTTTTGCCTTGGCTTATGTCAAGGCTAGGCCTTCAGACGTGGCTCTGCTCGAACAATTGCTCTGTGGACTCTGTCCCATGGCCCTTCTCTCTGAGCCATTCTCCAACAGATCTTAATAAACAAAATTACAACCAAACCAAAAATTTAAAGCACCAGGTACCTCTAAGCTCCTTCTCCAATATAGCAAAGCTATATTCAGCCTTCTTTCATGAATAAGAGTCTATATATTATTTAGACATTTTTCTTTCATCTTCCTTCTACCAAGGATGCAGAAAAGTGGAGATCACTTTATGGAGATCTATATCTCTATATAAGAAAAATATATTAAGAAGCTTTATAAAAAAGGGCAGGGAAAATATCACCTTAGTGTTTCTTACTTTACTGCACATTGTGAGAGATGGATAAGCAAGAGCTAAACAAGATCCAAGTTCCATTTCCTACACTGTAGGGAAGTTTGCAGGCAGCATAAGATAAATTGCTCTAGTCATAGGTCATCTTTAATGCTTATAGAGCTCTTTCCTTATGAATGATCCCAGAGTGAGTCGTGAACATCATAAACAAATTACACTAGCATTACATAGTAGCTTGTACTTGCCAAAAATACCAATAAAGGAATTGAGTATGCAAATGATACATACTGCAGTTTCTTGGCTAAATAAGAATTTTATTTTCATAGACTGAAAAATTACTTTGCAAACACATAACTGACCCAAATTTAATCATTTCACACCATCTCAAATAGGAGTCAGTATTAGTTCAAAGAATTCCCTGGCTTGTGCCCAAAAGTCACTGTTTCTTTCCTACCTACCCTTCAGTAGAAGATTGCTGTGTAGTTTAATCATTAGATACAAACCTTGAATTACTAGTGTTCTTTCAGCACTGTGGTTGTCCATATTGGACTTGTTTGCCAGTTACTACTAGCAGGTTGGTTTTTTGTGTTTGGGTAATTTGTTTGGTTTTGTGGTTGGTTGTTCCCCCCACCCGGAGAGTTCTTACTCCGCTGTTTCATCATTAAGACTTCATTACACAGCCTGAAGAACTGACCACAGAAGTTGCACGAACATACAGCATAGGACTGTCAGATGAAGACACCACAAAATATTAACGTGGTGGAGGCTGGGATAGGGTGTAATGTGAACTGCAGAAAATAAATGTGTTTTCTTTCTTTCTACTCTCACTCTTCTGAAAATAAATACATAAGTTCTACAGAAGTACACGAGAGAATCATACTCCTGAGGTCTGACTACAAGCAAAGAAGCAGCTATAGTCCAGGTTCAGTGCAGAGTCTTGTAGATTCCCTTTGTCTTCTTTCATGTGTGTCTAGAAACTCAGACATGAAAATTGAAGTCATATTCTTTTTGACTCATCCAATTTCCTGGAGGGTAGGTGGTTTAACGAGTCATTCTGTATTTTCAAGCACATACCAACAAACCTAGCAAGTAATGATTCGAGCCAATGAGGTTTGTATTTTTATAGCCATCATACATTCAGTGACTTTGTGTCTAACTACATCTGTAAACCTTTTCATATCCCTAGCAAAGCTCTGATACAAGAGCCTTTGCAGATCACTTGACCATTTACGGACATGCGTCCATATTCATTAATTAAATTCTACATTTTCTAAAATAAAAGCAATTTCATGTTACAACTCAGATACAAATCTATTTTCATGAAATCATGGTATTATTAATAGATATCATTGTCACAAGGAAATCTGTTGTTAGAAGAACAACTGGCAGAGAAAAATGTTTAAATCATATAACGATTAAACAGAAGTGAAAATCTCAGTATCAAATGTTCTCCTATGATACCATCCCTGTCAAGTGTATAAAGAAAAATCTCTTGCTCAACAGGCTTTAGATTACACTACGATAGTATTAAATGTGCTTGTCCAAAAAAGGTGAAAGTCAGTTTTAGCAGATTTTGGTCAATCGTAGAGCTTTGAGCCCGTTCTTGCTTGGAGAGAAATAAATTAAAATCAAAAGCCAGGAACAGGGGAGAGGAGGAGGGAAAAAAAAGAAGGAAAAGAAAGCCATTTCTGTTGCTACTTTTTGCTCTAAAATTACAGAGAGTGCATTTCAAGTTATGGATAAATTAATACAAATGAGTTGTGGAATGATTTTTCTCTCTTTCCTTATGTAAGTTTTTAGTTCTTATAGTATAACAATCTTGCATAATCATACATAATACCATGCATCTTGCATGGTATTTCCATGTTCCTGGCCATTCAGAGTTCAGTCACAATCTGGAAGCAAGATCCAGCGATTTTATTACTTTTCCCAGCATTTCTGTTTCATGACAGATATCTACTCTTTCCTTTAAAATCATCAACATCAATCTAAATGAGCAATAAGGAAATTCAAAGATAGAGGAAGGACCTTGACACAAAACTGTCTGCATTTGTAATTCCTCTGCCTACAGTGCACTCTCTAGTAAGTTTTCTCCATGTGAGTATAGAATTAAAACATTAAAGCATAGTACTAATATCAAACAAGTTAAAATATGTGTTGCTCAAAACAACTCCTGGTATTATAGGTATTTGGCTTTCTGATTGCTCAGAACAAAACAAAAAATGGTTTTCCCATTTCTCAAATGAAGCACAAATATTTCCGGGTTTATTTTGCTAGTTAGTATCACTCACAAAAAGGAATCCTCTTACAACTGATGTAGTTAATATATATGGAGACTATACTTCAGCAAAAATACCCATTAGTTTTACCACATAGCAATGCCAACAGCAACATTTTCTGATTTTAAAATATTTTAACCCTAATAGTATGCTTATCCTATGCTATTACATATTAGTTCTTCCCACAGACTCAGATGCAGAAAAGATACAGAAATTGATTCAAAAATAAAAAACTAAAATATTTCTACACTCAATCTGAAAATAAATCACTTGTACTTCTCATGAGAGACTAACCTGCTGGTCTGGCTACTAAGAAAACTGTCTGAAGGACAGTTTACCTAAAGTTACTCCTTCAGCAAGAAAACAAAGTGGTTCAAGGTCAACATACAGGTGGCAGATCAACATAAGGGGTAAAATATATGGAGAGAGAACAAAGTCTATTTCTAAGAGCAATTTATAACCATAAACAGCAAGAGAAATACATTTAAAATGGTAGCTAAATTCTGTAGTCAATGTGAGCACTCTTAAAAGCTTCAGTCATTACTGAACCAAATTGCACCAAAAGCCTCCCCACTAAAACAGATTCTCATCCTTGGAGAGAAACACTAAACTCAAAATTTGTGATTACTTTAACAGACTACAAGAGTAAAACAATCAGTTTTTATGCAATGAATATGCCATCATTCACCAAATAAACATAAGATGATGTAAAAGAGCTTAAAAAAACCCCAAAACAGTCTTTGTACAAGTCAATAAATACACAAGCATATATTAAACAAAAAAGTAAACACCTCTTGTTTCCATTTCCTACCTTTCATAAGAGTTTTGAGGGTGTAGTCCAAAGCTCTCCTGAGCATTTTGTTCTGTGGTTTCTTCTCCAAAGCACAAAGGCACTCGTACTAGTTTTAAAACTCTCTCCAGTTCCTGATCTATTTTTTTTTAGTTCTCTTACTATAAAAAAAAAATTTTTGCTAAGAGCTTTGATTGATTCATACATTATTCATCACTCCCTTTAAGTTATCAAAACTTTGAACTTCGAATATTTAAAAAAAACAAAACAAAACAACAAAACCCCCAACACATCAGCACTTAACATCTAATGCCAGATACACAAGATAGCGCCTCAGATAGGACACACAACATTTAAAGAGCCTATCAGCATCTTACCAGGTACAACAAATCTATCCTTTCACCTTACTAGGTCCTACTCAATAAAGAGGCAGAAGGGAAAAGGAAGCCCTCGTTATTTACATAGGCACATGAATCTATTTAGGTTCAAAGACAATTACTTGAAAAAGTGCAAAATAGTTTTGATAAGAAAAAAGACACTTTAAGCAGTGGACAACTGAAAAAAGTTGTGCAAATTCTCAAATGCTTTATGATTGCTGTGATAGTGCTAAGGATTACCTTACGCCTGACAGCTGAAATCCATATGAAGCTACCAGAAGTTATCAGGACAGCTGGTCGGCAGGGAGGATACTAGGCTGGTGCTAATAATCCAGAGGTCAATGGATCACTATTTTAAGACCTAGGGAATTGTTCTACACCACCACCAATCTGGCAGATAAAGATCCTGAAATTTTATTTGTTTAATTTTAACAAGGATCCAGAAACAGGTCTATACTGACTTTTCTTAAGTATTTTAGGATACTTCTGTAAAAACTGAATTTATTCATAGTTGCACCAAGTCCCTTTCACTCCTATCTTTCTAATAACACAAAAAAAAAAGAGAGATTTTGAAGCGAAATTCAGTAAAACACAATAGGCAACTAATGCACTTTAGCTTTATGACTTAGATTGCTGAACTGCTTTAGGTGCTCTTCTCCAAGTGTTTCAGATTAACAGCAAGGAAATCAGATGCATTATCTATTTAGAGTTTTTTGAATCAGCTTTGCATAATGGTATCTGAGCACTAGATTAAAAGTAGCATTGATCATGCTGTAAATAACAGTGTACAGAGTTTCCCATGTAGCTCAGTGGGTGGGTTTTTAAGGCCTTATTTCTCTTCTGGCCATGTCAGTTTTACCCTGTAAACCACAGGCTGTTGCTTAAAAAGTTGTTATCAGAAGGACTTTTTGTGGTGTCACAGAATCAAAGAATAGTTTGAGTTGGAAGGGGCCTCAAAAGGTCATCTAGTCCAACTCCCCTGCAGGCAGCAGGGACATGTCCCACCAGATCAGGTTGCTCAGAGCTCCATCCAACCTGGCCTGGTTTCACCACCATCACTGTAAAAAAAAAAAAAATGTCTACCTTATATCTAGTCTAAGTCTACCCTCTTTTAATTTAAAGACATTACCCTTTGTCCTATCACTACAGGCCCAGTTAAAAAGTTTGTCCCCGTCTTCCTTATAAGCCCCCTTAAAGTACTGAAAGGCTGCAACAAGGTCTCCCCGGAGCCTTCTTTTCTCCAGGCTGAACAGCCCCAGCTCTCTCAGCCTGTCCTCAATAGGAGAGGTGCTCCAGACATCTGATTATCTTTGTAGCCCTCCTCTGGACTCGCTCCAATAGATCCATGTCCTTCCTACATTGGGGGCTCCAAAGCTGGATGCAGTACTCAAGGTGGGGTCTCACAAGAGTGGAGTAGACAGGGAGAATCACCTCCCTCATCCTGCTGGCCACACTTCTTTTGATGCAGCCCAGGATGCGGTTGGCTTTCTGGGCTGCGAGCACACATTGACAGCTCATGTCCAGCTTTTCATCCACCAGTACCTCCAAGTCCTTCTCACTAGGGCTGTTCTCATTCCCTTCATCTCTCTGCCTGTATTGATACTGACAGTTGCCCCAACCCATGCGCAGGACCTTGCACTTGGCCTTGTTGAACTTCATGAAGTACTTACAGGCACACGTCTCCAGCCTGTCAAGGTCCCTCTGGATGGCATCCCTTCCCTCCAGCATGTTGACTGCACTACATGGGTTGGTGTTATTCAGAAACTTGCTGAGGGTCCACTCAATCCCACTGTCCATGTCATCGACAAAGATATTAAACAGAACCAGTTCCAATATCAACCTCTGAGGAATGCCACTCATCAGTGGTCTCTGCTTGGACATCAAGCCGTTCACTGCAACTCTTTGAGTGTGACCATCCAGCCAATTCCTTATCCACCAAGTGGACCATCTATCATATCCATGTCTCTCCAGTATAGAGACAAGGGTTCTGTGCAGGATAGTGTCAAATGATTTGCTGAAGCCCAGGTAGATGACATAAGTTGCTCTTCTATTATCCACCAATGCCGTAACCCCGTCACAGAAGGCCACCAAATTTGTCAGGCACAATTTGCATTTCTTTAATGCTTAAACAGGTTAAAAAGCACAGTTGATCCACATTGCATACCTGAAAAAAAAAGCTTATCTGAGTCAAATGATACCATTTACCACTGCATGTAGAAAAAGTAGGATCCAACAGCAGCATTACATTCTTTTTCCCTGGAAGAGTTCTCCTAATAATTCTTTTTTTGAATGGCCAATTTTTTCCAGACTTTTTGTACACTAAATTTGCATGAAATTTGCAGAAACCAAATTTGTATGGAACTTACTGGGGAAATGGTTTAGTTCAAAGCATCTCTTAGGAAAAGGATGCAGTTGTACAAACTAAATAGTATGACAAAGGGAATTCAATTCTTGTGGGATATAGTAATAGTTGTCCTTCTCCAATATGACTGGAAACAGAAGCATTATGGCCATTAGCTTTATAAACAATAAACTTCATCTCTCCAGGACAGGAAACAGAAAGACCATATAATGGATAATTTTTGTACTACTGTGAATAGGACATTTGTCTTAATAAAATAGAGGTGTGCAATTGAGATGTTTTGACTCTAGTACTTATTTAAATAAAGGCTGTTCTCATCTTTGTGTGCAAAAGCAATTTCCATAGCAAAATAAGATGGCCTGTGGATAACACAAGATCTATGTACCCTGAGAGTAATAAAATACACATGTGATGAAAGGTAGTTTTTCTTTTGCACATGCTGACATATTCATATGACTATAAGTACCTGTAAATTCAGTGTGATAGTTAAAAATATGTCAACCACACAGGTTATTCATTACAAAGCAACAGATAAAAGCTAGCTAAACAGATAATGCTATTTGCCCTCCCTTTTTTAAGCAAGCCAAATCTCAGAATATTTTAAGAACTGGAGGTTTATGTTGGTCTACTTAAAAATTACTATACAGACAAAGAAACTCATGCTTCTAGAGTAGTACATAAAGAATACAACAATGATATATTTTTTGTGTATCATTTTGAGAAAGGAGGATGCAAACTGCAGTGAAGTGGATCTTTTTTCAGCCTGATATATAGGTGCTTGGATTTGAAATCTTTGTAACTCCCTGCTTGATATAAAGAGGAAAAATGCTCTAGCTGAGGGGGTTTTTTTCATGCTTTTGGAATATATGGCTCTTTAGATTGCTCTAAAATCTCATGTCTTTTTTTTTTCTAATATACATATATTAATTAGAAATGACAGTATGCCTCTCCTTAAAAGCAGGCACATGTTAATGACCTGTTCCGCTATTTTCTGCTTTCATGGGGAATGGAGATTAATAAAAGTGCAGTTTCTCCAGCAGTAACAGCTGAACAAGGCTCTCTGAAACATCTCTGAACAGTAACAAGGCTCTCTGAAACATTTTAAATGTAGCTGATAATCAAGGACAGGAAAAACTTCTGCCGATAAAAGAAAAACGTGAATCCGATAATGCTACTGTAATATTTACTTTGACCTTTGGTAATGTCAAATGCATAATAATCAAACCTGTAAGGATCTGACAATGAAAGTGAGAAGGTTAGTGTTCTTTCCTGATTACGTCTCTTTCTCCTGGTGGTAACTATCTCAAAACCACAGTGTGACCCATCAAAGTCCTGCTTTTTATTTGGTCTCAGAGCCTAATCCATCAGCATTTGAAAAGTTTAGCAACTTTAACAACCAATAGTGTGTTTAATATAAAATGTCACCAACCCATCATCTCTCCTGTCCTTTGGGGGTGAGTTTTATTCAGGTGAGAAGGAATTGCCTTTCTCAATACATGTCAGAAACTTCATCTTTCTCTCTCTCTCTCTCTCTCTGTCTCCTTCTCACTATATATACACAGAAACCTAATTGGATTTCAAACACAGGAGAATATTTCTGACAAAACTCCAGCCTTTGAGGGAATTCTTCCACAGAAGTCTCATTATATGATCTTAAAGTAATAAAAAGACAACCTGAAGTGAAAAGAAGACCCAGAAAACAGCTTCACTCCAGATATTCACGCACGCTTTTGTGGGGGCAGGAGAGGAGTCTTGAAGAACGGGTTACATAATACAGGAGCATTTAGGAGCATCCAGAAATAAGAGAAATAGGAGAGAAATATAGAAAAATGATCTTAACATTCACAAAACCAGTAATTTTCATTGACTAATGGAGACCTTTATGTAGTAGAAAACCTGACAAGCTGACTGGGAAGAATTAGCTTTTTGTGAAAAGGAGTGAGTGTTTTTAATAGAAATTTACCTAGAAATTCTAAAAAATAAATCACATGTGCATCCTAGCATACACTATTAAAAAATAACCTCTGAAAACACTATCTCCCTTTCATAGCATTCTTAAGATTCCCCAGTGGGCAATTTGTTCGCTAAAACTACAGTGAAACAATCCACAGCATCACTTGTCAGACATGCTGGCTATGTGATAGAATAGCAAAATGACCTAATCGCAAAGAATGAGAAACAACACACATCTGAATAATTCCAGTAATTTGCAAAGACCTGGGGTTTCTTCAACTTGACTTGCACACAGGCGCAAACCATAAGATATTATCCAAAATCCAATGGACTACCTCAAGAATACAGCTAAGCCTACACTATCAAAACAACCATAGACTTTTGTTTAAGTAAAAAGCTGTAGTATGTTTCTACTGCAGAAAACAGATGAAGAAGACCAAAGGAAACCATAGTTTCACTCTGACTTTTAAAGAACAGAATGCTAAAATCAAGAACGGTTAGTTTGCTCATACTCAGGAAATGCATAACCTGAGGGGAAAAAATCCATAATCAGGGGAACAGAAGCATTTTAGAGAAAGATTCAAAATTAAATTCACATGTTGACTCTGTTAAAATAACATCAAGGAGTACCATCTTAGCGGAAAATATTCAGAGAATATTACGTATTTAAGCTAAAAAACCAAGTTTGTAACAAATTTGCTAATATTTAATCACAGTAAGACCTGAATTTCTTACTCTTTGTTGCCTGTAGTTTTTCTTTTCCTGCCTTGAGTATCTAGTATCTCATAGGCTTGTATATCTGTTTGGTTTTTTTTTTAGAATTAATAGAAGTTATATATACTTTTAGGGTAATCGTTTATTCATTTTTCCACTGCAGCATTGTCCATTTCTCATATGATGCATCATGTATTTCTTCACGCTAGTGGTATATTTTGTCCAAGATTCATACACTCTGTCTGCATTTGAAAACAACTCAGTAATGTCAACCACTGCAACTCTTTCATCTTCCCCTAAATGCTCACAGACTTCCTTGACTTACATTCTATGTATTTTTTGTGGATGCTAATTTTAACTTTTAATATTGTTATATTATTATGTAGTCTCTTTATCGTGCTGAAAGTGTCATAGTCTTGTTCATCATCCATGCATTTCAATCTGTAGTAGATGATTTTCTTCAGCTGTGTGATTAGAAAATAACCTTAGACCAGTTCAAAGATCACTGAAGTCAACAGGTAGGTTCCTGTTCATTCCGGTGAGTTTTGATTCAGCCTGTTTACTGGCCCAAATACTCTTCATTCATCAGAACAACAAATGAGAAAAGATGCAAGAGTATGTTTAGCTAGAAATAGATTAAGCTGAAAAATCTGCTGCATTCAGTTACAGAATTTATTGATCCCTGCAAATGGGAATGAGCTTCAGATTTAACCCTAAAGTGTCAGGCATTTCATGCAAAAAAAACAGGAACACATTTTGTTAAACCAGTCTCAAAACAATCATCTATATTTTCTTATCACTTTACTGGATATACACAGTCAGGACCTATGGCTTACCCAGGGAATCTCAGATTTACTTAAAAGACAACTTGTTTTTTCAGTGTTTATGTTCTAGACACACTTCCCTGTAACTCTGAGGCAGAGTTCAAGCACACAAAAGACGTGAAGAATATGTTTCATTAACGTCTTATTATCATTGTTTTACCTACTGGACTTTATTACACTCAGCTATTTTGAAGAGACCTGGAAAAATATTTCAAGATATAAATATTTTTGTTACCTAGAGCTTTTTAAAATCACTGCTTTACCTGTAGATCTGTAGCAACTTGACTGATGTATTCATTTGCATGTTATCCAGTCTCAATGTTATCCATGTTATCCAGTGGGTGATGGTCTGTTTTGTTGTGTTGAAATACCAGAGCAATTTGTGAGAGCAATGCATTTTTGCAGTTTTAAGAAAATCTGTGTTCACCTTCATTCTCAAAAAGAGGGACAAAATTAGCACCATAAAACAATGAACTCAGTATCTACTTTCCTAAGATACTGTGAACAGCAAGTCAGAAGTTAGACAATTAAACGGTTAAAAGTTTTAGAGTAAAAATCTCAGCTATGCTGAGCACGAACATAATTTTAGGGTAAGCAGTTAGCAACATAGGCCCTCTCTTGTAGGTTAGCCACACTCAGGACCAAGCTACGCAATCCCTCTCTCACTCCCCCCAAGGAGAGATAATATAAGGAAAAAAAAGGCAGAGATTTAAGATAAGGACAGGGAGAGATCCTCGATGTTACGGGCAAAACAGACTCCACTTGGGGAAAACTATTTCAATTTATTATTAATAAAACCAAAGTAGGATAATAAGAGAGAACAAAGACAACTTCCCCTCACTCCTCCCCTCTCCTGGGCTCAATTTCATTTCAAATTATCTCTACCTCCTTTCCCACCTCCCCTCCCCTGAGCGGCACAGGGGGGAAGAAGGAATGGGGGTTTATGGTCAGTTCATCACTTGCTGCTTTACACTGCTCTTTCCTCCTCAAGGGAAGAACTCTTCACATTCCTCCCCTGCTCCAGTGTGGGGTCCCTCCCACGGGCTACAGTCTTCATGAACTGCTCTGGCACAGGTCATTTTTCCACGGGGTGCAGTCTCTCAGGAACTGGCTGCCCCAGCACAGGCCCTCCACGGGCCACAGCCTCCTTCAGGCATCCACCTGCCCCGATGTGGGGTCCTCCATGGGCTGCATTGGATCTCTGCTCCTCCGTGGGCCTCCATGGGCTGCAGGGGGACAGCCGGCCTCACCATGGGCTGCACCACAGGCTGCAGGGGAATCTTGTCAGGAGCAACTTTACTCCTCCCCCTCCTTCTTCACCGACCTTGGTGTCTGCAGCCATTCTTCTCACAAGAAATTCCTAACAATCAGGCTCAGGCAGACACCTCTCAGGTTCTCTTCACATCTCCTCTCTTCACTTCTCTCAGTCGGGCCAAGTCAGGCCCAGTTGGCTGCCTGGCGGGAGGCCAGAGGTTGAGGGCCACAAGGCTCGTGCCTCCCCCTCTCTGCCCACTGCTTCAGTTTCTTCACATCTTCCTCTCCCTAATTATTTTTTACCTTTTTAAATACGTTACAGCAGAGGCGTTATCAGGGGAGAGTCCATCACCAATTGGCTTGGCCTTGGCCAGTGGCAGGTCCACCCTACACCCAGCCGAGTCCACTGGACAAAGTGGAAACCTCTGGCAGTTTCTTACAAAAGCCGCCACTGTAGCTACCCCTCACTAAACACACCCTCCTTCTACAAACTATTCCTCCACTGTCTCAGAAGGAAATGTTCTTTATGTTCCTTTACTTTTAAAGACAAGCTTTCAATAGGGAAGTTTTTAGGACACATGCTTAAAGGAGAATAACAGGAATAACAAAAATTGGCCTTATGTTTGTATCAGTATTTTGTCATTGGATAATAATGGATTTTAACTACATTCAGGTACATAAAGACAGGTGAAAAGATGCATGTGTGTGATGTTATTTTAAAGGAATTACTTATTTTCCTGAGCTGCTCATGTATGGATGCGCAGCAGTAACACTGATACGCTGTTTTCTTTTAGAAGATTAAAACCAAAAAGAGAAAAAATGGACTCAAATTACCAACTGCACATCTGCAAAGTTCAAGACAGTAGCTCTGTGAGACAGAAAAAAAGAGACAGCTGAGGACTACCCCAGAGTCCAAGCACTGTTAACACAAAAACAAGGTGCCATTACTATGGCAACCAGGTTTGATTACAGGTGGAGGTAGTTGACATTTTTCCTCTCTGTAATCTCCCTATAGGCTACATAAGAAGTCCAGAGAATACTTCTTTTCTGGAGATGCAGATTTTTGTTTCAAAAACACATGGAGGAATTTTATCCATCGTGCAGCAGCACCATTACCCGCAACTGGAAATTCAGGAAGTACAAAAAGCCCACCTGTGCAGATGGCAGGATGCCACTCAATTCATTTGTATTGACTGTGAATTTCAGTCAATCTCTGATGTTATTGCAAATCAGAAGATATACACTGAATCCCTAAGCTTACATTAATTTCTTCCTGCCATGTATTTTAAAAGCCTCATTTCAGTGCGGAACAGGGAACAGGCCATCACTCCTCCTTTTTTTTTTGTCCTGTACTTCATGAAAGGGACTCAATACCACTGAAGTAGTTGACAAACACTTTCCTGCAACATACACACATGCACAGGCACCCATCTATCTATTCTTCCTTTCTTGGACAAAGTTAAATGTCCAAGTTATGAGTTATATTGTCATTATCATTGTGAAAATGGGCTTATTGGCTTCTTCGCTAGGAGAGTAAGAATGACTTTCTTTATTATGGAAGTTACTAGTATGTAATTTATGAACTTCTCTTACTTAAATGCGTTCACATTCCAGAGAATAAGCTCAGTAAATTACATAAATTTTCACAGAAAACAAAGGACCCTGCATTATAGTTATATTTTTAAACACAGTCAGCTTTTGGTATTGAGTAAAGCTCA
Source organism: Tetrax tetrax (assembly GCA_009806455.1). Taxonomy (NCBI): domain Eukaryota; kingdom Metazoa; phylum Chordata; class Aves; order Otidiformes; family Otididae; genus Tetrax; species Tetrax tetrax. The sequence continues at coordinate 332,453 of WHYT01017429.1, forward strand.
TTTTAAATGTAAATGCTGGTTTAGCACTTATACAATACAAGAGCAAATAAACCTCAGATTCTTTATATTTAACATATATGAATTTCCTCAAAGTAGCTTCGTTGCTCAGTACAAAATGTCCTCTGCATGATGAAGGCTAAAGATTGGGAAAACAGTGGTTTAAGCTTTCATTAATAATCTAACATTCCAGTTAACTGCTATGTTTTTCAGGATGTCATATGTAATAAAAATAACAGTTCCCAAGGAAAAAATGGCTTAACCTTAGCAATAGTAGTCACCACCAAATTAAATTTAAAATTGTCTCTGCGAGCGACATATTTTTAATTTAGTGTTAAGTGCAAGAGTAGGTTTTTCTTTATTAACATTTCTATTAGCATTTAAGTATTTCAGATGTGTATGAATTGGAACTGTAAGACCTAATTCCTTGTTCTTTAGTTGGTCCAGGATGCTAGACAGTTTAATATAAAGTTGTAATCTGCAGGGTTTTCTCCATTGTTTTTCATTCAGCAATTCTTCTTTTATAAGGGTCATAAAGGCAACAGTCTGTAAAATCCGTTTCAGGTTTTCTTGCGCAGTTGTACTAATCTTGGTATCTTTTTCTTTTTATAAGAGGCTAGTGTCTTTCTTTTTTCAATTAGAATTCTCTGAATGATTCTTCATGATGTGGAAAGTCTTCATCTCTTCAAGGATTCTGATTCAGTTAACCTAAAGTGACCTCAATTTTGTACACAATAGAAATAATTTGTTTTCTTTACCTCTACCTTTTAACACAGTCATGCTTAGATGATCTTTTCTGGTAACCTCAGTAAGAACTTTAAAAGAGGATTTAGGTAAAACATTATAGGAACAGAAAAGCTAATTGAAATTTCAATAAAAAATTAATTACCACATCCCACTACAGTAAAGAGGTCAAATCATCCTCTTATGCTCATAGTGCACATTGTCAGAAATACACTGATGCAGAAAAAAGACCAGTAATGGTACCATTGATCTAGCATTCATTTGCAATTGGGAGAAGGGTAAAACAAAAAAAAAAATTATTAACTCTGTTCTCATCAGAGCACAGTGAGCATACCAAGAGGGACAGGAAATGTCCAGATGTATGCTATAAGATTTACAGTATTTTGCATACATTTATATAGACACATAAAATGTAGTTCTGGGATGCCTCTGATTATGAATTTTGATCCACAAATTCAAGAATGCTCTGGAAAATCCCCTAGAAGTTTCTTCTGTATTTCCACAGCTTTTAGACACAGCATGATGGTCCTTTCTTCCTGGTTTCTCCACTAAAATACGTGTTTGTTCACCAGAGAGGGTCCTTTGGGGAATATCTTCACACTAATTATTATTTTTCCATCCCAAACTAATTCCAAACCCATGGAAGCTTCCTACCCTAGACACACTTAGATCTTTCCCATGTTTCCTCCCCACCAGTCTGACAATAATGACTGCTGCTGTCAGGATTTCTGATGTACATCAATATATTTTTCTTACATAGCAACTATAGTAAAGATGGAAATCCAGTGTGGTCAGTCTGTAATACTAGTGGTCTACTTCTACTACAAGATGAAGGTAGAACATCCGTGTCACATTTCCTGTAGCTGGACCAGTTACCTTTTTATGTTGTACTAATAATAGAGTCCTATCTTTCATGCTTGCTTAATCTACTTACAATACATGGAGGAAAAACTGTGCAATCAGTAACTTTTCAGCCAAGAATAGGGTGAAATGGATGTTTTACTTAATCACATCAAATTTGCTGATGGTAGATGAAGTCTTTGTGAAAAAGGTTCTGTTAAGGTTTTTGTCTTTTCTATTAAATTTTGCCATCTGGACAGAACTATAAGAAATATATTAATGCATTTTCCCAAAATGTTGTAAAAATCTTTGCCTACAGACTTGCACTTCACCTAGATGGTCTCTGTCTATTGCTCACTTAAACTCCAGTTTGTTGTTAAACAAAAAAAAAAAAAAAAAAAAAAAAAGTACCCAAATTCTTATACTATCTCTAAAGAGATGCCTCAATCTATTGTCTTAGGATTAAAAAAAAAAAACCCTTCAAAACACTGACTTAGAATACATACCAACTTTATTCTATAGCATTATTTTATTGTTTTTATATGATTTCCTTCAATATTTTTTGATAGAAATACTGCATTTGTCTAAGTTACTTTTTGAAATAGCTTGTTAAATATTTGGTTTTAGAACACTCATTTTCTTTTCCTTTTTCATTGTATGTAAACTAGTATGTAATGTTCCTCTAGAGGATTTTGTTCCATACTGTTAGAAAGCATTTAAAGATTGTAGTATCTGTAATTGTTTCTTGCAGGGAATGTTTGAGAGCACTGCCTAGTCACAAGTATCATGAATGCATCATTGAGTGAAGTTTCCTGTCTTTGCATTAACTATTTCAGTTTCCTTTTAGAATTGTAAGGAACTGGGAAATATGAATCTCATGCACAAAGAAACTTGATCTGAATCATTAAGGTAACAGAGATTTTATCTGAATCATAACTGCTTCTGAAAATCACAGTAAGCATCCACCTATATTTTCAGGGACTTAGAAATTTAGTACCTTTAGAAGCTGGGCTGTGTCTAGAGAATGGTGTAAACAAAAGATAGTGTAGAAATATCCTCTTGAAAATTATTGTACATTTTTTTTGCATGCACAGGTTTGTTAAGCCCAACTGAGCACTTTCACACTCTATTATTTTGAGAGTTATATAAAAAATCACAGTTAGTCCCTAAAGCGAATAGAAAAGATCAGAGGTCAAAGAAAGGACTAATCCCAGTAGTCAAGAAGAGCTGATCAAAAAAAATATTTCCTTTATTCTTTTTGAAGTAAATCTGAAATGTTTTGAAAAGTAATGGGTTGAGCTAAATAGTATTGAACATTGAGTTAAGTGGTATCGAAACCAGCACGTCGTTCCCAGCTTGACATTCAAGACTGATTGAATCAGCAGCTAATTGACCATCATACCAACATCAGACCAGGAGGGCCTTACTACACTTTGTGGGTAAGAGGTTTCCCAGAGCTAAATAGCAAAGGCCGAAGGCTAACTATTGGGATTAGCAGATGTTTATCTCAGTACCAAACGGAATAGGGAATAATGAGGTGATTTTGGTGCAACCACTGGAAAACTCTTTCCTGGACTTTTTTCTTCCCTTGTTTTCCTTTGCTTCAACAAAACTTGAAGATAGACCTTTTCACCACAGTTTGTATTAAAAAATAGCATGGAGTGCTGAAAAGGCAATGGCTTTTCCTGCGTTCCCTCATGTTTAGGGAAAAAGTATTTAGAACTTTTTTTTTTAAAGAAAAAAAAAACTTTGAATCAAAGTTTCTCTTCCTGATTTGAATGAAGTGCAAATTTGGATAACCTTCAGTTATTTTAATGTTATTCTAAGCCCTCATATCTTCCACAGTTAATAAACCCATTTCAAGGAAAGAGATGTGGAATTAAACTTAGACTTTAATTACACCGCTCCAGGAGGAAAATCTGCCTACTGCATATAAAGCATGTTAATATCATTATCAGCCTAGAAGAAAGGAGTTAATAGATTTCTAGATACTGAGTGTATAAATGCTAGGCCCTTGCTGATTTTAGCAGGAGCAGCAGTACAGCAAGGCAGAAAATCATACTTAAAATTTCAAATTCAGAGAATCAGTAAAACAATGAATTAACCACGTTGGGGAAGATAAAGAAGGTGAGGGAACTAGAAGGGATATATTAAAAGACTTTCTTTAATTGCATATTTAAAGAACTTATATCTGGTTATGATCACACCAAGAAATGAATCAGCAATGGCTTTAATAAAGTCAATGTTATACTACACAGTTTCAAATTTGTCTAAGGCAAAATTGCGTCCTAAGCATTGTATCTTCTAGGCCTACAGAAGAAAAAATACCTTGTGATTTATCACGTAGCCAGGGATGGCCAGCAACTATGCAGTTGTAAGCATTATTGCAGGGAATGTTATTCACGACTGAAGATACAGTGAGCTGATTCACTTTTCTTTTGATTGATCAGATTTAGAAAGCCAAGGAAGTTTTAAACAATTGCTTTATTTATATTATTTTACATTCTTCAGAACTGTCCCAGGTGTCAATATTTATCCTTAAAGAATAGATGTATAACGTCACATTAAAGGTAAGGAGACAAAGTGAGAATATGAAATAGTTTCCCAATCCCTTTCTATTAAAAACCCAACCATTTTTTGCATGTATCTCTGCCAGTTCAGTGGAACAGTAGCATAATGCACCATCAAGTGCAATCAATGGTATTTGCTGACACAAACATCTTAATTATGCATTACAGAAATGCAGTCAATTTTGGAGGATCTTTATACTTGTATCCTCAATTCATAATTATTTCAACAATAGCTTGACAGGAAGGCACAGGAAGCCCTTATGTATACATTACGATGATACAATGTCTGTAATAAAAATGCAGCACACAGCAGTCTTCCCCACCGCTACTTGAAATGTAGTTTAGTCTGTGATATTAGAACTGATGCTATGTACATAGTGACAATGGCAGGCCCTGCCATCACTGCCTTGCAAGGACTAACCAAACATAATTACCAAGAAATAAAACTATTAGCTGTCTGGAATTGTCAATGGACTTCAAAAAAGCTGTGTCTGCACTGAAATAATTTCCCCGTTAGCCCAGGACTTCGATTTCCACAAAGAGACCCTGAAATCAGCACTGTTTTCCACAGCCACAAAGACAAAGGGTCTTTCCATCTCAACTCTCAGTTGCCAAACTGGCATCCTATGTAGCAAAACTGAGCTTTGACTACATAATTTGCAGGTCGTTCTCTAGCAAAGAGAAAAATTGTCGTTGCTCAGGCAGTACTGGTTGCATGTTGAACATTAAAGGGATGCAGGAGATGTAATCTGCCACTCAAATCACCTTTCAACAGAGCTGTGCAGGGCTCTGGAGCATAAACATGAGTTTGCCAGTTTGAATTCGAGTTGGCAGCAGCACAGCAGCGACAGAAAGCAGACTGACAGCGAAAGGTCAAGTGTGATGAGTAGATCTAGAAGGTGTCAGTTTAGAGGTGGTATTTAGTGATACCATCTGTAAATGGGACCAGATGAGGTGGCCTGAGGACAATCTATAGGAGACAGAGGAAGGGGAATGAATCTCCGAGTTCTAATGGAAACTGAAAGTAGATAGAAGCTGAAAAGAAGCGCTGCTTTGATTATAAGAATAGAAAGGAAGCTAGCAGAGTATACAATACCTGTCTAGATAAAAGAGAAGGGACTGACAGATTAAAGGATTTCAGAGAAAAACTAAGGTTATGAGGCCTGAGAAATATTCCTAACATTGTACTGCTATCTTCATGTATACTGACACAATTTCTCAGTGGGAAAAAAAGAAGTCAGTTTAAAAGAAAATTGAAAAATCATAATGGAATATAGCTTTTCCCATTGCGCAAATAAATTACTATTTACACAATGAAAAAAAAAACCAAAACACCCATCTTTCCATGGCCGTTCCCCTACTCAGTCAAAAACCAACTTGAAATGGGCCAGCATATTGTACATCAGACTCCTGATAATGTATGACATTTTACTAGCAACATTTAGCATGTGTGTAACTCATTAACAGAGTTAATGTAAACTTCATTGTCTCGCACTAGAACTAGGATTCTGCATTACCTTTCCAGGTCAGTGTTGCAAAATAAAGGATATTCCCTCAACCTTTCTCTCACCAATCAGTGGATCTTGAACTTTTTTGACCAAATGAGGATTTTCCACAAAAGTCATATCCTAGATACTGTATTTGAGCCCTTTAATTAGGATATTCTCCCAGAAGATAGAGGATGTGGATCTGGATCCTTCTCTGAAAAAGGACGTATTAAATTTCTCTCCTCCATATTCTGGGCAAATGTGCTAACTACGAAGTTATTATGGGAGACTAAGACCATCTTTGAGAAGGGACAAGCTGAAAGAGTTTTGAAATAAATCACCCAAGAAAGAAATCCAACTTGTATGTATAGTCTTGAATATGGTACACAAACCTAGGAGAAAAGATTTTACAATGAGGGTTGTAACTGGAACAGGTTGCCCAGAGAGGTGGCGGATGCCTCATCCCTGGAAACATTCAAGGCCAGGCTGGATGAGGCTCTGAGCAACCTGATCTGGTTGGAGATGTCCCTGCTCCTTGCAGGGGGGTTGGACTAGATGACCTTTGAAGGCCCCTTCCAACCCTAACCATCCTATGATTCTATGAAAAGAAGAATGAAAGATGTATCGATGTAGTCTGTGGTTTTCATCTCCCTCTAAATGAGGCAGCCGTTTAAATGTTGCACACCTATGCACTAATGTACAAAGCCCTTTACAGTACAACACAAGACATATTGTTGGGTTTTTTTTGTTGTGTTTTAAATGGCAATGTAACATCAACATAAAAATCCAACCAAACAAAACATAAAGTGAATTCTGTATTATTTTTTAAACTGGTTCTTCAAAGTGTCAAAAATTACTGTGATGTCAGATGATCTATTAGATCGATGAGGTCTTTTTTCCTATTTTTTACCTAAAAATGTTGGACAAGAACTCAGTAATAAGAAAAAAAAGGAGAGTGAAATGTTTCTTATTTCCAGCATAAAGGTAAACATTTTGCTTATATGTTCCATTAGAAACACTGATGAAAATTAACAGTTCCAGGTGCTTTGGTAGTCTGTTCTTAGAATTAATACCATGGAAATGAGAATGAAATCACACACTGAAAGGAAAATGAAACAATCCACCGAGTATTGTAGGTCAGGGTCATGGGGTTTTTTTCCCTCTGAAAGAAACGTTACTTCACCCTTATCATAGAGCTTTTACCTTCCATCCTTTCAGTTCACTAACACCTTGCTATGAAGACCTATAGCGGAGCTAAGAATAAAATGTATGGTTATTTATTTGAATCAGCTGAACTTTTGTCCTGTAACCAATACAGGGGGAGAAAAATTATCTTTCATTCAAAGGACATTTGATGGAAAGCAATGTCAAATTTAAAATCTCTTATATTTATCAGTATCAAAATAATATGTTAAGTACTTAACCCAGTGATTACTGTCTTGGACAGTCATAGAAAAATATCATTACTATTACTTTTAGCTAAAGATATGTTAACAAACATCACTCTTACTGAAAAGACAAAATAAACTACAGCACTGTATATAAATATCTAGCAATGACTAAGTCTTAATAGGCTTTGTTAAGCATTGAGATGCTTCTAAAACTTTCTGCAAATAATTTTGATTCTAATACCAGAATGAAACTATCCTTTTTTAAAAATAGAATTTTCCAACTTTTCCTGGAGGCCAGGGGGACAAAAGAGACATATGAAATCAAAGGCTAGAAAATTCATGTTGCTATTAAATTATGTTCTGATTTCATAGTAAGTAATCTCTCTATTCTTCTTAAAATTTCATTCTTAACATCTTTGGCATTGTAGAAGCTATTAAAACTTTTCAAGTATAAGGAAATGTAGAACACTGCCCTGTAGAGCTGATTTCATTTTACTGCAAAGATATTTCTTTTTTTTTTTTTTTTTAACTTTACCCCAGTATCTTAGACTGTTCTGCAAGAACAAGATCCCAGAAGATGTTTTCATACTGCTCCTTGGCACTCTTATTAACAGTCAAGTTATTCATCCTGCAATGGATTACAACTATCTTGCAGTTATTGTTCTTTTTTTGTTCTTTTTTTTTTCCATGATGAGACTCTCAGGAAAGGAGGAGAAGAATAAAAAGTGCTAAAATAGTATTTGAATATGTCAGAAAGAGTAATGTAAGGCACAAAATGTGCTGGGCAACCATGCAAGAGCATTCATATGCAGTTGTAATAGTATTTTAGAACTGAGTTCAAATACAAGCCAAGGTCTACCCCAAATCCATGTTTTCTGGCAGAAGAAACAACATTATATACGAAAGATGAGCTGAAGCATAAGCTATCACATAAACAGAATTAATGATCCAGACTCAGATGGAAGTAATCCAAATTCAAATTTCATTAAAATCCCAAGTAAGGTGATAGAAAAGACACATCACAGGAAATTTAATGGTACTGTTTGCATAGCAATGTGTTACTCATCATTACCAAAGGATTCAGAATGTACCTCCTGGGAAGTGTCCCTTATTGTCACAGATGTAACATAAATTTGAAGATATTAAAGATCACCCCACCTTCCCGATCTGATCTTGAGGGATTTATTAAATTTTATTCCGGAGAAGACCTTAAGAGATTCTCTTATTGAAAAGGCACCATGTAGGAAAGCATATGCAGGAAGGAAGGCACAATCTAAGAACTTGGGTGTACAGCTGCAAATAGGAATCCCACCAATAATTCTGAAGGAGACAGTTTCGACCAAACTTGCTTTATGTACAGATCCTTATATTTCTCATAAAAAAGTATTAAGCTTACTTTAAGTTGACTTGCAAGCTGCCACTGAAGAATACCACAGGAACACACAGTCAGGGAAAAATGTGTCCTTCCCCAGTTAAATATAATTTTTTTTCCTGTCATAACCACACAAAAAGAATGAAGGTTGCTTCTGGTTTGACATTGACTGACATGTTTGCAGTTACATATGGGGAGTAAAAGTCCTACTTATTCTCCTTTTCTGCTTTTCTTCCATCACCCAATATCTCCCTTAAGCTTCCTGGCACTAAATGTAGGTTGCCTTCAAATTCTTTGTACTCTGTGATTCCTTGGGAAAAAAAAACCACACCAAAACAAAACAAAAAAAAACCCCAATATGACGGAAAAAGGAATGGCATTCAATCGGAACCTAACAATTCACCTTTAAATTCCCCACCTCAGCCTGCCAGTAAGCAAAGGTCTATCTCTGTTTCTTGTCCTGTTCTCTTCCATCACATCATGCTTTGTCCCTCTGGTTTTTAACCTTTCATGTCCTGCCTTCATTTGGTTCCTCTCCCCAGCTCTTGAGGTGGCACAAGCTCCTGCTCCTCATTAAACAGACTCCTAGCCTTCTTTCTTGAAAAAAATTGTTCCAAATACCTATTCAGCTGGAGAGTAATACATTTTCTCTGTAACTTGACACTGACTTACGCCTGTATACACAGAAAGTTGCCGACATTTCCAGCATCTTTCTAAGCAATTTTGTCTGTCTTTTAGCCTGGAAGCTTCCCAGAGTAAATGCCTCTATTCATGTTTCATTTATTACTAATCTACTTAATTTACAAATTATCTGGAAATTTTTCATTCCCACATGCTACAATGTCTATAGGTAGGAAGATTCGCAATAAAACAAAAATGTATTTACAAAACTGTTTGCAGACAAAACTGAAATTTCTAGATTTAGAGCTTGTCTTTGCTTTGCTCTATGAAAGTAGACAGCAGCAGCCACAAGATAGCACTGAATAGTATTGACTGTAAACTACTGTGCTTTAGACTGGCCAGAGAAAATTTTTCAGACATCATCTAGATCTTTCTCAAGTGGAAGAAATCAATATAACTAGCACTAACTTTCAAATAAAACAAAAAGTAAATAAAAGCACTGTGTATGTGTTTACATATGTGTATATATACATATATATACATAGGTAAACGGATAAGAGGTATCCAGGCACACTAACTGTTCAATTGTTACTTCTTAAATGCTTAGAAGCAGCAGAGGCAATAATAGTTAAGTTTGGGTTTGAGAGTTAATACGGAAATTTAGTCAGCTGGTTCTGCAGTTGTACAGGGTGTTTGCTCCCTTCTAAAAAGTCCTCTCTTTCAAAAGTTGTTTCGAAAACAGCTAAGGGTTTTCCATTTTAAGAAAAGTTGGGTTGGTGGCACATCATTTTCTGACACTACCCCTTTGATAAATAATTTGCTCAGCTGCTGTAGCAGTCTCTTCTCAGCACCTCTGTGGCCGTGTATTTCCCTCGTGTTTCCATGCTGTTGTTCTTGTGCTATTGGTCCCATGATCTTGCACAATCAAAACTCTGGTGTTCTTGTTGTGGTAGTTCTCATGGGAAGCAAATACCACTGGTGAGATCTTGTCCTTCTTTCCTTTGCTTTCTTTTGCCTTATGTTTTCTGTTTCTTGTTTTCATGAAAGAAAGCTAAACACAGTGCAAAATAAAGTACATAACAAACATTGAAATACTTTGCAAATATTATCCAATAAGACATGCATACAGGGACTTAACAGATAGACAGGATGCTGGGCTTGCATCTGGTTAGCACACTCCAATCAGTGCTAACAGCCTCATAAGGAAGAACAAGCTTTAGGCAGTTTGAGAAAGTCCCAGTGTAAAGGATATAGTACTAAGGAGAAAGTATGGCAAAAAAAAATCGTCAGCATCTTTATCACTCATGACCTTCACTGTTTCCACATGCTGTACTGGAGAGTGTTCCCAGAGGCTAAGTACTGGGGCTACTTTCTCTTTCTCCTTTGTTTTTATCCTCCCCTAGAACTACCTTTCACTCTTCCAATGTATGCCATCAGCTACAGATCCTGTTACATAATCTTATCTTGTGTGAACCTGCCTTCATGTCCTTTGTCTGTGTGTGCAACAATAATACTGACAAATAGATACTATAGTCTATATTTGGTTGAGGCATTTTATTTTGACTGGGTTTTGTCAGCATAATCTGAAATAAGAGAGTAATAATGGCTATGTATCATTGCTTTACTTGTCTGCACATAAGCTGAATATAAACTCAATTTTTTTTCAATGTGATGTGATTTCCAGGCAGTAGGAGGCTTCTTTTAGCTGCCCCCTGCCACCTGCTAGCTTTCATGACAATCATTCTGGTATGTTTCTGGTTTTCTTATGATAACAGAAGAAGCTGAGCCTACCCTAAGGCACAAGCCATCCTTTGAAGCAGCAATCCATGCTGGAATCCGTCCGTCTATCCATCCATCCATTCATCCATCCATACATGCGCTCACATTAGTGATTGGTGGTTTAAAAGTGGGATATCATAAAATCAGTTCCCTTCTCCCTAACAAAGTCTACTTTATGCAGCATTAAACAATATTTATTCATTACTTATCTTACTAGAAATTTTAATTTCAGAGGTTGGGTGAGGTGGTCTTTTTTCCTTTTGCTGTCTAGCCTTGTCAGGTTGCAGATGTCTGCGATCTGTGCATCGTGTGGCATTCCTAAAAATCTCCAATTAACAGGAAGTGTAACATTCCATGACTGCTGAGTTGATCTGATGCACTAATACAATGAGATTTCTTTTTGTGCCAAATATTTTTCTAAACCATCTAAGTTAAATCCACTACACGAGAAAAATTAAGATGCCAGTCAAGACAGTAGGAAGCAGACATGACTTACCACTATATTCAACATAGGCATGCTGATTATTATGCCTTCTTTGTCTGATTTTGCTACCATTTTACTGATCTGCTACTGTCACCCTGATATTCTCCAACTTTCATAAACATCCCCAGACTTTTATGCAACGTGTTGAGTGTACTATTGCCAGACTCCCATACGATAACCACTGTTTACTAATTTTTATTCTTATATCAGAATGAGAGAGGAACTCATTGTAAGACAGGCTTATAGTCTCTTTCTCTTAAAAGAAAAAAAAAAAAAGAGAGAAACTGTATATGAGGTTGACAAGAAAGCCAATGCAATAAAACTTGGTGTTTCCTATGGTTCAATTTCAATACATTATTCCACTTTAGCTGCATCAGAATTAGAGAAGTGTCCCTTCTTTAAGTGCCAGACTTTCAAAAGAGGATTCAAATCTTACCATAAAAAGTTCACGAACAATGTTACCTCTTTTTACATTTCCTTGAATTCTTTTGCTTACGTTGCTTTTACATTAGTCTTACTACTTCTGCACCCGACTTTCCCTTCCCTCAGATTTTAAATCCATTTAAAGATTTTTGCAATGTCTTGTATGGATTTCTGAAGATATATTGATGTGATTTTTTTATGCCATCTACTTGTTAAAATAAGAAATGCATTAAATAATAAAGCATGAGTAGACAAAGGACAAAAAAAATATTTAAAAGTTAATGTAGAGAGTTTCCAGGAAAGCATGGGCGTCTGAAAATGCAGTGGCCTTTTTATAAGAGGAAATGACTATTTCCATCATTGCCTTAATTTCTGACATTTGCATCCGGTTCAGGTTCACCATTTCTCAAGGACTTTTGTCCTGGTTTTGGCAGGGATGGAGTTAATTTTTCTCTCAGTAGCCAGTGTGTTTTGGATTTTGTATATGAAGAATGTTGATAAAAACACTCTGATCATATGAGTTGTTGTTAATGAGACGAAGGACACTGTCTAGCTTTCCAACTCTTGTTAACGTGCAGATGCAGGAAGCTGGGAGAAAGACAGACAGAACAATTGACCCAAACTGACCAAAGAGAGTATTCCATGTCATAAACATCATGCTCAGTATATAAGTGGGGGTTGCCCATGGGAGGAGGCATCCTTTGCATCCTTAGCATCCATTTCTCCATCTCGTCTCTTTCTCTTGCTCGCTGGCATTGCTCTCTCTACTTTGCTGGCTCACTTTCGCTCCTTTGCTTGCTGCTCAGCATTTGTTTCCATGATTGCTGCTCGGGACAGGCTGTATCCGCCATTTGGACATCAGGGTGAGAAATCGTACACTGTTCATTTGGTATATATAAATATCCTTATATTTTGTTATTATTGTAGTTTTCCTTTGCTATTTTAGTAAACTGTCTTTATCTCAACCCACAAGTTTTCCTTTCTTCCCTATGTCTCCCCCCCACCCCACTGGGTAGGTGGAGGGTGAGCAAGAAACTGTGTGGTGACCCGGGCTAAACCACCACAACTTTGCTTATACTAAAGAAATTTTATTCCTGCATCAAAACATCATAAGGTAGGAACAAACATGCAAATATTTGCTGACTTAGTAGTTGCAATTCAGTCTCTGCTACTGCTTTTTACCCAGTCCACGTTCCAGCATTCTTCATTATGCATTGATCAATGCACTGAATTGTGCAACAGTTCACACACAAACTAATTTTACATTTAAATTACAAAACAGAAAGAAATCTGCTTTCATAAAATATTTGTGATCCGCTTGCATTTTCACAGACTTCACAGTGGTGACTGACACCATGCAAGTAAGAACAATACAAACGAAGGAAGCAGTTTGACAGTGAATGACAGGTTTATTTTGCCATAATTTAGCTTGCTCAGTGCTGAATTTTTCCATATAGGCAAATTCTGGGCAGGCAGAAACCAAATTTACACTGTTCATGGCAAACACCTATTTTGACTTTTTTTTTTCATCTTTAAGGCCATTTAATTTCTTATACATCTACTGCAAAAAAAGTCAAATAAACCTTTAAATTTTGTAAATATTGTAAATTTAAGCACAAAGCAAATACAAATACCAAAAACATTAATAAACTCACCTAACAAGGAAGCAACTCAAGAGACAAGCTACAGCTTTTCCTGAGACAGAACTTGTTTTATTTCTAAATGATAAGGGGTTTAACATCTCTTAGAATTTAAACTAGCACTTTCCTTGTATAAAACCTATGCTCACATTTACTACTACTAATACTACTGAAACCAATATTGAACCAACCTAGTACATACTCATTTTAGAGTTCTCAGAAAATGGTTACATATGCAGACCTTATAGCAGAGTGTCAATAAAGAAGATAGAAATGAATAGATATATGAAAAAATAAGAAAGTTACATTCTTTCAACTTTCTCTTGTCAAATTGGAGGTTTTTGTCATAAGCTCACAATTGTGAAATAGGACATCTAAAGCTGTAAAAGCTTCCATTCCTCTTTTCCGGCAAACCCCCAGATTTTGTCCTCTAAGTGAAAGTTTATTTTAACTGTTGTAGTTTTGGGATCCATTCCTGTGCATTTGAATGGCCTGCTTCTTCTTCTGAAAAAATATAGCCTCTGAAATGATTTTATTTCCATGCAGCAGTGAAGCTAAACAAGCAGCAGTATCACTAGATATGAGCAATGCCCTTTTTCACCAGGATGAAGTATAGTAGAAAAGTTGAGCCATCATAAAAATCAGACATAAAATACATTACAGAATGATGCCTAATTTTTGTTATGTTAAGGTTTGTGATTTTATGTACTGCTTACTCATTATTCCTAGTACGTTTTTAAGTACATCAGACTAACTCAATCAGGAATGGTTCCAGCTTACTGATAAGACATTCATAAAAATTTATTTAGAAATAAATCCAGATATCTATGTGTAACATCTTCAAGATTCATTAGAATGATTAGATGTTAAAAATATAAAGACAACAATTAAACTGAAAAGTGTAGCATTAGTCCATATCTCTGCAGTCTGAGGAAAATTGTCATAGTCAACTAATGACTAATAAAATATGTTGCTCCACCATTTCCTCCCCTGCATACTAAAACATACATGACTAGCAAAGGCTGACACTCCTTGTTTTTAACAATACTCCAAATCCTAAAATTAAGCCTTAAGAGTATTCCAAACAAAATAAAACTCTTAGGTCTGTGTCGTGGTTTAACCCCAGCTAGCAACTAAGCACCACACAGCTGCTCACTCACTTCTCCCACAGTGGGATTGGGAAGAAAATCAGAAGGATAAATGTGAGAAAACTCATGAGTTGAGATAAGAACAGATTAATACCTAAAGCAAAAGCTGCACACGCAAGCAAAGCAAATCAAGAAATTAATTCACTTCTTCGCATTTGTAGGCAGGTGTTCAGCCATCTCCAGGAAAGCAGAGCTCCACCATGAGTACCAGTTACTTGGGAACAAAAACCATCACTATAAATGTCCCTGCCTTTCTTCTTCTTCTTCCCCCTAGTTTATATGCTGAGTGAAATGTCATATTGTATGGAATATCCCTTTGGTCTGTTGGGATCAGCTGCCTCAGCTGTGTCCCCTCCCAACTTCTTGTGTACCGTCAGCCTACTCGCTGGTGGGGTGGGGTGAGAAGCAGAAAAGGCCTTGACTCTATGTAAGCACTGCTCAGTGATAACAAAAACATCCCCGTATTATCAACACTGTTTCCAGCATAAATCCAAAACATAGCCCCATACTAGCTACTATGAAGAAAATTCACTCTACCCCAGCCACAAGTACAGCCAGGAACAGATTTTACCTCTGTGTTTGTAAAAGACGTCACCAGTCACTATTTGGGTATTACTACTATGCACAACTCTAATGGAGAGGTGACACTGTGAGACACCCAATACCCCTTTAGGAAAATCTGATTAGTTCAACTTCAAAATGCTTTCACCAGGATTTAATGAGTTTTCTTCTGATTGACCTGATATGATCCTCTCCTTCAAGGATCTTTAGAACAGTAACCTCTGGCAAGTAGAAACACTCTACACTCTTAAGAGGATTTTTAGGCCTTAAGATGTCAGCTGGCATAGAACTGAACCAAGAATAGATAGATATGAGTGTTTAATCAACATGACTAATGGAGCTCTAAGCAACGTAGGCCCAGTTTTGACAGTCATTATGCTAAGCTGGGCTAACAAGAATAACCTACTCCGTAAAATGCACTGGAAATAAAATATATCAGTGTTACACAAGCCATGATTGTTTAATAACAGTATTAGAAAAACTAGCTTAACTGCAGGTAGATGTTTCTATTTCTGTTCATTACAAAAATAACTTAGTTTAAATAGGTATAAAAATAATAAAATAGGATCTTCAGACTATGAATGTTTCTCCTATACTGTACATATGTTCACACAGAAGTACCTGTTTGCACATACGCTGAAACATCTCTAAAACGTAGGTAATTGAGAAAGATTTTTTTCTCAAAGATGGGCCAATTTTCAGTGATTTGTGGCATATTTTTTAAAATGCAGAAAGGTAGCCATATAAAAACCCAGTCATTTCCAAATATCAGTTTACCATCTTATGGCATTCTTCCAGTACCTAAAGGGGGCCTACAAGAAAGCTGGAGAGCTTAATTACTAAAGCTATACACTATAACTTTGGGGGATTTTCTACTACAGATAAGATAATACTTGAAAAGAACATTCCTAAAACGAAGCACCTAAGCAAATAAATAAAGACTATCTTAGTCACCCATAGATGTCAGCCCACATACTGAAATTAATGACTGGTATGGCCATCTGATAACTTTTGCAAAGACCTTTCTACACCTAAAGTTAAGATCCTCTGGGAACACCATTCTAACTATTACTTTGCTTGCAGGAAATATGTTGACTATGAAATGTTTATGTAAGTTTTTCTAATTTTATTTGCATTTCCCTAATATCTCTGCTTACTTGGTTTAGTGCTAAAGCTTCAAACAGGAACTACCTTTAAGCATTTGATAAAATTCTATTCACATAGGAATTCTGCAGAAAATGTCATGCAATAAGATCAGTCCATTTCTAAAAGTCTAATTAAAGACATCAGAAAGAAATGACCTGAGGGTAGGAAGAGCAGTTAATGAATGTTTCTTGTCAGAAGTTGTGAAATGTGTTTTACCAAAGGGATTAAACATAACCATTGAATACATCATGTCATTCAAACATTCTTCGTTTGCCAGTTCAGCATATGAGAAGGAGAAATATTTCCCCATTTATCACACTTATGAAACTGCTACTCCTTTACTGTCACACAATCAGAAGCCTGTCTAAACTGGGAGAGGTCAATTTTATGTATCCCTAAAGCCCATAGTTTAGCCTCCTCTTTACTCACCTCCAGTCTTCCTAGGAAATCTCTCAACTTCCTTGTTACCGCAGTAAGGAAAATGGGATGAAGAGCCCTTCTTGGTGGCAAGGTGCTGTAATCACCTGCGGCATATGCCTGCCATGCTATGTCAGGACCCTGGAAGATTACTTGGACCTCTGACCAAGGAAGATACTAAACCACTTGGTATTCATGACTTGTCTTATCATAAGCACTTGAAACAGAGGACAACATGTAAAAAAGGTGGGATTGCTGCTATCACACTTAGAAACAAAAGAACTACTCAACGATTGCTTCCAAAAAGACTTTAAGTCTGTATATGCCAAATACAGAGAGCTCCTCACTTAAAGGCCTGAGTCACTTGCTTATGCTCAAGAGAAAGTTCTGGATAATATATAAATAATTGTGTTGTCATACTGACTCCTCCTCTTCATCTGTCAGGGTTTGGTGTTCATCATGAGGTGCTTTCCTCTGCTTGCACACAGTGTAAGATACCTAGCTGGGTTCTGAGTTGAGCTCTATGAGACAGAGCCCTGAGTGCTTCCCATCCTAATATTGTTGCTATCAGCACCAGTTTCTTCACTTAACTCCAAGAGCATTTAGTGATTGCCTATTGCAACAGAACTGGACTAGGAAGAGGTGGGATGGTGAGCCTTTCAGAAAACAGCTTGGTGGAATGAAGAAGGAGGACTCGTAAAAGACCTCATGGGGCTCCTGGCTTCTTCCACTGCAAGCAGTGAGATACGAGAACAGTGGAGGCCAAGCCCATGTACCCACTGTGGGATGGCAAAGCAGCACTGAGCACTGTGTGTTTCATGACTCTCTGAGGTTATCAAGACAATTCTGGACAAATATGATCTCATTTAAAACCAAAGCTGAAATGGAAATTCCACAAAATGGAAACACTGAAGTGATAATAATTCACTTTATTAAATAATTATTATTTAAATAATAATCTGAGTCTCATGAGGAAACTACTTGTTTAATTTTATGTACGATGTGGAGACTAAGTTTATTATTGGGTATCTATTAATCTTTCTGCGATATTTGTTAATATTTTTGCAATGCCCAGTAGACAATGATAAATCATTGCAATTAAGACTGGGCTAAATTAATCTTGCAGCTTCATTTTACATCTGTTCTATCTCACTTGATTTTAATGATCAGCTTTTAAATTTGGGGTGACAGCAGTGAATAGGTAATGCCACAGCACAGCTAGAATCCTGTACAATTACATATTGCTTTTAATGTTATTTGCAATGTGTCAATTCACTATATTTGATTTCTGTTGCCTGCTCCTTGTGCAGCCAGCTTCTCTTGCTGGCTCATTCATCCAAGAGCTACCTGCAGGCATAGCACACTTCAGAAACTTCAGAACACTGACATAGACCTGCTCTCTAGGAATCACCAACATCCAAAGAATACTAACCAACATCCAGTAATTCAGGGAGAGCTGATCATCCATACTAGCCACAGTGTCACTCCTGAAGATGTTTCTAGTCTCTTCCAGGGACTGGATTCATGCGGTCGCACACCCTCCTAGAGTTCAAATCAACACTAAGGCTTTGCAGCCAGTAGCAATGGTAAGTTCACTCTGCAGCCAATTAGAGGGTATCATGGCAGAGTTACCTGCCAAAAGACCTGAATAAAAATGTTTTAATCAGCACCTTGTATATTGAAATGTGCATTTTCTTACAGTTTTTAGACTCCCTTGGCTCTCCTCTCTAGCACGTGCACACTACAATCTGATTTATTTGTCCACCTTCGAAGTTGTCCCTGACACTGCAGAGACTGTCCCAGAACTTCCTTAAAATCTGCTTATTTGTTTACATTTTGATTGGGTTTTTTTATGGACTACAGAAATCCATTAACAGTTTACTAGCCATAATCTATGTGTTCACCAGCTTCGGCTAATATTTTGACAAGTATAGGAACTAGGCATTGTCTTTTTCAAGTCTGCATTGTACCATTTTTTTTTAAGTTTAAATCCCTGTTTCTTATCTGCTTGTACATTATTGAAAAAAAAGCTACAATGAAGACAAGCCTAGTTTTGTTTTGTTCTAACACATATGTAAAAGCTCTCCAGGTTTGCAAAAGCTGGCATTGGCAGGTCATCTCCTGGCAGACCTCTCAAGACAGACTGCTTTCCTAGCATATAAAAACCGAAAAACAGCCTCTGCCCATTTCCTTATTGTGCATCTCTTTTTCCTATTTATTTATTTTTTATTACATTCTTCTTAATAATTCCAAGCAGTAGATACATATCTGCAAAGAATATATATCATCAAGAATTATAAGTAAATATTCCCAAGCAACATTACAGTTGAAAAATGGTCAAAGGTAAGAATAATATGTTACATATCCAGAACACATTATTCGTGATCCATTTTCTTTGCAATACACCATGCTTCTTTCGTGTGTAATAACACCTGCTGGTTGACAAATAATACTCCCAAGCTAGAAACAATTTTACAACCCAAAGAGTATTAAACCTAAAATAAATAAAAAAAAAAAAATCAAGCAAATCAGTCTTACTGAAGGTCCATTACCACCAAATCCTTCCTGTTTTGATGGTTAGAAGCAAAACACTATCTCCAAATCTCTCCTCAGTGAATTGAAATTTCAATACATACGGGATAAAAATCTTGCACACCTATTGCTGATGTTCTGATGTGGATGTTAGAGATTTACAGAGCAGTAAGATCAATAAATGAGTTTTAGCAAAGGCTGCCAATGTAAATCCTGAAAAAGCAAGCTTGGGCATAAAATGACATGAAAAAATGGGGGTTTTTTTCAGGTTCTGAGGTGTTTCAGATGCTTTTCAGATTGCCTGTTGACAATTATCAAAAGGATGTATGACTGAACTCATGCACAAAATCAAAGTCCAGTATGCACACCAGTATTAGCAGGCAGCCCAGAACCAAGTGGTGTGGATGGCCAAAATTGACGTGCAGTTGTACCTATGTTACAGCCTTTTGAAGACTAAATATGATAAATGACCAGTAATATGCTAAATAATACAAGGACCAGCATACGACTTAGTGATTTTGTAACTTCTGGTGTATGTGTGTTTGTGTGTGTGTATACATACATATATTTGCTGCTATTTTAGTTTTGCTCATATAGGCAAGAGTATCTTGAGAGCTTATTAGTAGCAGGTTAAGTGCTTTTGCCTTCCCAAATGTCACAGTTTGATATTTAATAAATGCCAAGAAATCTCACCAGATGTCAAGTGTACTGCTGGCTGACTTTGCACTGGCTCTTTAACACATAACCCTTACTCTGTGGTAACTCTATCCTTGTCTAACCAACATCATCCATTTTTGATAAATTAAGAGTATAGATGTGAAACGTCAGAAATTAGTGATATGTCTAAGCCACTCTAGTACTAAGCAATGGGTTACTGCTTTACTGAAAAATGGACTACTGACTGAGAAAGCTTAAATTCTTGAATAAATCAGCTGGCCACTTAAAGACAAACTATCCTAAGATGGAGCTATAAAATTTTAGGGCTAACTTCTCAGTAATATGCAACTTAACTATAAATCAATTTTCTGTACCAAATTCTGAATATGTTGAAGTATTGGTATTAAAGAACTAAACTTTATCCATTAGGAGTCTTACTATTTGAACAAAAATGTATTAGGAGATCTCAGACGTACTCTTATAAAGACAAAACAAAACAAAACAAAAAAAAAACAAAAAAACCCCACAAAAAAACAAACAAAAAAAAAAAACCCCAAAAAACCCAACTGAGTGCCAATACAGTCAATTTTATGGGAATGCCCAATTCAAGTGAGTAGAATTTGATTTTCATTTAATTTCATTTTGATTAACTGGAAGCTTTGTTCTTGCCTAGTAGAATACTAAAGTATCAGAGACTGGTCAGATTACTCACGGAACGGTTAGTAATATTTTGAAGTTTTCAAGAACGTCTTTCTGATGCATTAGGCTACTGGATCATACCAGCAAAGGCCTGCAAAATGAATAATTTGGCTTGCAGATATGTGTGCAATCACAACAAATATTAATATTTAAAGTTAATTAATTCATGTGGTTATGTTATATAGTTAGAAACATTTTTAAGAGTTGATGAGAGTTCATTTTTTCAAAGTCTGGAAACAATGGTGTAATTTTTTTTTTTTTAAATATTGCTCCTCCCAACAATAATGGAAGAGCAAATCCAGTAAATATTACATTATGTTTTCGTATATCGTAGGCTTCATATTGGTTTATTCTGTTCGGAAACTAAAAGAAATACAAAGCCTAAGAAATGAGAAAGAAATTGATTAACCAGTCTGCTTTATTTATTATTGAGCAAGAAGACATTTTCATTTGCATCTTAGTTAGAAAAAGGGATATATTTGCTTAGAGTACTCTGAGGAGACCTCAGCTCATTCAAGGCAATTACATTTATATTTGTTTGAATTATGTGAGCATTAAAAATGCTGCTTTACTTGCCAATTTCATAAAATAACATGTAGCAGATGCTTTGGAACTGATTGTTCTGTTTATTTGAAGGAAATAAGTATATTTTTATTTCATGTATTTACAAGAATGCACAAACACGGGAGCTTTATTCTGTGAGTGTTTCCTCACACATTTCTCAAGTTGCCTAGGTTACATCTGGGCTGCTAGGATTTTTTTTTCTTTCCTTGTCATTGCTACTTTTATTACAGTAGGAAGATTCCTGATAATCAATCTTGGGTTAGAACTTGCAGTGAGAAGGGTTTGGATTTTTTTCATGTCTTCTCTGAGGATTTTCTCACTGAATGTGCTCTTGTGTGGAAGTTCATATTCAAAGTTTATTAGGGCAGTTTCCATTTTGACCACTTACATGTGCCAGTTCTTAATATTGGCAAAATACTGGAGATAGAATCACTTAAAAAACAGATGGGAGTTTCCACATTTAGAATCTTTGCCAGCAATTGTGATCCATATTTTCTATCTAATATTACTGGACAACTCTTCCTTCCTTGGCTATGGTTCCTTAATTTGAGGGAAATTTATTAGCATATATTAATCTCTTACATCTCTTCTGCATAGCTTAGCAGCTGTAACTGCATCTCCTTATTTATATTTATTACCTGCTTTATTTATATAAGGTGAAGTATTGTGTTCATGGTGTCCCCTCCTAGAATACTAATTGCTTCTTATATTTTAGGCACTTCTGTTTTTGACTATCTAGCCAAAGATAACTGACATTAAAGAGGTTTTTTGTTTGCTTGCTGCTTCATCATTAGAGGAGGATGTTCTGTGTGGAGCTGAGGCAAAAGAGTAAGATCATTCACACTCAAGGTGACCCTTCCTCCCATAGAGGCAGAAAACAAGCCAGGAGATGAAAAGACCTAGACAATCTTCTCCTGGAGTCTATGGACATTGATTAACCCAATGCCAGAGAGTCATAATTTATGACAATCTGAGTGCAAACAGAAGGTGATCTATGAATGTCATGCTATTATCCTTATTCTTCTTCATAATTAATGAGAATGATATTAACCTCTCCCATCAGCAGGGTTAAATCTTACCACCTATACAGCTATACCTCTGCAAGTTGTAATAACTTTTCTCTTATTCCCCCTTCAGACAAGCATTTCTCATTAAATTTTAAATTCTGTTTCATTCTACCAGTGAAATTAACATTTATATAGCTGACCCTTTTGATACATTTTAAACTTTTTGTATACACTTTTTGATACAACACTTTTGATATATTTTAAAACTGTACAGTCAATGAAAAAAATCAAGAATTATTATTTTATGCCATTGTAAAATTTAACCAACCAAATAAAAGTTTGTTTAAATGTGTGTTCTTTTCTTTACTTTCCTTAAAGAAACTTTGCACTGCTTTCCTTCTGCCCTCCCTATGAAAACTAATTTGGAAGTGTATCCTCCAATAGAGGCTATTGGAACTAGCAGACCTTGTTCCATGATTAATAATTTCATGTAGAATTTTTTTTTTCCCCAACAGATTCCTATCACACAGAATAAAGCACCCTTGTTTAAGTACATCCAGACCAGTTACTTACATATGGTATAGAAAGAGAGTAGAACTGACTTCAAAGGAAACCCTTTCTCAACTTTCCTAGGCTTGGATGACTAGGGAAAAGGGATGGCATACCACTACCAGATTACAAGGAAAGATATACTAGATGTCTGTCTAATGACTTTATACTGATATATGCTTATTCACTGTGAGAATTTTAATTGCATGAGTTGAGAAAAATTGAGAAAAATTACCAGGAATAATAGCAGAAGCTTCTTTTCAAAACACATCTGCAACCCTTGCAGTTCCTCCTGTGGTGTCTTATTTCTAACCTCTGTGCAGACCACGCTCATGTTGGTCACAGTAATTTATTCTTTCTGTTTCAGCATTACATGCAGCCTTTAATTAATACTCTTGGGTGTACCTAGACCCCAGATCTCCTACACGGCAGAAGTGAGAAGAAGAATTCTCTCCCACGTGGAACAACTTGAACTATGAAAGGAATAAGGAAGTTCCATCCAATTTTTTCCTTGCAACAGAACCTTCCTGATGTTTTCCATGGAGAAGATCTATGTGAATCAGTATCTCCCTTTATATTAGATAACCATCTTTTCTCAAGGTCAAAAGCGATGTCAGATTCTCTGGGTGATTTTCCATTCCTTCTTTGAGAGAAGTACTGTGACAGCATGGGCTGAAGTAGCTTTGTGGCTATTGGTGCTGCAATTAGAATGGCCTCAGTGGTGACAGGATGGACGCAGAATGGATGTTACCAAAGGCAGCAGGCTGTCGTGAGACAACAGCCAGAGATGCTTATCCTGCTATGTTGATGGTAGGCTGACAATGAATGAATGATATGGACACAGGCTGTAAAGAGCAGTGCAAATAGACAGGATACTCATCAAGTAAAGTAATGGTGATATTGATAGCACCCTGCAGAGAGTCATCATATAGATAAATGATCAGATATGGGACCTGACAGATGGTGAATGATGCTCAGATAATTGAAAAGTACATTTGAAGCCTGCTGAGATTGTTCCAGCAGTAATTTTATTATTTCATTCAGTTTTGAGGAACCATGAATGACTGGAGTTTTTAATAAAATTCACATTTGCTTTTGCACTTTTCACTTGAATATTACAGATGTCACTGTGTGCAATTCACAGTTGTTACTTCTTTCTAAAATATTTTTCGTATTCTGTAAAGGGAATTATCAAATGCATTTTTTGGAAATTTCATCACTACATTCTCTGAAAGTATAAATCTTTGCAATGATCATAGTTCTAAACATAACTTCAAAATAAATTAAAATATATTTCAATTAATGCAGCAATTCTCAAAAGATAATTCATTGTCTGTTTCTCCCAACCATTCTGTCAACCTTTTAAAAAAATAAATCCAGCAGAGCCAAAGCATTTACTAAATAACAAGAGAAATTATACTATACATTTTGCTTAGGGCAGTTGAACAAATCAATATCACTTTATCATAGATGCTTGGATCTATCTGCCTTCTAGATTAAATGTATTATAAATATCAAAATGCTTGCTTAAATAAACTCTTAGAATTATACTTCAGCTTTTTCCCTAGGAAATTATTTTTGCAACTACAGTATGCAAGTAAAAATGCATTTTACAGAATCAGAAGGGATTTGATGTGGAAAAAGAAATAGACAACGGCTCATAATATTCAAGGCTGATGGAGGACATTTTAAAAAAGAAATTATCAATATGTTTTCAATATATAAGTAGAGAAAGAATCTAGCATTCAGCGGGTAATGGAGGGCTTACACAAGTGTAACACACCAATGTCAGAACAACTTACTGAGAGTTGTTTTTACTTGGATAGTTTGCATTTTTTTTTGTAACAATCTTGTCTCATTTATTCTTGGATCTTCAATCTGTGCAGACCTGATCTATTTGCCAAGAGTCTTTCTATTGCTTTACTTGAGTTTTGGAACTACTGTATTTATTCCCTTTCTCATTCAGTGGGAAAAATGTCCCTGAAATAGCTCAGAACTGGCGCTCTTCCTCTTCCCAATTCATTCATTTACACAGCTGTTTTTCTCATGAGTAGCTTAGCATGCTCAAAACCCATGTGTGGTTTTTGTAAGACTGGTTTAGAAAACATCTGACTTTAACATGTAAATAAAAAAGTTTCAAGTTCTAGATAACTTTTGTACACTTTTTCTACTGTTTATGGTGTCTGTCCACCTTTGTCTAGTGAGAGGTGGATTTTGCTGTCTCCAGGATTTACTTATTTATGGTACCTGTTTGTGAATTTCCATACAACGTTCGATAAATCTTACAGGCCAGAATTCACTAAGGGTGGAATAACTACAATATCAGAACCACTGCTCTAAATTGTACTTTTTCCAAAACCACTTGACTAGGAGTATAGGTCAGGCCCTGGAAAAAGAGGTCAAGACTTTCCTCCTTGCGAGAAGAGGAGAAGAAAGCAGAATTTTTTAAAAAAAAAGTTTAAGCCATATAATAGAATAGGAAAGCAGTAGGAAAATACGTTTTAAAATCATTGATTATTTTTATGGTGTTGTTTTGATCAGACTGAGTGGAACAGTGATAAAGATAAACAAGAATAGCACCCCAACACATAAAGCTTTATATAGGGCAGACTGTGCTTCCAGTAGATATCTGAAGGGCGTATCTGATTTACAATCAGAGTTCTATACCTTGTCAAGCAATAAAATATGATTCAATTGAATTATATAGTTGGAAATTGAGTAAAAAATGAATGATGAAGTGATGTGTTAGCAGGCATCTGGTACGAGAAACAAACGTCCACATGTGTACCTATTCAGAGAGTATTCACACATTTCTGTTCATGCATCTGAGAAGCAGAGTATATGGAAATGCATACGGATACAGTTGTGCTAATGAGAGAAATCCCTTCATTATGAGTTAAGCAAGTGCACTGAAGCAGATATTTGAAATGGGGTTATTGATAATTTGAGATACCTGCTTACTTGCCTCAGTCACATCGTGCTGGTTTCTTCTCTGAGATGAGATGAAAGTCATTTTAGGAATGAAAATAAAAACAACTAAAGAACAGCAAATGTCAGACAGGACAATGTAATCTCTACAGATTTCTGGTGAGCAATGATTTATGGTTGATAATTCATGAACATACAGTGATTAAAGGATATTTTGTGATTTGCCAATATCTGCCTACATTGTCATAAGTAACTGTATAAATTGTACTGAACCAAACTTGGTGTTTCTTTTCTTGAAAGCAGTAAAAAGAAAGATAGTGATTTGGTGAGTTTGTGGATTATTTTCTACTACTCTATCAGCTGTGTTTGGGAAGAACAGCAAAAGAAGAAAAGCAATGCAATATGTAATGATGCAATAATGAATGCACCTGGCTGGTGGATGACAAATGCAGATAAATTTAGACTAACGAATTTGGATGGAAGAAAGAGACAGTGTATAGCTACTAAATGGAAAATGAACATCAGGGCATTGACCTAAAAAGAGATTTGGGAATTATTATAGATAAATCCTTAAACTCTGTAGCCCATTAGGTGCCTAAACTGAGAAATATAAATGAGATAATGGGACGAAGCTGAAAGTGCACAACATAAATCAAAGTGTAAACATACTTTAGTTAATTAATCTTCATTCACAACACTAAATACAATATTATCACTAAAAGACAGGATTCCAAATTAACCCCTAGGCAGGACAGCCTTTAAAGTTGGGGGGACAACAATTAAGCTTCTGAATCTTTATTTAGTTCAAAGGGCAATGGACTTGATATCAAGAGTGATGAGCACTTAGCAGCTTCCATTCACGTAAGCTCAAATGCCTGATCCTATACTCTGTACAGACAATGCATGCGAACATATTATGTTCCCCAGTCTTTCCAGGTAGAGATCCAGATTTTATGGTGAAGTAGTTCAGTGCAGATTTGGAGCAATCAACACGGCTACACTTCGCAGGAAGTCAAAGCAGATTTCTAGAGGGGACTGTGAGCTTTCCTTGCTCACATTGCATTTCACATGCAAGGTTTCTTTATGGTTGTTGCACATCACCTCAAATTGGTCTTCAACATAACTGCCCACTAGTGTTCTATGCTAGTTGTTGGACATATGTATTTTTACATATATGTATGCATACACACACTACATGCTATACAATATTAAAAATATATGCATATACAACATTGCATTAAAAAATTGATGAGTTTAGAATAATAATTTTTGTTTCAGTGTATGTAGTCTCTAAATATTCTTACCAAACCATTTTCATAACAAAATTGTTTGTGAGTATAAACTACTTTTGACATGTAACTGGCTTTTGATATCTTTTTACTCTAATGTTTTAATATCTTAAACTTTCTTAACAAATGAATAACAAGTGAGGAAAATACCGGGATTTTGTTATGAACAACTAAAAAGTTAGTATTTTTTTTTCTTCTTTTAAACAATATATTACAAACTCTTACATTACAAACCTGTCAGAACTTCCATAAATATGAGTAGCAAGAAAGAGAAGTCAAAGTACTGTAAAGAGTGCCTTCCTCCTTAAGTGCATCAAAAACCAAACCTTTCTCCATAGCCTGAAGGTCAGAGAACTTAGAAGAAAGACAGCGAGGACTTTCAGATAGAAAATTGCTGAATCTTACCTAACAGGTAAGAGTAATCATTAGTCTCACAAATACAACTTTACCCAAGACCAGTCCAAAGAGAAATTTCTCCAATTCCTGCTTTCTGCATCATTTTTTTCCTAAAGTAACTCAATAAATTCCCAAGTCCAAAATGTGTCTTACTTTCTCCACTCCGCAAGATTCTCTTCAAAGAGAGAGGGATGCATTCATAGAGCTGCTTCTACCCCTCACTTTTGAACTCTGTATTCTACTTCCATCAGTCACCTCACTTATCCTTTTTGAATCGCATACTTAAGAAGATATGGTCTTCAATTAACCACCTTACTTTCTGTCAGAAGACTGGGTATATGAAATCATCTGATTGGAGAAGATCTGCAGCTTTTTCAACCAAACAATACTTGTGAGCTCACTGAACTTCTGTGTTTATTAATATAATTGACCAATATTTTGCTTAATCCCCCAAAGTAACTCATTTTCTTAAAGTAGGAAGAGTCTATTTCTCTCATTTTTTTTTGTGGCCGTGATAGAAATGTTAATTTCTTCTTACATGGGAAAAAACTTGCCTACCATGTTGTAAGTCCTTATTCAGGAACTGGAGGCTTCCAGCACACAACGGTTCCATTTAAGGGTAAAGCAGGGGTATGTAAGTAACATGGATGCTATTCAGAATGCCAGTGAGAGGAAGAAGTATATTGTCTAGAGGAAAATTACTATG
This sequence comes from Tetrax tetrax, assembly GCA_009806455.1. Classification (NCBI taxonomy): domain Eukaryota; kingdom Metazoa; phylum Chordata; class Aves; order Otidiformes; family Otididae; genus Tetrax; species Tetrax tetrax. The sequence continues at coordinate 360,400 of WHYT01017429.1, forward strand.
TTAAACCAAGATAGATTTTAAATATTTCTATGTTATTATAAAAGTTTGCCAAATTGATAGAACTCCATCTACATCTGCATATAGGCAATGTAAAAGTCATATGTGTGTGTATATATATATATGCATATCCTAAATTACCAGATAATATCCTCTAGCATATAATCAGCTTCAATTCCCATCCATCTATAGACGTCACAGTATATTAATCACTGAGGCTGAAAATAGCTATCATATTTCTAATGGGACATCTGGCATAATAGACAGGCAGGGATATTTTCATTCAGTCACTGAGGTCTCAGCAGATTATATTTGAAGCTTTGGAATTTGAGAGTACTTTTGTTTAAATGCAGCCCTTTTTGGTAATGATTATATGTTAAAGCATAAAAAAGGAATATCTTTATAGTTCCAATAGGGAAGTGAAGTATACTATGTGGAAACATTGAAAGTATTCATCTCTAAATGTCACTCAACTACAAAGCTCGACAATTGGACAGGCTAGCCCAAACAGCAACGTAGGGAGCAGTACAAAGTCTTGATATTAGACAGATTTTTAAAGGCACCTGGGGACCACAAAAATCACATTGCAACTATTTTCTGGCTCTCACCACATAGTAACTGCAGAGCTCTGTAGGACAGTAAAAAAAAAAAAAAAAAAAAATTAAATACAATGTATTTGTACAAACAGCTATGAGTTGAGAAAAGCATGGATGGTAGGCTGCTCCTCCAGGATGTACATGTCTTTACAAATCCACAGTCATTTGGAGAAAAATATAAAGATTTAGAAGGACATTTGCAGAAAATATTTGAGTAGTTCCTTATCGTGTATGCTTTAACAAACCAAGAAAAATTCTTTATACACATCCTTAGCTTTACATTTGAATAAACCATTGATTGATTTCTATTGACTTTACTTATATAGCTGAAGTTAAGAATACACAGATGTGCTTTCCTGGATTCTTTATTCCAGTCCTCTTTCTTACCATAAGCCTCTGTCTATAACTGCCATTTTTTAAATTGGATTAAAACCAGGCAACTAATGTAGCAAAGCAACAGCCTCATCAATATAGCTGCCATTATTATCAATGGAGAAACAATTCCTCCAATTTTTCATACAAATGTCTCCTCAAGTAGCAATATTCCATGATCATGCATTATTGAGATTTAATGAGAGTTCTGCTATTGATTTCAGCAGTGTAAGACACATGGTGAGAAAGGAAAACAAAAGGGAGTAGAGTGTTCTGCAGGTACTGGACCAAATTTCATGCTGAAATCAATGAGGTTTTATATGGTATAAAGCCAATACGGGACTTAGACTGTATAATTTTGAGTAATTAGAAGTACCAAGGCTTGCATGGTACCAGTCTTCTATTGATTTCGTCACTGCCTTACAACGTGTGTTTTAATAGCAATTACATTTTTTGGCAATATTTTTTTTTCTCTCTCAGCATCTAAATTGTTGCTTCTTGATTAGTCAACAGGAAAAATCAATACTCATGCATTGCACTTCCAAGTTTTAATTCAATTACTGTCTGTGAACTAATCAAACATTGATCTAGCTGTGTCAGTAAGTAGAAGACAATTTTTTTATACCACTATCTTTCCTTGTCATTGAAGGTTACATTTTAGTTCATTCACCATAAGTCTAAATCTTTACTGTAGCTGAAAAAAAAAACCCCTCCTTTCAACTTTAATTTAATTTAATTAGAAACTCATAAGATCTCTTATGTCCTTTTGCCTGTTTTCTGCCATTCATGCTCTGCTGGTGCAGGAGTATTTCCTACACAATATTCCAAAGTGCTTTTCCCAGTGTGATTATAATAGACTGAAACAACAAGGAACAATTCCTCTTTCCTTGTGGTAAGAAATTACCTTCCATCATTCCAATTCTATTGGCATAGACTTCCTCCTCACTTAATAGGCAATGGGTTCTAGGGGTTTTAAAATGAGTAAATCCCTAGTATGGTATTTTTTTTTCTCTTCCATGAGCTTCCCTGTCACTGATTATAGCAATTGTGTTTACTCTATATCTGTTGCTAAAGTTCAAATAATTTTATCTTGAAAAGAGCTACTCATAGTTTTGAGGAAAAATGGGGTTAAAATCTTATTTACTGTCTCTGTGGAAGCAATTACCAAATGGTAACTCCACTCTTTTTGTTACCTTTGCCCAGCACTAACGTTATCATAGTTGAAGGAAGTAAAATAATCATAATGATCAATATTATCACTATTACTATTATTATATTAAAAAGAAAGAAAAATTAAACAAAACAGACAACAGAAACCAAAATTGTAGGGCTCTTTCATACCTTTGATTAAAAGACTTTAAAAAACACTGTAGTGCCTGCCCTGGAGTGAGACCTGATGTCTTTCCTCCCATATAAATTATCACTAATGATAGCTAAAGTAAGAAATAAATAGATAAACTTTCTTTATGTTGATTAATTCTGCCTTATGCAGACTAGATATTCTGAATATCTTGTAACAGGACTACAGGCTGTGAACTATAAATAATACCTAAAAAACCAGAGACAATAGTTAAGTCAATTACCTAGAAAAGGCACAGAAGTCATCTTGAAACAGGCAAGGCATTGAACAGCAAGAGTCCTGAATCTGAATTAAATTACGTTATTCCTTTCTTTCCACCAAATATTAGCTTATACCTCCTCTCTGAGCACATGTGATCACTTAATAACATCATGTTTCACAGGAATTGGTTTCGGTATTATGTTACAACTTCAGTCATCCATGTCAGCTTTATCTAGATGTTTTAAAATTAGTCTTTTGGAGTGATTTAAAGGTTTTTTTTCCTCAAAATTCCAGGTACTTCGAATAGGAGCTGTATTATTTTTCTTTTACTGATTTCATTTTCTCTGTAAGTGTTTACATTTTATTTGTGTTTAATAAGTGCTTTTTTTTTTTTTTAAATTTCAAAAAGCAAACTACTGAATTCCTACACAAATCCTCTCAACTTCTGAAACACTGTTAGCATGCTCTGGAAAGACTGCTCTGGGCAAACCCAGAAGAGCAGTCTTGCTTGGAAGGAATTTGCTTAAGCATTGTCAGGTAATTACTTTCTCCAGTTGGTATCAATATTCTTACATTAATAACCAGTTGTATTATCAAATGACCTCAATATATTTTTCATAAATCATGTAGTCACTCATCTACAAGAGTATTAAGAAATTATTATATGAAGGTTATATAGAGATAGATAGCATTTACAACACAGCTTAAAAGGCTCTCGTCCTTTTAGCCATAAAGAAGAATCGAGATTTATTATACTGAGAGGAAATATGAGTCAAATAAAAGCTAACCAATGGTTTTACTATGTTCTTTTATTGAAAATACTTCTATGAATCAGGTTGTTACTTGTGAAAGGAATAGAAGCAAGTTCTTTTTGTAACAACTGTAATTATGATCTCAATACTGTTATGTTTGCTTGCTCCTCAGTAGAATACCTTGCATTGTTCTGCATTAAGGATATTTCAAAATCAATCTCAACCTCAGTTTTTCAGCTAAAAATAAATCCAATATTCCAATTCAAATACCCCCAAATGGTCCAGTTTCTAAGGAGACACTCTTTATTAGACAACTTCTGAGGTTTTGTCTATTTATGACTTGCAATTACAGAAAAATCCCAGTAATCAGTACTTATTCTTCAATAGAATATAAAATAAACTGAGAATTAAAACAGCATGTAGATTACAAAAATCTGTGTTTTGGGGTCTGCACAAAGTCTGGTGGTTTATGATTTTGAATTATACCTTCTCTGCTTTAGCCCTATACTGGGGCTCTAGAAACCCAATGACATTCTCTAAACTAGCAAAATATTTCAACAACGTGAACAGCTGAAACACAAAAAATCTACAACAGCTTATCTGAGTATAACTTCCAGATAGTAAGAGTATACAAGTCTATGTCTCTTTTAAACATTAAAAAAAAATCCTCAGTGAATTACCTAATTTCACAATAAATACTATGCAGTTTATTAAAAATCTATTTCCATACTTCAAATAGCTCTGTGCCATGAAATTCTGAATATCGTCCAAAAAAATGTAGATTCCAGTACCCAGAAAGGTTACCTTGTTCAGTACTTCACCACTCTCATCATTAAAAATTATATTCTTGTGTTAAAGTATGATTTTTTTTCTTTTCCCACATTTTGTGACTGTGATCTCTAGTTATTTCACTGTACTCCTCTGAAAAGCCTTGTCCCAGCTCTTCCTTAGCTCCTGAGTAGTGGGAGACAGTCATTAGCTGTCCTGTTAGAATCTTTTTCCAGGCTAATAAACCCCTGTCTAGAACCAAGTCGACCAAAACAGAACACAATATGCTGGGTGCAACCTAAAGAAAACCGAGGAGAAGGGAATATTCACAGCACTTGACCCTCTGGCTACTGTCTTGCTAATACAGCACAGCTGAGGTTAGCATTCCTGCATCCCAAGGGAGCATTGCTGACTGATTTTCAAGATGTTATTCTACACTTTACACCTTCATCTCCCCAAAATCCTGGCTGAAGAAGCCTGTAGGATAAAAGGAGCAGAAGAAAGCACTTACACGGGTGGAGTTACTAAGCTCAAAGGTTAGTGCATGCTTAAATACTGTTTTGAATGGTACTGGATTTAAACATTGGTACATATGTGTTCCTCAGCAGGTATCTCCAAGCATTAATAGTCAAGGGAGGTGCAATTAAATAACAACTTAACCAATCCTAAATTCAAAAAAGTGAATGTATTTCCAGTTATTATACTGGAAAAAAAGTTCTGTGAACATTTTTTACTATTTAGGTAGGTGACACAATTAAATGCATGGTTTCTTCTCCCAGGTCTGTCTGACTAGCTATGTGATTGAAGCCAAGTGGCACTGCCACTAACCAGAGTTGAATCCTGCTTTTGCTGCTCAGAAAAATCCCATTAAAGTCAGTGGTGCAGAATGAAGCCCAGCATGATCATTTCACTACACAATTTTTTATGTATATTTCAAAGCAATTCCTGTAGAACTTTCAGTCAGGGGATACAGCGCTCTGTGTTAGGTTTCTCAGTTAGCAGTAGCTTTCAATTCTTACTTGTTTTATATTTCTGTGGAATCAGCAAAAATTACTCAAATCAACATTATGTAAGTCATTTTATGACTTTTCCAGAGCATCCAATGGTGTGCTTTCATTTTATTTTATTTTTTGGCTGATGTGATCAATTACTTCAGTCCCTGTTGACTCACTGGGTAATGTTGTCTTTAGCTCTTGGGCTTTAAACTTTAATATACAATGCTGACCTCTGTGCTTAGTCAGTTCTTCATAAAGCATATTTTGCGGGATAAATTCAAAGACTTCCTTTCATCCCAGATATAAATAATGAGATTGCTCCTGTTACAATTTTTGTAGTAGTGCAGCACACTCACCTCCTGCCAGGCAGCTGACACAGATTACTACTAACATAACAGTAAGTGTTATTTTAACACTTCTTTTGGACTCCAACATAGAACTATATTACGTATTCTATTAGCTCATTTACCACCTACTAAGTTATACTATTAGTTAATTAATTGAACATAATATGTGTTAGGTAGATTTGACTACGACTTTAAACTGACTCTTATCTGAGTCTGGTTTGTGTTTTTGTAAATCCACAGAGGTTAGCTCATCTTTGGTTTTATAAATGAAAAATAAATCTCAGAGACATAGGAAAGCACAAAATCAAAGAGTAGGGTCCGCCTCTGTCCCTCTTACACGCAATACCTTATTATAATAAGTAATTGATTTCTCATTGCCATTGTTCAATAGCTCTGATTCACAGCCCATTAAGGCTAATGAAAGCAAAAGACCCATGAGTGAAACCTGAACTTCATTTAAGTCCTTGTTAACACTCACACTAACTCTACGGGATTGAGATTTCAGTAAATATCCAAGTTGCAAAAGCTAGCTCAGAGAAATCCCTTTGGTCTTGAATGTTGGTGGGACACATCATCCAAAATTCCCAAGTTCTGATGAAAATCCTCATAATAAAGGAAACACCAGCTAAGACTCTTAATAGCTGAGCTGAGCATTAATTGTAAAGCCTTGCGTTTGTGTAAGCCTGCTTCAGTTCAGGTTGTCAGCAACAACCAAGTCGTGTGCTACTGTTTCATTCAGAGATACTTTAGGGACTGTCATCTCTGATAGCTAGTTCTGTCTTAATAATAGTGTGAGCACACACTATGAAAGAGCATCACATATTTTTGTGTCATGTGAAAAGAATTTGTAGGGGGTGGGTTTTGCTATATCTTAGATAAAGTTTTTTGTATTTCCATATAGCTTTCCTCATAATATCTGGCAAATATGTTTTTAATAGCAGCTCAGGACTCTTTGAAGGATAGCACTGTGATGCACAAACACATCAGACATTTTAATGGCACTAAACAGGCTTAAGAAATCCCCTGAGGATCTTAATACTATTAAGATTGAGCAGCAAGTAGACGTAATGACTGGTCTGAGAAAGGAAAATGAGGAGCATTAGTTAGGGTAGGAAAGAACAAAAAAGGTATCAGAGAGAGAAAGGCTGCAACAGCCACCAGCAAGCAGAAGCATTCTGCAGTTCTACACTAAGAGCTGAAGACATTGTCATGTCATAAAGGGGAGTCAGCTTAATGAATGACACAAGGTCAAAAATCACAGAAAAGGATAAATATAAGTCCAGATAAAATGAAACCAACATGCTGAGGAACTAAACTGTGACAAAGTCCTACAGTAGCTAATTAGAGGGGAAATTGTTGATAAAATGGGAAGAGAAGCTGGAGATGTGCTAAACAAAAAGCAGTGACAACATAACATTTTAAAAAAGAGGGACCATGCCTCTGAATGCATGAAGTGCCTTTTACTGTAGGCAGAAACTAAGGAGTGAAGAAGTAAAAGAATGGGAATCACACTTACATCAGGGCTGGGAGGGAAGAAACAAACAGACAAAACTTGTAGGAAATACAAGAATAAAATGGAAGGAGCAAGAGGTGGAACCCACCAATACCCACCCCGTGGTTTAGAGAAAGTTACAAATCCTTTCATGGCCTGTGCGATTACAAAACCGTGTGGCAATATCTTGACTTGCATTTAAAATAAATGCAGTTTCTGTAACTGCCTATTATGATGGCCATGTTAGTGTATATTAGGGTATTAGAAAGTGGGAATTAGAGGGACACATACAATATTTTTATCTGCTGGCCTCAATATTAACTCTTGTATTTCTCACTGGGGAGGGTATATCTGTGGCTGCCGGAATTTTCAGGCTACTGCAGCTAAACACCATTACAAAAACACCAGCACAACATGCTGGCTGAAATGCCATTCTTGCTAGATTTGTACCTGTGCAGACAAAGTTGTACAAATGAAGGAAAAAAAACCCACTGTTGATAAAGCTGGGAAAGTGTAATACCTGATTTGCATTTCCAGCTTTCTACGTCTTTGCTTGCAAAAGGATCTCAGCTTTGAAGCAGATCTGCCTAGATATTCTCCTGGCAGAGAGCAAAGGGGTTTTTAAAAGAACACTGTAGGAATAATAATAATAAATATATATATAACAATTTTTTCATTCTTGCAGGTGAGGCCTTGCCCTAGTGTCAGGATACTCCATGCCAAAACCCCTCCTGTGCTCGAGGAAGCATCTTTGTAAGCCCAGAGCCCAAAGGGCCACCTGTCCCCTGCTCCCAGCAGCCTCCCAGCCTTGCTAGCCCCCGGCTCCTACCTGCGATCACTCATTCACCTGCTTGCCACAAACTCCAGGTACTAAACTTCCCTTCACACGCATGCTCAGCTGCTCCCCTCCTGCCAGAAGGTCCCACCTAACCCAATTACCCCTTTTTTTTTTTTTTTTTTGAAGTAATGAGATTTAAAAACCAAAACTGAGAAAAGCAAAGAAATCTTGTCTCTCATTCTGTCTCTCACTATCATGTCTGAGTACATCCCATCTGGAGGACTGAAACTAAGCTTAGAAACTTCAGATAAACTCCTGTGTGACACAGCAGCATCCCTTTCTCTTCAAGCACAGAGAACTAATAGTTCTTTAGTATTTTCACCTCTCCTATGAGTTTAGCAAAGGATTGGTGAAAAGCAGAGGTCCTGTGGAGATTATTTTTCCCTAATAACAATCTTAGCCAATATTTAAGGAAAATAGGGAAAAATATTCAAGGAGATAATTTAGCCTACATCCACCTACACTCAAAAGGTGGCCAGTTGTAGTCAGTGGAATAGAATCTGCTTCCAAAGCTGTGTCATAATGTGGTTGACAGCCTTCAGCTTCTCATGATAACACTGTTGATTTGGCTATCCTGGGATAGCCATTGGGATTTTAACAAATCCATATGACAGAGGGAGACACTCAGGAGTTTTATCTGCAAGACACATTCCTGTATTTCCAATATTGCCCCAAGAAGATAAAATCTTGCTAGCTGTGCTGCTCAAGAATTCTCTGTAGTGAGTTTCTACAGCCTCCAATAAAGGCTGCAGCTACAAGGAAACCGAAATTCTTCATGGTGGACATTCAATGGAACCACCTGGAATTATGAAAAAAGGCTGGACTAATCTTTCCTTAATTAGCAGTTTATATGTAATATCAGTCACAGTAATAGTATAGTCATTATATTAGAGTAACCTCATGGTACTCAGATGGGGTTTTATTGTTCATCTAAAACTATTCCACACTTTCCACTGACTACTTTTCTCACTGAATTGGGTCAGGGGTAGGGACTGAGGTGTGTACTTCCAAGCTTTCTCCATGCAAAAGAATTAATTTATCCATTGCAATGCTATCTTCCTGTTTGTTTTGTAGGACACAGCTGAGTGTGTTAGTCTGACTAGTTATCCTATCAGTGCCAGGAAAGCTTTATCTTTCTCTTTGGCCTCTCCTCAGCTTGCAAGCAAGGCCAATTGCCTTTTTGCCTTGTAGCTTTTTCTACAGAGATGAAAGTGAAGCCTTACTGACACACACAGGATGGCAGTGTGATCATCAAAATAGCTTGAATCTATTGGTACAGGCATGATTAAGCTTTTCTCCTGTCATTTTCCTTAATGCATACCAATTTGGCCTTGTCAGTCATTTTATCGAGTCTGACAGGAGCTTTCATCCAAATAACATCTCCAGGAGCAATGCGAAAGCACTGTGAGCAGAGCTGGGCTGGAAATACTTTTCCTGTACTGAGAGCTTCTTTTGTTCAATTAAATAAAAAATCAAACGTTCTCCATTACTGAATTGTAAAATCACTTTCAAATTTTTAGATGTGGTCAAAGTAAAAGTTTTACTCTAAACTGTAGAGTAAAAATAAAAAATATTTTTTTTTAAAGTCAGTATCAGAATTAGTCACCTCGTCTTAAAAAAGAGCATATATTTCCTCTAAAACTTTCAGGTGAAAAAAGAAAACCATTGGGTTTTTTGGCCAACAAGTTGATCAGAAGTGTTCACCTTCCTTCTCCAACAGCCAGTCCCTGACCACTTTCTCTGGCAAGAAGCATGGCCAGCAGGTCAAGGGAGGCGATTCTCCTCCTCTACTCTGCTCTCCTGAGGCCTCACCTGGAGTACTGCATCCAGCCCTGGAGCCCCCAACGTAAGAAGGACGTGGACCTGTTGGACCGAGTCCAGAGGAGGGCCACAAAGATGGTCAGAGGGCTGGAGCACCTCTCCTATGAGGACAGGCTGAGAGAGTTGAGGCTGTTCAGCCTGGAGAAGAGGAGGCTCTGGGTAGAAATTATAGCGGCCTTCCAGTACCTCCATGGGGCCTACAGGAAAGATGGGGAGAAACTCTTCAACAGGTCCTGTTAATGAGACCTTGGGGTAATGGTTTTAAAATAGAAGGAAGTAGATTCAGACTAGACATGAGAATTTTTTTTTATAATGAGGGTTGTAGAACACTGGAACAGGTTGCCCAGAGAGGTGGTGGATGCCCCATCCCTGGAAGGCCGCAAGGCCAGGTTAGATGAGGCTCTGAGCAACCTGATCTAGTCAGGGATGTCCCTGCTCCTTGCAGGGGGCTTGGACTAGAGGACCTTTAAAGGTCCCTTCCAACCCAAACTATGATTCTATGATTCTAATATGTCTGTGAAGTATATTTGCAGTTATGGTCAATTGATCTTTAGTGCATTCTGCTGGCTGTCAGTTTATTATTGCTACACCATGAGGCAAACTATCTTCAAGTCTTTCCCTTCATTCCTCTTCATCAAAGCTTTTCATTTAGAAAGAAAATTAAAACTAATGAAAACCATCAAAAAGACTAACAGTTAAAAATGAAAGGATTTTGTGGGTCAGTTTTCCCGATGTCTAACATTTCATAACCAATTTGCAAAAACTTTGTCCTTTTGCTGTTCATTTTCAAGTGGCTTGAGTTAATGGGAAGACTCTACAATTTACTTGCCCATTCATCCAAATGCTTTTATTCTGTGAAGGAGACCCTTGAGAATCCAGGATACTGAGCATCATCAAATCCTGGCTTATACTCCTTCCAGACGGGAAATGACTCTAACGCCTTTTTTTTTTTTTAATTCCAATAGGATCCATGGATCATGACCAAAAGGTCATGAAATCTTACTATTCTCTCACACTGGCATTTCATATTGCCATTGCTTTCCTATTTTCTGTATAAAAATGCGATTTATTAAAAGGTTAAGTATCCTGCCTGAGGTTGATTACTGTTTCCTAATGATTTCTTGTTATGATTTGTCTTGCAACTTGGGGCACAGGCTGAAGACTTACAGAAGCATTCAATTGTCTAGACCTTTGCACTGCACAATGAAACTAAAAGTACGTTTTGGGCTTAAGGACTTCCTCTGTTTAAAAGAGAAAGAAAAATGACTCATGGATCAGCAAGTGACCACTTCAGAAAAGAAAACATGTTGGTCGGTAGATATCTTTTCAGTTTCTTTTTAAACTTTGCTGGGTCAGTCTTGAGGAACTCTGGATCTAGCCTTTCCAAGCCACTCCTGGGACTTTGAGGGCAATGAATAGGTAGCTGAGACAAAGAATTAGTCATAACTGAGTTCATTGCGGAGGACTAGCAAGAAGAGAAAGCAGTTGAAGAAAAATGAATACTTCCTTGCAGGCTGTGAAATGTTTACTCAGAAGAGCATACACCTACTTAGTTCTGAATCCCTGTGATATTCTTGGGAATACATAAGGCTGAAAATGCTGACTGCATGTCCTCCGTTTTGTGCTTACTGCTTATATGCTTACTGTGCTTGCAAAAGAAATAAAATGCAGAAAAGCACAAGAATAATCTGTCCTATTTTTAACTTAGAAAGGAAGATAATATAATATGCTTAATTTGGAAAGGAACCTGACATTTTGAACCTTTTACTCAGTCTCATACACATGGCTCTTGCTAGGAAGATGACTTTGAATAACTGAATCTTTTCATTATCTTTAACTAAGCTACAACTACAATAAAACATACTTTACTTTCTAGGCTGTTTTTTGTAAACTGACAAGCAAGTCCAACAACCCAGAGTGAGTACTGATGTGCCTTCCAAACCTGAGTGGCAGACACTGTGTTTAACCTTGTCTCTGTTTCCTCAGTGTGCTTTGCCACCTGAGCTTTCTAGTAGGAAAACTTGAACAATACTTTTTAGCTGGTACCATCTGTCAGTTATAGATCTAACTGTGCTACTGCCTCCTTCCTGAGCTAAGTATTTTTGCAATTTTTGTAATTTTCCCACTCCTTTAACAAGCCTGAACTAGGTGGAAACTTATTTGACCAGTATTTGTGATTCCTCTTTCCAAAAGCTTGTGGACAAAGGAAAACAAAGTATTATTTATGCTGCAATAAAAAAAAAGAATACTTAGGGGGAAAAAAAGGACTGTAAAACAAGCAATGTACACATCTGTATTGCCATTCCCAGTGGTTACCTAAGCAAGACTAGATAAGGTTTTTTCCTGTCAATGTTGTAAGGCATGTCTACAGAGTAGATGATTTAAGCACAATGCTACTGCTGGAAAGTAAGATAAGAAAGCACCTGCGCTGGTTTGACAACGAACCAGCTAGGGTCCAAAGGATTACAGTTGTACAAAAACAGAAAAGTAGACATGCTGGTAATGTTCTCCCAGCAGAGTTCATACCCATGGGGCTACCTCATGCAGCCATAATTAAACCACACTCAACCTCAAAGCCATTATATCCATGATGCAATGCACAGCATTGTCCATTTACACCTTACCTATATCTGCAGAAATTACCCACCTCTTTGGAGACTGACCTCCCTTCTAAATCCACTATAGTTCCTTTGGGGAAGGAACCATGGGGACTTTTTTTTTTTTGCTGCTTGTCTCTTACCTTATCTTAAGCACTTACTGAGGGATTTTCCATGAAAATGTCTAAGGCACACCTAATATACTCCTACAGTAAACAGCCATTCTACAGGTAGTGCCTATTTTATCGCTATAGAGTGGCTCCAGATCTTCTTATCACCTACTGCCTTAGCTTTCCTAAATGGGCAACAGATAATACCCATGACTCACATCTTTGTCATGTCTCAGAAACAGAGCTGGCTGCCCATAGATTAAAATGGACCATACACCCTGAAGAGCCTTCTCTGAGGGTTTCTGCCATCTGGGACATGGCACCCTCCAAAGTTCCACATATCAAAGTCTTTTTTATTTCCTCCAAGACACCACTATTAAGGAGGAAAACTGTAAGTCCTGTTTCTGTTTTGAAAGAAATATCAACAATATTCTACAGATTAAAAACTGTTTCTACTGAAATAGCTTCATTGTTACGATAGTTTTAAGCTATGCTACGGGTGATAAAGAAGGAAATATGCACATCTAATTAATCTGTCATCTAGATACTCTTACTGTGCCTGCTAGCTAATTTGCTGAAAATGCTAAAGGGATTGTAACAAAATAGAGTTACACTAAAGTTTCCAGGCGGACAAGAGGTTTTAGGAGGAAGAGAGGAAAAAGAATTTGTTCGATTTTGATCAAATTTGCAAAGCTTTGGTTCTGTAATGGATATGCAATAAAGTAGACATTGTGTGTAGCATAAATTCAAGAGAGATTAATGGTCACATTAACCTTTTGAAAAATGATAAAGTAGATTTATCCCTTTGCAATTTGTGTGGTAAAGTAATGAAAACATCGTAAAATAGACCAGAACTCATGTATTTTATCTTTTTTTTCAGTGGTCTGACCATCAAATAAACAAGTAAAATAATCAGCAAAAATTGAACAAATGCATATAATAAAACCTTACTTGACATTTCATCTAAGCAATGTAAAAGCACAATTAGATTATGATAAGATATTCTCAAAAGTGCTTGAAAATTTTTCTGAAACTAATTTCAGCATCAGAAACATTGTTACCATTCCCTTTAACACAATATGGAGAGACATCCCAATCGATCTCCTGGAAGGTACTAAATTGAGAAACATTTTTCATCATGTTAGTAATAGCCTTTCACGTTTGGCACTATCTACATAAAACGAAAGTAAGCTATAATGTGAAAGAAATTGATCAGAAGTAAGAAGAAAAAACATGGTCATGAATAATTTTGCTTACCACTGTTGTCATGGAAGTTCATGCTTAACTGTAGGGCCGATTTAATGATCTTTACAAATTGTCCTCTTTTTTTTTAGGCAAATATCACAATTTCTGCCGGCTTGGAAATATCAGTTTTCTTTCTGAGGTAAAGATCTTGGGGAAAAAATGCCAGCGCAATATCTGAAACTTGTAATAATCGCCTCATGAATACCACTGTCAAAAACAGAGGAGAGGGAGAATTTACATGTCACTTAAGTTACATGCATCATGAATAACATCTCTGTGAGACACTCTAAAACAGCCCAGCTGGGAGACCAGTTGTGTGGTCTGTGCACGTTCACCTCCTTCACCCACACTCCTTTCTCATACTCATTTTGACTGCGCTGGACACTTTGAAGCAAGGAACACCAGCTTTTAAATAAATCTCCTCTTGGTAGCCAAGTCCTCAAGGACGGCATAAAATGGACGAAGTTTGAAACAAAATGTCTGGAAAGCCATAAGAATGCAAGTTATACACTGTGCCTGGGAGACGTTTCGCTGAACTTTAGCTGACTGCAATTCAAATGTCCCATTCAGTTACTTCAGTTCTTCTACAGCAAATAAAAGACGTAAGCGCCTAGAAAAAGTGATTCACTATTTCGGAAGTATTGAATTAGCCTTTTGTATCAAGGCTACAATAGGGAGAATCAAATGGCTGGGTTTATGTATTTTAAGTAGGAATGATAGTGTAGGTGGAAAAAGCTAATTTCATTCTCTGGATTCTTGATAATAAATGGGAACGCATTTGAAGGACAGTCACTGATGATTTTAGGAAGTAAAGCAACAAAAATTATTGTTTATTCACAAAGGTAGCATGAAGTCTTATTGCTGATATTTATATCCTCTCTGAACCCAAATGACAACTAAATTAAATAATACAGAACTAAAGACAGCAAGAATACTGTACAATATGCAGGACATCTTTAATCAATCTATTAACAAGGAACAGGGGGCCTTGAAACTGAAATCTTAAAGGCAAAACAAAAACCAGGTCACGAAAAAGAGTGTTTGCAGTGCAATATATGTGGATTGCTGAAATTAACGTGACAGTGGTTTAGAATCATAGTATCATAGAAACAGTTTGGGTCAGAAGAGATCCTTAAAGCTCATCTAGTACAAACCCCTACAAGGATCAGCGACATCTTCAACTAGGTCAGGTTGCTCAGAGCCTCATCCAGGCTGGCCTTGAATGTTTCCAGGGATGGGGCATCCACCACCTCTCTGGGCAACCTATTCCAGTGTTTCACCACCCACACAGCAAATAATTTTTTCATAATGTCTAATCTAATCTAAATCTACCCTCTTTTAGTTTAAAACCGTTACCTCTTGTGCTATCACAACAGACCCTACTAAAATGTTTCTCCCCATCTGTCTTATAGACCCTCTTTAAGTACTGGAAGGTTTCAATAAGGCTGCAACCCAGAGCATCTTCTCCAGGCTTAGCAACCCAAACTCTCTCAGCCTGTCTTCACAGGAAATGTGCTCCAGCCCTCTCTGTGTTTGTTTTAAAGAAACTGTTTATGTTTGTTTTAAAGAAATACTAGTCCTTTAAAATGAATTAAATATTGCAATGCAAAACCCAAATAAAGTGTTTGATGTAGCAAAATAATTCAACAAAATTGTTAAATAAAATTGGTATAATATAGTATCAGCTCGATACAATCAGCTGACAGTTATATTTCTGTATTACTGTTTCTCTGAATTGAATTTGTAGAATTGTACAGGGTCTGGATTGGGAAAAAAACCCTCTGATTTTTCTTTGTAACCTTACATTTTGTTGCACTGGATTGCTACACTGATGAGTGAAATATTCTTGCCTCTCTTTCTTGCAGAAACATGCATAGTGTAGCAGTTTACACATGAGTAATCAGTGCTCCATTCTGCTACCTCTCTGGTCATTAACTCTCACAAAAAAGGAGCTGCAAACATCTGGGGACAGACTTTTTTTTTTTCCCCATCATTATTGTCTTTATTAGACTTCTAAAAATAGTGTGTAAATATGTTAAGACATACAGATGCAGGCGTTCAGTCACTACATGGTGTGAGATTACAAAAACAAGAAGAAACAGATTGAAGTATCTTTTTAGAAGGGCACAAGATTGCCGCAACACCTGTTGGGAATATTTTCCACAGTGCTTTCTCCTTTTTTACATTCTAAGAAAGCCTCTTTGCAAATTTCCAGAAGTTCCAATGCGTGTCTTTTACCTACTTTACAGAATAGTCTGAAGTGCCTTCTTTCTTATGTCCCTTTGAGGTAAAAACAAAGAGTGCTGCAAAAAGCAATATGCTACTAAAACATAAGAAACTTCAGAAGCTCTATCATAAACTTGGAGTATCACCTAAATAAATTCAATATACCATTTTACATGATCAGAGACTACCTCTAGTTCCTTTCTACTGATGATATTGTCACTAAAATGTGCATTAGTATTGATCAGTTATTCTACCATTATTTTCTTGCAGCTAAGTAATCAGATAGGTCAGAGTGAAATGTAGCTTTTTCTGAGAATAATACAGATAAAAAGGTAAAAAATTGTCATGTAAAATATTGTATGTAAAACATTGTAAATATTCCCTAGCTGTTGGAATAAATTTGTATATTATATATTCATATTAATATATGTATATTCCTTATACAGCTAATGAATAGCAATTTGTTAGATATTGCTTTAAAAATCATGATCACAACGGTTATGTACCTCGTATTCTAGAAGAAAGTTAAGGATGTAGTAAATTGGGTGCATTCAGTTTATATTAGCTATCCAATTAATTTTAATATTTTTAATTAAATTATCTCTATATTAGAACAGCTCACAAGTTTTAGCCCTCTTACACTGACCTGATGTCTGTCCCTAACTCTACTTTTAACTGGATATTTACACACACAATACAACACATTCATTCTCTCAGTCATCATTCAGGCAGTTGAAAAGTTAAAATCTTTCCTTAGAAGCAAGGGAGAAAATAATAAATTAACACAATCAGAATAGGGTCAATGGAAATAACAAGAAATTTAGGAAAGGCTCTTGGAGGGAAGAGAAGAAAACAACTAAATGCAGGATGGTTTTGCTTCAAGCAGAATTCTTGGCAGGTATGTAATGCCTGCAGGAAATGAAAAGTCTGACAAAACTAGCAATGGCCTAAAAATGGCACAGGGAGTAGCAGCATAATTCCTGTACACATGGGCTTCAGAAGAGTCTTATTCTTAGAGTTTTATTTGTCTTCTCTCATAGATGAATTAAAATTTGACATAATTCCTTGGAGAAAAGCACACTATTGAAAATTTCTGTAAAGTCTCCCCAGTAGCTAACTTCCCACCAAGACTTTTTAACTGATACTGACATTTTAAAGCCTTTTAGAAGATTTTATGACTACCTGGAGCAAACACCTGCTGTCTAATTCCAGTAGCACACATTACAGACAGCTCTTAAGTATCTGAAACAGATCAGGGAAATAATTTAGCTACTGCATAAAATATAAGGTAAAGATTTCTTCCTGCACCAGGCACGATGCAGAAACGCAATGCCCTTCTGTTCCTCTTTAATAAGTGCTTTCATGAGTTCATGCATTTCATTTTGCAGATGGAGAAAGACAAGAGAATGAGACCTCTAACATGGCAATAATCAACTTTTTGTCCTAAAATGAGCACAGAAAAGATGACAGAGACAGACAAGAGACACACTCATATTAACTGCTATCAAATACAGTGTATTTTAAGTATTTCCTTCAGTGATGATTGTAGTTGGTAGTTATGTTATTAATACCATACATTATATGGCTACTGATTAATAAGAATACTTGGCTTTCTCAAGTAAGGTCACTAAAGTGTAAAAAAAAAATGTGTTAGAAACATTCACACTGCATTAACCCCTCTGGGTGCTGTCCAAATTCATTCTGTTTAACTAATATGCCTAGGGTTATTTCAATTACATGAAATCATCTTAATTATCAGTGTGTGAGAGTTCACAGGTATCAGATTTTTTCTGCATGGCTTACAGTTGGTGAATTAGTTGGTGAAGAGATCAAGAATCCCGGAGAATGAAATTAGCTTTTTCCACCTACACTATCATTCTTACTTAAAAACCATAAACCCAGCCATTTGATCCTCCCTGTATCTTGAGCCAATGACTTAGATTGTGATCTGTTGATGATTATGATTGTTGTCATAGTTCAGCCCTGATCGGGACCAGACTACGCAGTGTCTCTCTCACTCCCCCCACCCTCCGAGAGAATAGGGGGAGATGACATAAGAAAAACAGCTCGAGGTTTGAGATAAGGACGGGGAGAAATCCTTAAAGTTACCATCACGGGCAAAAAGAGACTCAACTTGGGGTAAACTATTCATTTGTTACTAAAACTAGCAGGAGAATGAGACAGGGAACAAGATAAACCTCCTCCCCACCCCTCCCTCTTCCCAAGCTTAATATTACCTCTACTACCTTCCCTCCCACCTCTGAGCGGCACAGGGGGGAAGAGGGAATGGGGGTCGCGGTCAGTTCACCACGCGTTGTTTTATGCCGCTGCTTCATAGTCAGGGGAAGAACTCCTCTCATTCCTCCCTGCTCCTTCGAGGGGTCCCACCCATGGGCCACAGTCTTTCGTTGAACTGCTCCAGCGTGGGTCATCTCTTCCACGGAGTGCAGTCTCTCCAGAACAGCTGCCCCAGAGGGCCCTCCACGGGCCACAGCCGCATTCAGGCATCCACCACCCCCAGTGTGAGGTCCTTCACGGGCTCCAAATGGATCTCTGCCCCTCCGTGGGCCTCCATGGGCTGCAGGGGGACAACCTGCTCCACCATGGTCGAAACCACAGGCTGCAGGGGAATCTTGGCCAGGAGCCACATTACTCCTCCCCCTCCTTCACTGACCTTGGTGTCTGCAGCCGTTCCTCTCACAAGAAAAGCTCTTCACAACAGGCTGGCAGATGCCTCTCACGATCTCTTCACATCATCTCTCCACTTCTTGCAGCCAGGCCGGGCAGAGGCGGGCCCAGTCGGCCGCCTGGCAAGAGGATTCTGCTCCCAATTGGCTCGGCCTTGGCCAGCAGTGGGTCCGCCCTAGGCCCGGCCAAGTCCACTGAACAAAGGGGAGCGACTTCTAGCAGTTTCCTACAGAAGCTGCCACCTTAGGCCCCCCCTCACTAAACAAAACAATAACAGTTATATAAACAAGTGGGACACTTCATAAGACTAAAAGGATTAGGAAGATCATATAGGATGTGAAGAGAAATGTGCAAATAATGTACTTGGGGCTAAAGGAAAACCATAAGTTGAAGGGCAAAAGTTTATTAGAACACAAACTTGCTGTACACAAATATCTAAGTTAAAGAGTTTTTTAAGAAATAGCATTTTTGATGAATTGTAGAGAATTAAATAGTTTCTACAGGTCTCCAAGAAAGGAGAAAAGCACTACAAAAGCCAATGAGCTTAGAGATCTGTGAGGCTATTGGAAATTGCTGGCACATCTCCTGGAGCATCCGTATCATAGCCAGAGTTTGTTCTCTCGCATCTGCACGGTGAACCTTATCTCCCTGCTCTCCCCATGGTTGCCTAATCCTCTTCTCTTGTCCATAAGCTGGAACAGAAGGCAAAGAGCAGAAGTTAATGCTATTATGAACATTATAAGCTTCCACTGTGTTTTCCACTGAGTATGCCAAAAATCCTGCCCTCTTTCCCTCTACACATTGGCACTTTATATCTTCATTGCCCAACTGCTCAGTATTTGGGAATGTTTAACTCTTCTTTGCTGTCCCTTGGATCACAAACACTAGGGAGCATACAGTGAACACTATGAACAGTTTATCAACTATTTCAAGAAATATTTAGAAATAGATGAGTAGATAGACTCTCTGTAAGGGCAAAGAACATTTAGAGGAAGAGCTAGGAGATGTGAGGACAGGTATAGAAGTAGGAATTTCCTAAGGATTGAGAGAGGCTGGGGAGGTGGAAGAATAGGGACTTTGAAGTAAATAGAGAGGAAGGGAGGACAAAGAAAAAGAAGTCAAATATCAAGTAGCTGCATGGTCAAGTATATTTTTATCAGCCAGTTCTACTAAAATAGTCCAAATAACCCTGAATAACATGCAGAAGCCTCAGTTGTAACAAAGAACTTGAATGAGTATTAGGCTTTTCTTCACAGAAAGCCAAAAAATACAATATAATAGAAATAGAGCTGACGTTTACTACTGACATATTTCGCTGGTTTTATATTAATATTTTCCTGAAAAACTGTTATGCACATGAATGCACCTTTATATTTTTGAATAATGTTCCTTTTAAATAATTATCATCTGTTTTGTGAACTTTCCCACCCATCTCTTTTTTTTTTTTTTAAATATAAAATTTGGTTGTTTATAAATCAGGCGTTTTTTTACCACTCCCTGTCTGTAAAGTGAGATGAGAGCTTGATGTTTATGTGGTTAAACACGATTTGTGCTTCCTGCCTTTGAGGTGCAGCCATAGATCATACTGTGTTATTTATCTTGCTTACTCTAGCTTTTTGTGATGAATTATTAAAATACGCCTGGAAGCGTGGAGCCATTTGGAAGAAAGGTCTTACTGGAGAGTAGAACAGATAAAAGCACTGAGATAAACAAGCAACCCTGTCACCAGCAGATGCAAGTAATACTGCTGAGAAGAAAAAGACCATTTTATCGGTCAAATTCTGATTAGAGCTACACTAGTGAAACTTCATTTACTTCAGAGAATACAGTAAGCCACTTAAATTCATCAGCTGCTTAGGAAATAGCAAAGGCAAAACTACCACATGAAGCATGGAAATGTAATTTACATTGTTAGTATAGCTGCAGTTAGAATGCAAGATGACTGAAACCAGAGACTAGCACAGGGGAAAAACAAACAAACAAACAAAAAAAAAATCCCCAAAATAAGAAAAAAGACAATAGAGATCATTATACTAGTTACTGAATCCAGATTTCTTGTAAATGTGTAACTCCTGGATAGATTCTCTTGCATCTAGAAATTTTTCCTGTAATTGGAGTCTTCATACAGTTTCTTTTTTATCTCAAGAGAGGTAAAGTACTACAGGATTTTTCTCCTAGCGAAAGCACTTGAATGGTTCTGTCCTGGGTGAAAATATGCCTGGCTTTCAAAGTAATCAGGAAATAATTTATCTGCCAAGTATTGCTACCTCTAAATTTATAATATTCTCTTTTTTTTTTTTTTTTCATTTAGTTACAAGCAATTTTGGCAAAACTTAAACCAATAGCATCAAAATTTTGCAAGCTACATGTCCCAGATTAAATTTTTTAGACAACTCTCAAGGAAAAAAAGACTCAATCATTTCTAAAAACACAGTCAGGAAGAAACATGATTTTATGTCCTATTAAATTCCGTGTTGGACCCAGCCTTGTTCGACATCTTTGTCAGTGACATGGACAGTGGGACAGAGTGCACCCTCAGCAAGTTCACTAGTGACACCAAGCTGTGTGGTGCCATCAACACGCTGGAAGGGAGGGATGCCATCCAGAGGGACCTGGACAGGCTGGAGAGGTGGGCCCGTGCCAGCCTCATGAAGTTCAGCCAGGCCAAGTGCAAGGTCCTGCACACGGGTCGTGGCAATCCCAGGCACAAATACAGGCTGGGTGGAGAATTGATTGAGAGCAGCCCTGAGGAGAAGGACTTGGGAGTGATGGTGGACAAGAAGCTCAACATGAGCAGGCAATGCACCCTTGCAGCCCAGAAGGCCAGCCGCATCCTGGACTGCATCAAGAGGAGCGTGGCCAGCAGGTGGAGGGAGGTGATTGTCCCCCTCTACTCTGCCCTGGTGAGACCCCACCTGGAGTACTATGTCCAGTTCTGGAGCCCCCAACATAAGAAGGACATGGACCAGTTGGAGAGGGTCCAGAGGAGGGCCAT
>WHYT01017429.1:390169-421958 GCA_009806455.1 Tetrax tetrax
ATGTCCCAGATTAAATTTTTTAGACAACTCTCAAGGAAAAAAAGACTCAATCATTTCTAAAAACACAGTCAGGAAGAAACATGATTTTATGTCCTATTAAATTCCGTGTTGGACCCAGCCTTGTTCAACATCTTTGTCAGCGACATGGACAGTGGGATAGAGTGCACCCTCAGCAAGTTCACTAGTGACACCAAGCTGTGTGGTGCCATCAACATGCTGGAAGGGAGGGATGCCATCCAGAGGGACCTGGACAGGCTGGAGAGGTGGGCCCGTGCCAACCTCATGAAGTTCAGCCAGGCCAAGTGCAAGGTCCTGCACACGGGTCGTGGCAATCCCAGGCAAAAATATAGGCTGGGTGGAGAATTGATCGAGAGCAGCCCTGAGGAGAAGGACTTGGGAGTGATGGTGGACAAGAAGCTCAACATGAGCAGGCAATGCACCCTTGCAGCCCAGAAGGCCAGCCGCATCCTGGACTGCATCAAGAGGAGCGTGGCCAGCAGGTTGAGGGAGGTGATTGTCCCCCTCTACTCTGCCCTGGTGAGACCCCACCTGGAGTACTATGTCCAGTTCTGGAGCCCCCAACATAAGAAGGACATGGACCAGTTGGAGAGGGTCCAGAGGAGGGCCATGAAGATGATAAGAGGGCTGGAGCACCTTTCCTATGAGGACAGGCTGATGGAGTTGGGGCTGTTCAGCCTGGAGGAGAGGAGGCTCCGGGGAGACCTCCGGGGGGTCTTCCAGTACCTCCATGGGGCCTACAAGAAAGATGGGGAGAGGCTGTTCAGTAGGGCCTGTTGTGACAGGAAGAGGGGTAATGGTTTTAAAATAGAGGGAGGTAGATTTAGAATAGATATTAGGAAAAGCTTTTTTACACATAAGGTTATAGAGCACTGGAACAGGATGCCCAGAGAGGTGGTGGATGCCCCATTCCTAGAAAATTTCAAGGCCAGGTTGGATGAGGCTCTGAGCAACTTGATCTAGTCAGGGATGTCCCTGTTCCTTGCAGGGGGGTTGGACTAGATGACCTCATGAATTCATAAATGTTCCTTAAGTTTCTCTTTATAACATCAGCTTATGAAGTGTGCAGATGCAGTTTGTTTGCAATACAAAACAAAAAAGAAAGGGACAGGTAAATGAAATGCACGCAGGTGTACAGCAAAGAGACAATAATACATTGTTTACAGTGTGGCTTTCAGAATCTATACAGAAACTCAGAGGTGCTCTTGCTAAACTAACGTGCCACATGTGAAATGCCCTGGAGCCCAATAAATGTATTGCAAATTTTGCAGTAAATTATAGCCAAGCCACTTAGCATTAACATTTAGTTTAATCAATTAGCTAAATTCTACAATTTATAAAGACAGACAAAAAAAAAAATCTATGCATAATTCTACACAGCTAAGCTTCAACACTTAAACACTCTGGACTAATATGTGTTTGCTGCTATGAAGATACTTTTCCAAAAAGTGCTTTGAATATCAATTGAAAACTATGTAGCAAGTATTAGTAATGCCCTAAATTCACTGCAGTGTTTTTAGCAATAGTAATTTTTAGTAAGAAAGCTCATGTAAGAAAGTTCTGTGAATGGAGCACTTCATCACTGTGATGATGGAGATCTGGGGGGTTCCCCTTGCTAAACAGGAATACCATCAATAGCCCAAAGAGACAGAATATCTATATGTTCAAAAAGGTGAATCCATCCTTGATTCAGTCAGTTTTGACACTGCTCTTTTGCCTGAATGAATTGGAGGCAAGAAACTGGGGGAAGAAAAGAGAAGAAGAAGAAAATTGGTTCCAAGTGGATTGGATAGAAAAGCTAATATATACTGTGCCAACAGGTTCTCTCCCCGAGGAGGACAACGCGAGATACAAGATATGCTGTGAGTAAGCAGGATCTCATAAGAAAATCAGACCAGGATCTGTAACTGGTAGGAGACACTACTATCATTTCATCTTGAATAACTAGTTTAGACTTGGCTTCTTTTCCTTCCTTGTTAGTGTTTTTACAGAAATCTCTAACTATGATGTCTATGCTGGGAATTGTAAATGGACACTTTTCATTGCATCTTCCCTTAGCTCAGACCCCTACAGATAATTTTAAGATTATTATTTTTCCTCTTCCAAACATACTGAGAGACTAAAAATAGCAGTCCTAGAGCCCAGTGCCACAGCCTGCTGACATAAAGCTCCAGCATACCAAAGAATCAAAGAAGACTAAGATTATTTTTTTCTTTTCATAGAAAGTCTACAGGATTGTATCTCGTATCAAAAGGAACAGGAAAGAAGTGGGGTCACTCACTGTCACACAAGTTTTCTGACATACAGTTAAATGTTTGAGTCCTCAAAGTTCAAAAGGAAGTTTTGTAGAGAAGTGACTAGCTTAAAACAAACATTTTCTGAATGTTTTATGCATTAATGTTTACTGAAAGATAGCCTTGAGCTCTTGGTTTATCTTGTGTTTGTCAAGGCCAGGAGAGATTTCAACTTCTTAGGATTTTGGGGGTTTTTTTTACTACCCTTCTTTGTGACAGGTGAAAATACATTCAAACAAGCAACATGTAATTTGGTCACTTTCTGCAAAAGATCAGTTAATTATATTTACAGGACTAAGTGAACAATTATTTGTTTATATTTTTTTCTGTTGAATATTAGAGGATATGAATAGAACAAAGGTGTAAAGTTAGTCTCTCTTGTCTGCCACAAAAAATGGAGGTTTTTTTTGAAAGAATGTTGATCACTTTCTGTATACTTCTAACTTGGAATAATTAAGCAATAATTTTGAATTAATAAATGCATAATTGTATACATTACTAGTCACACTTCTACACTATTATTTATACAAAAGATGCAACTGGAAGGGGGTTGCGGTTTTTGTCTTATCTTCTGCATTGTTAAAGATAAAATTCAAACTGTGAATATTTTCATCATCCAATAACAGGATCCTGACCTTGCTGGAAGCAGAAATCTTTCTTCTGGAAATTCATAACCATTGTTCAATATTATTCCCTCTGGATGTTGTTACTTCTCAGCATACTTTATATGCAAGCACTTGGATTTACAGCACAGAAGAATATAAAGAAAAAGTCACTGGTAAATCCCACGAGGAATTATTCTTTTTTCTTCTTTTCCTTTTCCTTCAAAGGACAGATTGCATCTAAGAAACTCTCTTCACATTTCTAAGTTACATGTCTGAATTTTCATTTTCTAATTTGAAAACAAATGACTATTACTCTTCTGACTGCAGAAAACATGAGAATATTCTGGGCACATATTCCCATATATATTATGGATATATTTTTCATAGAAAGGTCATGGCCCTTCCAAGAGGAAAAAAAGTAATAAGGGTATTGAACCAAACATTTTAATGAAGAGTCTTACAGAATACCGCTGTCCTACCAAGCAGTAAACCTAGTTGCTGAACAAGCTGTGCACGTACGTATTTCTTGAAGACAACTAGATCAGACAAATAGGATTTCCTCTGCCAGCAAATGAACTGGGTTATATTAGACCAGTTATGACCAAAAACCAAGTTTTTTATTTTCTTGTTAAGGAGTAGCACCTGATTCTAATGAGTCTCCATTCAATGGCTTCTGCAAGCCTATTGTAACTGTTTCTACTCAAGTAGAATAAGGATTGGTGTCATCTCCAATGGCTTGTGAAACAGGAAACCATTCCGCCTTTAAAGAAAGTTCAGGCCCCATTAAATCATTTCCTGACAGAACCACAGGTAACTTTGAACTGGTGTTTTGCCCAGCTCTGATGGGATATTTCATTGCTAAATTTGCTCATGCAGCAGCAGTCAACAGTCTAATGTTTCTAAAAACATCATTAATTGAAATATATACAGGCTCAGAGTAAGGTCTTAACCAGGAGGAAGGGTCTTCAGCATACCTACCCTCACCAAAATAACCCTTTTCCTACATATAATTTCAACCGCATTAATCTCTAGACACTAATCTTCTCCAGAGCCCCAATAAAAGGTCAGTGTTTAGGTTCTCTCAACCACTAATACTACCATCACTCTAAGAATGCAGTCAGAAACTTGGAGAAAGAAACCACAGCAGCTAGATTTCCCCTTATGAGAAACACCATCACATTTTCAAATACTAAGTCAGTTCATGTTTAAATATTCACTATATTTCAGAAAGAAAAAGAAAAAGACAATAAAACAGCTACTTTGGAAATCAGCACAATCAACAGTAATGATGTTGCAAATGGTCCCTCAGATTACATCCATAATGGAAAAATCCTGGTCAGGCACCTACCACTTTTAGCAGCTGTCAGGGTGATCAGATACTTCTTTCTAATGGTGGTTACACAGCAATCCTAGTTCATTGTGTGGACTTGAAGGACTCCAGATGTTGGAGGTTTCTGGAGAGCTTTTCCAGCACAAATGAGCACAGGTCTGTTCCTAGATAAGTAATCCCCTGCCAGGAAGCAATAGCTGCTGTAGCCTCAATAGCCTCAGAAAAATGGCCCGTGCTGCTCCATCATGATTTGACTGCTTACCACTTGCAGTAAGCCCTCAGAGGGAACAATGACACACAATATCCCAAATCTGCAATAAAAGCAGTTTCTCCCTCTCCACCATCTCTATCAAGGTTCTCTGACACTATCATAGTATAAAGAGGCACTGTTAAGAATAATCCTTCCACTGCTAAAAATAATCCTTAATAGGACTGATAGTCAACTGATTCTGTCAATACAATTTCCAGAAAATACTCTATTTAACTCAACTTCAAATCACTTCAAACCATGTAAGAATATGTTTGCAAATGAGGCTTTCAGATCCAGTTGCTTCTCTCTACTTGCCTACAGATGCCATCAAAAATATCCTACAAAGAATTTCTTACTCTTTTGTAAATATACTGATTTTATTACTTTATTATTACACCATGGAGATACACCTATGCATGAGTCTCAATAAATAAATGACAAACTTTGCTAAGCATAAAATAACTTCAGATAGAAAAAGTATTTTTTTCATCCTTAAGTCCTACTGTAAAACACACTGAAAAATAATTTTAAACCTCTATTCTTCCTTTCTTAAATCTGCATTCCTTGATCTTTATCCACAAAGAAACTTTCTTCAGAGACATTTACTCAATTTATTTGTCAGTTAGACATACTTCAGAACAACAAACATGTCAATGCACTTCTGCCTTCATGGAATCTCTCAATAGGAAAGTGTGCAAAGGCCTTTTGTATCACATTGTTCAAACATTCGTATCCAAGACATTCCATAATTCATTAATGGCTCAAATTATAAAGAATACATCAATGGAACTAAAAAAAACCTGGTAGTTTGTCCTTCTCTCCTTTCAGTTCTCCCTCTCCGGTAAAAAAAAAACAAAAACAAAAAAAAAAACAAAACAAAACCAAACAAAAAACACCAACCACACACTCAACAAAAGTAACTCACCAACAAAAAAAATACCCACAAAGCAAAAAACCCACAACAAACACAAAACAAAAGAACCAAAACCTAGAAAGCAAGCTTAATAAAGACAAAAGTGTTAGGGATTCACAAGACCATTTTTTATTCAGTTTCATACTCACTTAGGAAGCTACCAGCTTAAAGATGGGTATTGAACAAGAGCCTTTTCAAAGCAACAGCCACATTAAATTATCTTAATCAAATTCTTCTTTTGCTTTAGACCTGAATTTGTAGGGTAGGAGTACATTATACTTGGGCTTGTATTGTAATCCAGCATCACTGGCCAAACAGCTAATTTTCGTTGGTTAGGAATGTGAAAAAGCAATCTGACTTAGTGGGTTGAACAGAACAGCTTGTATTTCTTGGAATGACAGGACCAAATATTGTATGATATTTGAATATTTGTTACTGCTAGGGCTGAAATATAGGTATTCCACTTTCTAAATAACTTCCCTACCCACTGAGAGTCACTCAGTACTCATGTACTTCATTATCTCTCTCACTTGACAGGTATTTCAGCATTTTTTACAGATATAAAATGTTTCATTCAATCTGAAATAGCATCTAAAAAATTGTTTTTGCCAGAAAAATACGGAAAATAAAATTTCTATCTGCATGCATGTACACATATGTAAATTTCTTCAAATAAATAGTTGAGAAAAAAGTTAAGTCAAGCTTTGCATAGTGGGAGTAAAAACCTTTTTCTAAATAAATTCTTGTCTGCCGAAGATTTTTGACTGAAGATTTGCTGGTGCTAATCCACATGCTGAAGTTTACAACCGTTTGCCCCATTGATTGACAGGAAACTGCCCAATACAGAGAAGCAGCAAGAGGTATGCCGTATCTGTAACATATGGCTGAACTATCAATATTACAAACAGATTTGCAAGCTAGACGTTAGGTTGAAACTCCCGCCTTGCTCAGCTTAAAAACCAACATCAGAGAACTGTTGACAACTGCACTTTAAAGGGAATCAAAACATAATATGCCACTACCAAAAAAGTACTCACAGTGTTCTGGGTACATTTATGAGAGGGTGACTCAGTGTGTAACTCATTCTGTATGAAAAAAACACAACGTCAGTGGAAATCAAAATAAATAATTTAATTTTTTTTTCACTACAGTTATAAATGAAATCTAGATCCCTAGCAAGAATAAAGTGTGGTTCAGAATTACATCTTTTGATGCAATACATCCATTACAGCTTAAGAAACTGTTTCCCTGCTTGATCACAGCAGAAATTCCTTGTTTCTTTTTCATCACTGCTGACTTTTTTTCCCATTCCATTAAGAAAGCTTAATTCCAGCTCAGGCCATTTGATTTTTTTCCTAGTATCTTTAAACCTTAGTTCTAATGGAATCTAAAGAAGTATTATCTAATCATATTGTTCTGCTATTTATGAAGCTTTATAAATCTCTCTGTGAGTAAATTAGTGTCATATTGAACTTCTGAGCCTGAATTTTGGTAGCAGAGACAGATGTAGGGCACTTTCCTTCAGCACAGAATGGTAGATTCTGTTTAAAAAAAAAATCCCTTCCCCTTCCCCCCTATCTAGTGTATTCAGGAATAGGAGTCTAATGTGGGTCAGCTACAACTAAGATGAAGCTATCTAAACTTTCACAAAGTATATGTCACCTATTCATTCTAATGGATTAATTACTGCTAATTAAAAACTGTAGCATTTTAACTCCTGCTAACAAAATTATATCATTTTTTTTTGTTTTTCACAAAAAAAAACCTCCTTTAACTACTTTTGAAAAAGGCAGCTTGAGTGAAAGAACATTTAGTGATGCCATAATAACAGCAAATCAAAATCTTTATATATCTAGTGCAGCCCATACATAAATGTGCAATCCTAGTTTACAAAGATAATTTTGCAATCTCAGCTGAGAAAACAAAATCTAATTTTGGTCCCCCCAAAATGAAAATCATTAATCTGCCACACTGAAAACATTTAGCAAAATTATGTTAGTTCACTTGTCTTACAACTTGCCAACACTTACTTGCCTATCATGCATTTCATTATCAACATCTAAAGTCATGTCTATTCACTTTAAGGACTGTTGACTTAATATAATTTGATTCTACATGTCAAAATATTTTATCTAGGTTTTTGGACCATATTGTCTTTATTATATAGCATCAAGACAGATTTTTAAAAGTTTCAAAGGGAGACAAAGGATAAAGATGCTGTTTATCTAGAAAAAGTACATTGTATAGTTAACAATTATGAAATAGTTTACATCCCCACATTTTTTTAGCAATTGTTTAACTTATATAAGAAACATATGACTGACTTTTTCAATAAGATTATGTATATCACAGGAAAAATAAAGAAAATAAAATCCATTTTTACCTACTAGATTTGTAAAATAAGCAAACCACAGTAGAGAACTTTAAAGGGACTGGTTAGTTTACTGCACTTAAGGATGTGATGCTATACACACACAATGAAACAGACTTTACAGCACGGTCAACCTTTTCAAACAAGACTATGCCTACAGGTAGCCTCTGTAATAAAGCTATTGATTACCTACCAAAGGTAACCATGAGAAATCAACAGCTCTGGACACCATGTTGCTCTTATTTAAACAGTTAAAAGCCTATTATGTGAGTAACGCTAAAGAAAATGAGTTTGAAACATTGTATTTATCCATTTTTTACATGAATAATACATATATCGACTCTTAGTAAGCTCTTTAAACTTGCAATTACCCATGAGAATTAAATATCGGCTACACAAATCCCTCCAAACTAAATCCTAGGACATTCATTTTTATGTGGGTTATGCAGTCAGACAATTTACTCTAAAATCATATACTCTTAGCCATGACATACACACACACAGTCACCCCAAATTACTTTCACACAGTTAAATTCAGGTAGCTATTTTAAGAAAAGCCCAAGCTCCAATGGACTAGACTTGCAAAGACTTAAAAATCACAGCTTTACCTTTGGTTTCGGTTTTGAGTGGAGGTGGTTTTTTTGTTTGCTTGCTTTTTTTTTAATGTCTGCTAACATGCTGGTATGTTTTGAGCTGTTTTTTCTGTATATCAAGCTATATAAAGCACTACAGTCATCTGAAAATACTTCAGTAGCCTTTACATGGTTTGTATTTCTAATGACTTTTCATCATTTGTGCTGTAGTAATAGGCCAGCGCTGATTTATAAATACCTTGAAACTGCTGCTATTTTATAGGATACTTGAAAATTGTTCAGAGTACTCAGCTCTCCTGATGCTAAATTTTCTGATGGAAGCTGAGCATCTCTCACTGTATGACCAAGACTGAGTAGTCACAAGAATAATATTTATGACTACACCAAAATAGGAGCTAGAGAAGAAATATAATTTTAACAGACTAGATTGGCAGTGTTGAATGAAGTCTAGTAAATGGTGATTAAATCCTTTCTGGTAGATGAAAAACCTCCGTTAAAAATACTTTGAATCAGTCTTAAATTCTAATAGAAAGATTACCATTTCTTTCTAGATACAGTGTAAAACTCGAGCCCAGATCTGAATAAACTATAGATAAATTTGCCTGAGGCCTAGAGTTCTGTTGACAAGGCTTACTAATAAATAAAATGCTTCTTTTGCTCCAATAGCTATATTTACACACACAAAAAAAAATTATTTTAAGTGGTGTACTATGCTAATCAATCACAATAATAGTCCACAGATTTTCTTTCAAGTAATTCCTGTTGACAATAAATTTTCTCCTAGTGTTTGTCTTCTGGTCTGCTGTATATTCCATTTATTTCTTATGTGTTACTCAAAGAATATTATGATATTCCAGTTTTTCCAGGGGGAAATTTCTCTTTTAAGACACACCTTTTTTAATATGCAATAGTATTTATACACACCTTTACGGACTTTTTTTTAGCATATAAGATTTTAAATTTTTTTAATGGCATACCATCATTTTCTTTCTTTTCTCATCACCAAGCACTTTACTAACATAGTACTGGATATCTAAGTGCTCCAGTTGTTACACGTACTCATGCTCCATGTACTAATGAGGTGGGACATTTGGAGTGTGGAGGGAGATAACAAATTTGTTTACTAATATTAAATTGTTTTATAGCTAATCTCAGGGTTTTTTTCATCTCAGTTAAAGCCACTGCTTTAGCAAAGCACTCTGGTAGGTGCTTCCTTCATTCTGAGCTTGACTGTGCTATCACAGGAGAGAGTTAACAAAAATCTTGCCATTGACTTAAGTAGAAGCAGAACCAGGCTTCACATATTTGAAATGAAGCAAAAACTGTCACATAACATTCTTAATTACACCCTGGGGCAAACTGTCACTGAAATCTATAGGCAAAGAATTCTGCTTTATATTCCAATTATTAATGTTACATTGATTAATATAAAACAAAATAGAAAATGTTTGACTCTTGCTACAATAAACTTCAGCATTTCCATTACTTCCTGTCTGTGTATTTCTGTAGCAGATGTCTAATAGGTGTGTTGTTTGTTATTGCTGTGCTTAATATTGGTGTGTTACTCTCCTCCTAGATCCCTGAGGAGGATTTCAAGTTTTCAGGTAACAAGCTTTACCTCTCCGCATCTGCCACCCACCTCAGTTGGTGGGAGGTAATTTTATATGCAACATTTATCGTAATGATAATTAATTCTTAATTATATGAAAATCTATTATATTATGGGATAGGGCGATGATATGTAAAATCAGTCCATTAAATGTTTATAATTCTATAAAGCAAAATTATTCTTTCAGAGTACAGGTCCTAAAACATATTGCTTTTTAAAAACGCACACCATCTGTTTGTCCTGCCTGTAAAAGGGAATGGACAAACTGCTCAAAAGTATTCAGTTGTGTTAGTCCTGTAGGCAAAGACATGATTTTAAAAAATAACCCTGAGCAAAGAATTTTTATCACAAGTTTTCTCTTGAAAACTATAGGATCCAGAATGATTTGGGTACTTTTGAGGCACTACATTGAAAGACTACCTTTTATACTAAAGCCATCAAATTCAAAGAAGAAGGAAAGAATACTACAGGTTTCCATACACTCAGGGCAAACATACACACATATACAGTGGAACCAGCCGTCCCTCTCAGAAACCCAAACCGGCTTCACTGATAACCAGGAAGGCAACAGTAAAATGTCCAAGACGCCTGATCGTCCTAAGCACTACAGTTAATCGGTAGCAAGAAATGGATTGCTAAGAGCAGTTGTGGAAGAGCTGATCATCCAAAAGTACAAAATAATATAAACAATGGAGAAAAAATAATACAAATAATGGAGTATAGCTCATGTGACAGATTAGGAATGAAGGTAACTAAGCAGCGAACATATCAATAAAGCTGCAGATCACCCAAACTGCTGGAAATTATGTGTAACCAGCACGATTAACACAGCTAGCAGAGGGTCAGCCACAAAAAGAATAATACTGAAGTTCAGTAGTGACACTGCTGAAGTCTCTTCCTCCAGGACCAGAACAGTAACTACATCACACTGAGGTAAAAGCCTGGGAAATTAAATAATCTCTTCATGGCAACCTGCCTATTAGCGGGACTCTTCTCAGATTGTGCAAGTGGAGAACAAGAGTGGGGAGATGAAGGGGAGCAGTGGATGCCTTTTCCAGCAAGTCTTGTAAGCCTAAGGAGCAGGATGGTCAGGCCACTCACCAGAGGACTCTGCAGGCTGATGGGGAAGGAGGAAGGTGAGAAATGAGTTGTCCTTTCATATTTCGGTGACTTTAAGTAATTATTCAGTGAATTCCATAATCATACCAGAATGCTCAGATATTTTGTAAAATACATACTGTCAGAATATCTCTTTTTTCTTTGTGTCTACTTGCTCAGCTTGTGTGTGAGCGGAGGAGCATCGCACTTTGAGGATGCAATCAGCCCCTTTTTTCTCAAGTTTCTGGATGGGTTGTATCACAGCAGTTACTCAGGTTTGGATGCTACCAGTCAGTGCTAGGAGTAGCCAGAAACCAAAGTATCTCCTGGTAGAGTGTGTTGTTCATCTAAAAGAAGGTGGTTGTGGAAGCCAGGAGACACTAGGACACTGTGCAGGGAAAGCCATGCTGCTTCTGCTACCCAGCCTGCTACACAACCCAGCTTCCTTTTCCTCAAATGTTTTACCCAAAAGAAGGGTCACAGTGCAAACTGAAAAACTGGTGATTCTCTTGGGAAAAACAAGAAATGACATATGTTGCTTGCCAGTTTCAGAAAGTTTTGTTCCATAAGGTAGTGTATACAAAATGTCGCCTACTTATGGGGCCACATCATGAAAAGCACAGCTGCTAATTTGCAATACATATTGACTTAATGGAAAATTGCAAACATCCACCAACTTTCCAGATTTGCTTTGCATCACGTAATATTTTTGAAAACCAAAATTTTATGAACAAATAAGAGAATATGGCACTAATATAACTTGGCTTGAATGTGAAAGAATAAACAAATAACAGATTGAGCATAAGGGACTAGGGCATTTAAAGTTTTAGACTGCTATTTAAAACAATGAAAACAGAAAAAAATTGAGGAATATGCATTCCAACGAATTGTGTTTCTGGAGCTCCTAGGGCTGAAGAACATTAAAAACAGCACTTTATCTTGAACATTACTCACATTGGCACAAATCTGTGTTCACATACTACCTTATTCTTCATTCTTCCTTCTCGTCCTCCACTACAAACATTATATTTAATAAACCTAAACAGAATTACTGTCCTTTCAAATTAATTTTATTATATCAAAACTTTGTAATTTATTTAGTTATGGAAGTTTTATTTCACAGCATTTTTTTCAACTGCAAATTAAGAAATATTTACTGAAATTTCATTTCCTCTGGCTCTTATTTTTTCTGACTTTTATTCTCCCTTTTAAAAAGTAAATATTCTTTAATATTTTCCATTTATTAAAAATAATCCCAACATACTCAATCTGCAATTTACTCGGTTGAAAAGTATGTTCTACCATTTTAAACCTGATCAATGATTTGAAAGTAAAGTGGTAATCCTAAATCAGTTTTTTATATAACCTCATGCGAATATGAAGTAACAACTTTCTGAAAACAATTATTATGGACAAAACTAGGAACCTTATATCTCATTATAAATTGCCATTGGTGCCATTTCTCATTAAAAAATTAAGCCTACAGTAGAACTGTTCAAGAAATGTAATTAAAATACCTTTCTCTTGCAGATGAAACAGACTTTGTACTATTTTTGCATAAGGTTACGGGGTGTTCAGCAGTTGCATGGGGCTGTGGATATTAGATTCATAGAATCATAGAATCGTTTAGGTTGGAAAAGACCCTTCAGATCATTGGGTCCAACTGTTCTTCAAAGCAACACTG
Organism: Tetrax tetrax; assembly: GCA_009806455.1. NCBI lineage: Eukaryota > Metazoa > Chordata > Aves > Otidiformes > Otididae > Tetrax > Tetrax tetrax. The sequence goes on from WHYT01017429.1 coordinate 402,935, forward strand.
ATGAGTCTCCCAAGGAATTTATTTGGGCCCCGCAGATTCCAGGAGCTACCAACTCATTATGCATCTTCTTTTCCATGTTCATATGCCAAGATTTACAAGAGTGTCTCTAAGTCAGAGTAATCCATCTTTGTCTGTACTTAGGGTGTCAGTCAACACTTCAGACAGTGTATTTTATCTTAAACTCATTCTGTTCTTGTGCTGCATAGAAGAGACCATAGTCACTCTGCTACTTATAACGAAAGGTGCATTTGGGGGTTGGTTTCTTTCCCTTACACAAGTATGTAAATGTTACTCTGTTATACTAAAAATCACCTCTCTCAGTTAACCTGTTTTTTCAAGACAGTATAAAATTCTAACCTCTCCCTTTGAAAATTACGTGCTCTTCCTCGACAAGGGATGTTTATTACATTGAAGTTTATTTTTTTTTTTAATCACTCTATACATTAAAATGTGCATAACTACACGAGCTATTTCTCTATTGCTTATTATTGCAGCCCAAACACAGCAGCAATCTAGGGCAAACAAGTGGTGGCTAACTGATCCTACAATCTTTTCCTTAGGTAAACCGTAAGTGTTAAAAAAACCCCAAAGGAAATGGGCATATGATGGGGAAGATCCATATAAATTCAAATGCTACTGACTTATTTTAAGACTTATAGATAATTGTGATTAAATGAACCACCTAACAGTAACAATGATGATATACAACTGTCAATCTGGTTTTACTCAGAAAGGATGCATATACCTAATTCCAAAGATGACAAACGGATCAGGTTGGATTCCCCTATCATTCTACCTCACCAAGATCTAGAGTAAAACACCAGCTACTTCAGCGGCAGCAATCCAAATGCAGAGTTTGACCTACAAAGCCCAAGTCTGTGTACTGCAATCTACAGCATCTTTTCAGAAACTCATTTGTCTTTTGGCCTCACAATGCACAGGTGACCTTGTAATTTTCAAGGTAGGTATTTTCACTTATGGTTGGTGGAAAAATACCAAGCTGTTGCTAGACTTTTCTAATGCTGATGTAGAAATTAGTTTAATGCTTTCCGATTATGTCAAAATGTTTCTGGAAGAAACTACTGCTGAGAGTGACAAATCCATTGATGCTGTGACACACACTGGAAATGAAAGATGTAAACTTTTGCTGTCCTTCAGCAGTTTGTAGGTGAAGATTGCTAATCTCGAAAATTTAAAGTACTCTATTTTACTGAGTGAACTGAATAGATATAGAACTGTCTTCTGACAGTTTACTGCCTTTGCGGAGTTTAAAGCACAGCTATAATCTGTAGCATCCACAGTCACAGAGGACTATTTTGGCTCAGATAATCTCTTATCTTAAAGCTTTACAAAGTTTAACTGACTAACAATAATCTTATGGAGCTCAGAATTCACTGTGAGTATAAGGAAGTGAACACACTCATCGTTTCTTTCACTGTGGAAATGTCAAGCTAAAATCAACTGACAGTGCAACTCCACTGACTTCCAAGGATGTATTAGCTACACTAAAATGCTAGCGTGGAGCTATCTTTAAGTTATCTCGTGATTTTTAAAGGTTTAGTTGCTAATATACTTACTAAAGTTTTATTACTTTTTTTTTTCCCCCATTAGCCATATAATATGCCAAAGATCTCAAAGTATGATCACCTTATGAAAACCATAATATAGGAAGTTAACATTATAGCAGCTTCTTAAAAGCAAAAATTACATTCAGGCTCAAGATTTCCCTTACTGCGATCCTAGGGAGAAGATGCTCCTAATTAATACTTTTTGCACTACCTGCAGGCAGGATAAGTCAATATAGAGAAACTAGATTTGCCTTGCCAAGAAGATGATCAGATGTTGTTACAAAGATGGGATATCGCTGAATGTTGTATCCACTCTAACCTGGCAGTCACACTAAAAAATTGAAGTTTAGTCGCTCATATGGCCCAAATCAGTGTGATCCTGCAGTCCATATGACTATTTAAATAAGCACAAAGTTGGCACAAAGCAAGGGAAAAAGAGGTTTTAAAATCAGACTGGCAGTATTTTCGCACTTTGCACTTATAGTTACCACCGTAGGCATTTGCATATACAGCAAAGTCTTAGTTTAACTCAGTCCACTTATTAAGTGCTTTCAGAGGCAGATTCCTGGACAGGACGAACTTCTAATGTTCCTTTGCACCTTTGCATTATTCCTATTTCATCTGAAATACCACATAATAGTACTTTATGGCACAGTTTCAGGCATTGCTTATAATGCTCCAATACTTTCCTTTGACAAAGACTGCTGTTGTTCCCTTTGTGTAAGAAATTCACATTTTATTTGTGTGCTGAACATCTATTTGCATTAAACACAAAGCAGTAGGAAATAGCAGAATATACCTGAACAGCAAACACAGCCTAGGGAGGGCAGACACTTGCAAGCTGCTAAAAGTAGTAAACCATGCAATTGAAGAGGAAAAGCAAGTCAAGCAAAGAAAACCTGCAAAGGGAGGATAGAATTGTTGTCAAACAAGTTAGAGTACTGAAAATACACAGAAAACAATTTGATATCGTATTTTGAACTTAATCGCTCACATGTTACTGTCCGCACAGTACTGACAGTAGATCTATGTTAATTAATCAGTTATCATAGAAAAAGATTGAAAGAGTTGTTCTTGAGAAAAAAGGTGGAGCAAAATAAGTTTTATGTGAGATAAAGTATTCAGCTTAAGTTAATACATAACCATGAACTCAGATGACTCCTTTAAAAAATAACAAAAAATTACCACATTTGAAATGCAATAAATACATAATTTATAGTAACAGATACTTCTTTTCATCTTATCAATCAATCATGTTGAATGTTTCAATAAGCATTCAATATTTTACATTCTCCTTTGATTTATAAAAAAAGGGCCCTCAAAATCATGGAGTATTTTCCTTTACGTGACTGGTTGTCCATGATTTCTTAAAAAAGCAAAGAATGTCCTCAGGTCAGTACCATTCATGCTGCTGTCATGTCTGTCATAACTTCTAACAGAAGCAAGGTAGCTTCACTAAATAAATACTTAGACTAAGCAAATAGTTTACAAGAACAAGACAGCACTGCCAGTGCTTTGGGAAGATTCACAGAATGTGCCCCTGGATGCGCTTTCGGTCCACTGCTCTAACTCCACTCTAATCCCAGAGCTGTCTGGGTTGATCCCTTTTCTGATGAACCTGGATCTAAAGCAGGTTCACAGTCAATACCTCTGATGATGCTGCTGCCATAACTGTTTCAGTGCAAGAGATGAATTTAAGGACAATTCACAGAAGCCTTTAAAAAAAGGCCAAAAGGTTTGTAAAAAAAAATTACCTGAAAGCAAGATAAGAATCTCACTTATGAAATTAAACTGATGCCTTCATAATACATTACAGTAAAAAGTCTTTAATTATTCTAACTACGTGGCAGTGTCTTTTGATTTGCAGATTAATTACTTCTTTTCCTGTAGCTGGAGTTATATATTTGCACACTCAGAGTTTTGCTGGAAGTGAGGGTTCTGAAAAATGACCTATGTGACATTTTCAGTAGGAAGCTCATTTATATACTTCAGGGTCCTGGATATAAAGCTTCACATTCTGAGATGATGAACAATATATTTGATTTAACTCAGTCTTCTTAAGGAAATTAGTTTAAAAAAAAATAATAATTACTGACAAGAGAGAGACTGAAGGTAGTTGGGGGGGAATACATAGAGTGAACTGAAGAGAAATATGTATAATCATGAATAAAATGGAAAATAAATGCAAAGTATAAATTTTGAATATATGGCTTCACAGAAATAGTAGCCACAGAGCTTGAATTTGAGAAAAGGGACTGTAGTCTGTGCAGGTGTCTTTCCTGATTTTTATTATATTAATTTTTGTACAGTGATATCACTATAAAAATTGCAAAAAGAACTGTCTTGAGAACATTACAAATATAATTTCAAAAGTTGCAGAAGCTCAACATGATATTAAATATCAGAACTCAACACAATTTTTCTTTGATTATACTATTACTCTTTTAAAGGAAGAGTAAAGCTTCTTTTGTAAAACAGCAATTATAGTCTGCTGGACTATCTTGTTCTGCATCATTCCTTGCCAGGCAGAATGCAGAATATACTAGTCAATCACATGTCACATTAACCCTAGAAGAAACTTCTATCTTTATGTGTGAAACTTAATGTCTTTATGAATGAAAGGATTAGTGAAGCTGGTAAGGACACTGAGGGGCAAAATGCAGTTCTCAGTAGGCATAATCCGCTCTTGACTCAGAACTTGAATTTGAGCTTTCAGTCTTTTCAGTAAATAACACATATTTGATACATCTATTAGATTGTCAGCTTTTGTACGGCATACTTTCTTTCATGGAAATAGTTTCTTGTTTTGAAGAATATCTAAGGATAGATTAGATAGGATGAGTAAAGACTGTAGAGATTGAATAAAGCCTACATTTAGATGTTTTAATTTAATTAATACTTGCATCACTCTATCAATGTCCAAGGCCTTTTGGGAATATTAAATAAGACAAATATGTTTCTCAGGAGTCTGAGATTCTAAAATGCAACATTTAAAACAAAAAACAAATGTTTTTGTAAAAAAAAAAAAAAAGGCTTGGCCTATTTTTCTAATTATACAATTCCATTGAGTCCTTAAACTTTGAGCTGACTTTCAAAAAAATGTTTTTAGATCAGTCAGAACAAAGATGTATATTTTTCAGTCTTCCATCCCTTATCCTTAGTTCTTTTTCATATTCCAATTTGCGATGAATGTTTACATTTTGCCTACTTTCCAATACAGAAACTATTACATATTTCTTGCTCATAACTAGGAAATAATAGCTGTAACTAGCAGCTGCAACTAGCAGCTCATAACTGTAAATCAACATTGCCACATTAAAGTAGCTAAGATTCACTGGTCAGAAATGCAGGCAAAGCTTCTACCTCAGGCCGCTATGACATTGCAATAAGTAGAGAATCATAATAATCACCAGGAATGGACAGTCACCTTAATATTGCCAGTCACACCTATAAGCCCCATCCTCTGTAATTATGATTTAATTCATGCTAAAGCTCTGTTAATCTTATATTTGCATTTTACTCTAATATCAAATAAATGTCACTTTTTGTTAAAAATAAAATAACTTCTTTTTCTATCTTATTTCTCTTGGAGAACAGTTTATTAACCTTTCTGATTTTATTAATCTTTCCGATTTTATTAGAAGTCATCTCTCCTGTTATCATCTTTTCATCATGTAGCTTTCATTCTTTTATCCATCTCAGTTATAATTATCTATACCTTGTTATTTGGAGTTTGTACTTTATTAGAATCACAGAATCATTTAGGTTGGAAAAGGCCTTTAAGATCATCGAGACTACCATAAACCTAACGTTTCCAAGTCCACCACTAGATCATGTGTCTAAGTGCCACATCTTCAAGTTTTTTAAATACCTTCAGGGATGGTGATTCAATCACTTCCCTGGGCAGCCTGTTCCAATGCTTGACAACACCTTCAGTGAAGAAATTCTTCTGAATATCCAATATAAACTTTCCCTGCCACTTCTCGTTCTGTCACTTCCTGGCTGTGAAAACAGACCAAAAGCCGCCTCACTACAACCTCCTTTCAGGTAGTTGTAGAGTGTCATATCGTCTCCGCTGAGGCTCCTTTTCTCCAAGCTAAAAACCCCTGATTCCCTCAGCCATTTGGAATCGCTGCTCTTCTTTGGACCAAATAAATCCTCTCTCCTTCTCTCACATGCACACACAGATACATACATAAAAACACAAATAGGACGTGAACAGGGTTAGAGATGTGAGAAGCACCCAGGACATATTTAGGCTCCCTTACAAACATATCCTATGGAATTACACAGATGAGCTTGAGACTATCATCAGAGAGTCTTCCTTTGAAATCTGTAAGAAACAATAAGCTAATCATTAGGGAATTCCAAAACATAGCCTCTATCAAAATACACAGAGTGATTCGGGAACTAAAAATAGGGAATGGATGATCAAGCCCACACGATCAAATACTGCCCGAAAGGTCCACAGACTGTTTCTTACTCACAAGAAAATCCTGCAAAAAATTTTAGACACAAAACTACAATTTACTACAGTAAAGGAGTGGGAGAGACAGAACATCGCAGGAGTCCCAGATTTCTAACCTGTTATTATTTTCTACTACATTTTAAAGTATTTCCCTCAAGGCTTTGTACGCACTGAATTATTCCCTTTTTTTTTTTTTTTTTCCAGTTTTTAGGATTTACTATTCCCAAGCACATAAGGTTTTAGACTGTCTTCATAACACGCTCCTTAGTATTTCTTTCTGCATTTCTCTGAGCGTTTGAAATGCAAGCATAGTTAACATTGTAAATTCCTTTCTCTAGCCATGCTCTGGCAGTGCCTCAGCAGGAGAAACATGGGGAAGTTGTCTGGCTATCAACAGAGCAAAGTGCTACAGGGGCCCAGCTGGATACAAGAGCTGTGGTGAGGTGTGACAGAGTTGACAAAGGTATGCAGGGTGTGTGGCATTTGACAGCTCTTGCAGAGCTAAGGAACAGTAAAGAAAACTCTTGGAGCTGTGGGATGTGGACAGCACAGCTGCAGCTGAGAAAAAGAAGCCAATGGAGGAATATGCACTTAGGGAGAGGAAGAAAGTATATGAGATGGGAAGAAGGTTAAATCTGCCAAAGGAGACAGAAAAATGGAAAGGAGGAACATCACAATAAAAAGAACCAAGAAAACTTGGAAATCTTTATATTGCAAATAATTTTCCATCAATTAAGTTGCGTTCCTACAGACGGGATTACAAGCTTTGATTTGGACAACTCAGGGGTCACACATTTTGGATGAGAACCCCATAGTGTGCAGTACTTTGCTAGATCTGTAAACTGAGAAACCAAATTACATCCCTTACAGGTTCACCCTGCTGTTGCTTATCTTAATATCTGTTTTGATAGCAGAAAACTAGTTTCATTCATTTGAGGTACTGCAAAGGAATGAAAATTTGAGATTTAATTTCTTCAACAGTCACAAACTTTATTCATTCACAAATTAAATACTGTAAAAAATAAAAGCTTCTATCTGAAGAACAAAATACTGTGGCTGATAAACTGGTGGTATTAATTTTATACTTTTTGAAGTTCAGCAGGAGACTTGCTTTCCAAATGTGATGTCCCTTCTTTTGTTACATGTCAGATAGAAACAGAAATATTCAGACAGAAGGAATAAGAGTTATTTATTCATCCACGACAACAGCACTGTGTTAAGTTAATTTTAGTATTTGTCAAAAGAACGAAAATAGGATGGCCTCATTTTCCAAAGCTGATGGTCTGAAAACTGCTACTGGCTCTCCCTGACTGATCACCCGAGACACAAACACATTCTAAAACCACTTTATCAAATATAAGTGGACCTTAAAGAACAGACTGCAATGATCTACACCATAGAGTGTAAGAAATGCAAAAAGTCATGGCTTAGCCCCACTTGGCAGCTAAAATACCACACAGACACTCTCTCGCTCCCTCCCCCATCCTTGCCCTGCCAACGGGATGAGGAGGAGAATCAGGATTAAAAAAAAGGCAAAACTCGTGGGTTGGGATAAAAACAGTTTATTAGAACAGCAAAGGAAGAGAAAATAGAGAGGAGAAAAAAACCTCAATTAAAAAAAATACCTCAAGCACATGATTCACAGAATGATAGCTCACAGTGCATTCTGACACCCAGCTCACTCCCAAGTAGCAAAAAACTGCCTCAGCACAGTCCTCACTTTATATAGTGAGCATGCCATCACATGGTATTGAATATCCCTAATAATTTGGCTAATTTCGGTAAGCTATCCCAGCTGTTGGCTAACTGGTAAGCTATCCCAGCCACAGGTACCACCAGCTCCAGCTCCTCTCCCAGCTTCAGCCAAAATAGACTATCCTAGCCGGAACCAGGATACACACTCATCTTGGTGTGCTTTATGCATTACTGGAAGGATTTAATGTACAGCAATGTACATTAAATCAAGTATATTATAACAAGAACAAATCAGGGTAGAATATTCCACACAGTTCGTTTATTCATGGAGTAACATTTGCAGCAAACTGATCATTTTGAACTGGTGACTTTTCCCCTTAGCTCCATCACATATATACATATTCCTTATTACTCAGTTACAATCTCATAAGGAGCAATATCAGGTGGTACCTAAGAATTTTTCTACTAGGACTGGACCTACATTACAAAAGTTTTTTAAAACCTCTTTTTCTCAACAGTGTTTAATGCTACAGCAAGAATAAGACTCAAAGACTCCTGGGCACACCACCACCTACAGATTGCTGTAACCTATATGCAACTGCAAGATGTTCTTTCATATTTTCACAGAAAGACCATTGACAAATGTAAGAGCTTATGTTTGCTCAAGGCCATTCTTTGGCAATTGCCTGTAAAAATTTACCACTTATAGAAGGTTTGCTGACAAAGTACAGAAGAGAGAGACTCTAAACATCTTCCTAGTCAATGTCATCTTTAAATTGAAATACACATTTTCGTGTTTCCATCAGTGAACGTGATGCACAGTGAAAATAAAAGTAGACTTAACATGGCTAAGATGCCATTCTATAGCTGATCATGCTCGGATACTGTATTCCAGAGACAAAGACTAAGATTAGAGAGAGATTTATTTTTCTCTCCTGACTCTCCCCCGGGAGTAGGCATAGTAGATAAAAGATGATGAAATTCTGTTAGTTACAGAAAACTCCATAAGCCAACCTTATTCATATAAAAAGGGTATTTTCAAGGAATTATAACTTTGGTTTTTAACATATGAACGGAGTTGAATAGGTATAATAATATCCTGGACCTTGCTGAGATAGATTGTCTAACACTTCTCATCAGAATTTTATCTATCACATAAATATTGATAATTTTAACATGTGACTTGATTATAAAGCTTCTTAAAAACTATATTTCTATATCCTGGATTATGCTGCACAAAGTCTTATCTGTTTGTATATAGTAATGAAATATTTCACAATCTATTCTTTAGAATGCTTCAGGCTGGACAGGCTTCTCAAAGCTAATCTCTGATACAAGGTTTGTCAAGGCAACTTGAGCTATTTTTTAGGGGTTTTTTGAGAATTCCTTCTGAAATACTTTGTTTCGTACCAAGCCTTAGATAAGTTACTGGCTGAAATATGACAGCGGAGCTGAAATGTAAATGTCTTTCACTGAACTGCTTCTTAAAGGGCCAGCCTGCAGAGAAGTTAAAAACAAAATGTATTAAACTTTTGTGAAAAAAAAAATTGAATTGGCCATATTGATCAGCCATACTGATGCAGAGCTGCTTATTTGGGTTCACGTAGGTCCTGTCGACTATATTCTCTTTTTTTATGCTACATATAATAAATGCTAGCAGAAACATAAGAACAAGTTGCCCAGTAAACACAGCAGTGCCTTTGCACTCAGATAAACTATAAGCTTTTTAGTCCAAATAGATTGAGTCAGCTGAGATGAAAGCATGTAAAAAGCGAATGAAAATACTATAGATGGGATTCTTGCTTCCATTAAAAGACTCCAGGAAACTAGTTCTTCCCAAAAATAAAACGAATTCGTTGAACTGCATGCTGAACTGAACCGTCAAAAAGGCCAGTTCACTTGTCCTTATCTAAAGAGACTTGTTCGCAAGTGTTTGAATCTCTGGTGAACAGCCCCATGCAGTACTAATCAAAAGGCGCATGGCTTTCCTTAGATGTGAAAGATGGAGATTTTGCTGAAACTGTCTGATATTCATTTCAGCCTCAAACTGTCAGTAACAGATTGCCACTAGCCAGTAAAAAGTTCACTATAAAGAATTATATGTCCTCTCTGTCCTTGGTCACAGTTACTGTGTTATCTACAGTAGGCAATTTTCTCATATGTTCTTCAGAAGGTCATTCAAAACTCTTTTACTTGGCAACATGACGGGGATCTAAAAATATTGTGATCTCCAGGCATTTAGCTTTAGTTAAATTTGCCAGTGTTCAAAATAAGATGAAAGACAACAAGAAAGGTTAAATTCAAACAATCCAGTGCTTACAGTTTGTATCATCAGAGCCTAATTTTGTAATTTTGTCAGGAGTTTGAGCTGTCATATTTAATAGAAGTACCAAGGATACTCAATACATACTAGCCACTCCTAGAATATCCGTGCATTTTTAATATGTAATCCTGGCTTCAATATATATATAAGTTTGTACCTTTTAGCTCAATTTTTCAGTAACAGAAAAAGGAAATAGCCTGGGAAATTGAGCATTCATACTTCATCTCTAAAAATATGCCCTCATTATGTGCAAGTCATAATAATTCTGAAATATACACAGTAACCTTGGAAAATTGCATACGGGAAAAAAAAAACCACCCTTCCTGAAATATTTGTAGAAAAAGACCTCATGCTGGGCAAAGTTTTAGGACAGGTTTGGTGAGTTGTGAGGAAGTTAGGCTTGAATTTTTTGGTTGTGATTTTGTTTGGATTTTTTTTAAAAACAAGATTAAAATGTATGTATGGTACAAAATAAATTTTAACAGCTGTCATATTTATATTCGGATATTACTAATTTTTAAAATAATTCAAATGACCCCTTTATAAATCAATACATATATTCCCCGACTTGCACGGAAAACAGCTTACACTCAGCTTCCTTTTGGGTGCACATGATTTTTGAGAGTAACAGCCACGTTAAGATGTTAAACAAGACTGGTCCCAAAACTGAGCCCTGGGGAACACTGCTTATGACTGGCCACCAACTGGATTTTACTCCATTCACCACAACTCTCTGGGCTCAGTCATGCAGCCAGTTTTTTACCCAGCGAAGAGTACACCTGCCTAAGCCATGAGCCGCCAGCTTCTCTAGGAGAATGCTGTGGGAGATGGTATCAAAGGCTTTACTAAAGTCTAGACAACATCCACAGCCTTTCTGTCATCCACTAGGCAGGTCACTTGGTCATAGAAATGAGAGAGAAGATAAAGTTAAAAGTTTGTCAGCTGTAGCATATATAGCTGGTACTCAGCTATCAACAACCATTATAAACCCATCCTCTAATTTGGACTCTTGGGTTGCTGTTTGTCTTTAATCTTCAGTAAATAAATGTCTAAAACTTGCCTGACTGGAGTTTTTAGGGTATTACTAGTCTATAATTGTGCTGTTTAGTTGCGGGCCAAGGTTTGTTATCTATCTAACAGGCCCCCGTAAAACAGAAAACCTAGTAACATCTTAAAGCTTGTTAGATAAATGGAATACAGTCTGAAGCACTACCTTTCATGAAGCTCAAGAGCACTGAAGCCTTGCTCTCTATGAGGAAAATTCTGCTTGGGCAGGTAACAGAGGACTGCCCAGCCTCTGTCATTTAAGGATGGACAGCTGGAGAGACCAAGCCATCTAATGTGGTCATGAAATTACTACTGGCAGAAAAAAAGGAAGACACTTGCAGTTTTTGATCCATTTATCATTACACTGGCAACATCAGTTGAAGACATAGTCCTATTAAATATCACTGTCATGAAACTGAATGCTGTCACATTTCTGCCAGAATTATCACAATGACATAAAAACAGCATTGTAGTTTAAAATTTTCATCACCAACTATTTTAGGGAATCCGGTTTTCAATTTATTTAGGTTTACAGATGAATTTTTAAATAGCACACAGTATAAAACATGCCTGGAAATACTTCCTTTTCTCAGTTTATTCACTATAAGTTAAGAAACAAAGGAAGAGTTAAGAAACAGTGAAATTCCCAAATACAGTCAAGCTGCAGCTGTGACTGGATTTCTGAGTTATGTACTACTAGGTCCCACTTTCCCAAGCGAGTATATCAAGTTGAAATACACTCTATTCCTAGATGAAATACACTCTGCTCTGACCAAAGCAGGTGAAAAAATTGAGTAACAGCGCGCAATGGGAAGAAAAAAGAAACCTAAAAACTAACGGAGCATCAGCCTTACCCAGTTCCCACTCTCCCTCTCTCAGTTCTTCACGTTTGTGAAGGCACGAGATTTTGCTCAAACTAATTGCTAAGCCTGATCCTTCCAAGTATTGACAAAACAAATATGTCACAGCAGCTCCCTAATGTCTTTCATGTATTCTGTCCCACTGAAATGACCACAATGAGCCATACAATCATCATATTCAGACAGCATTACCATAGCTCACTTTATTTAGGTGAAATAGCTTGGAGAATAATGGGCAAAATCCTCCATCTGCATCTCATCCAGCCGCCCGCAGCCTCCCTGAGCCAAGTGACCGTAAGCGTATTCTCCTGAGTGCCAGTCTTTCCACAGATTCTCAATGCTTTTCTATTCTCAATTCAAAGTCTTAATTCTCCAACTGATCCATAGATCAGGCTTTCAGCTACTCTGTGGCAGTAATTTCAATGAAGCCTTTAGCTTTGCAATCCATGATACAATATGACTTTCAGTTAGAAATTTAGGATTAGGCATAATAATAAAGAGCAACAACAATATAGTGGTCTTCTCCCTTAAGGGGATGTGAAACATTATGGCTCTTCCTAAGGAAACTAAGCTAAATAATATAATAAGAGAAACAATCCTGGCAAAAGCATAGAGCTATAAAAATGAAGGGATTTGTGTAAACTGTCAAGTATGCATTAGTGCAGGAAGACAGTAACAGAATACCAAAATTTCTGGGAAAAAAAAAAGGAAATGTAATATTTTTAAGGAATATATTTAAAAGAGGAAGAGAACAAAAGAAACTCAGCTGTTTTGAATAAAAAATACTACTACTATTTTATTGGTTTAGTGTAGATGTAAACAGAAGTCTTTGATATAGTTTTTTGAAAGATTATAACCATTATAAAATTCCCTATTTAGAGAAGAAAGTCCAAGCCCTTTCTGTACTTAAGCAAGATGTAAATGAACCAAAAATATGAGGAAACCAAACAACACTTGCTTCTTCAAGTCTAGCTTCACAATGCTTAATAGTAAAGACCAGCAGTTAGTTATTTCATAGGAAGAGTAAAGTTAGTTCTCTTAAAATAAAAATATATTAAATTCATTTTCTCAGATATGACTGTGAATAAATTTAATTAATTAATTCTCACCTACTTTTGTGTCTCTACTTCAGCTGTATAAATGAGATAACTAAGAGAATAAATAAGAGAATTGCTAGTGTGTGCAATGAATGTTTAAATATCTAATTCCCACTAAAATAATGAGGAAAACAGTAGATCTCAAACCCTGATCTTTGAAGTATAAGAATTGTTGAAGCCATGATAATCTGTAGGTGGTCACTCTAAATGGCATTACAGTTTCACACAAAATCTTCAAATTTAAAAATGCAAATTTAAAAAGGCAATTTGAGGGCCTATCAATTTCAAGAATAATTATATCTGCAAGCAGTCATCTAAAAGAAGCTCCGTAATTTTTCTAGAAGGAAGGGATCCTTCTCTGTATTTTCTAGATGACCGGTGTACCTCTCTAGAAACATCAGTAGTCTAGGCTAAAGTGGGAAATAACTGGTAAGAGTATAATGACCACATAGAAATACAGGGTGGAATAACAACTTTTTTCCAGCACATACTCTCTCAATGGCTTTCTATGTGTTCCCCTTGAAACAAAAGTTAATAGTGTATGAGTGTATGTTCAATACACAGACCTTCAGTATTCCATTAAGTTCTCACAAGCTTCTCCTGGAGGTGGAACACGTATCCTTCATGAAGGGTTCTTCCTGAGGGTTTTTATAGTGATTAAAACTACTATTCCTTTTCATTCTTATTCTCCAAGCTATGCCACAATTATTTTTTGAGTGTATTTGGTTAAAACTATTAGTATTCAACTATAGACATGGCCGCTATCTGAATCTTCATTACATTCTCCATACCTCCACCCTTCAAACAAAACCTCTGTGTTTGTCAACCTTTAATCAGCTGCATTTCACACTGTTCCTTTGAGATACAGGAAGGATTACGAAGTGTATTGGCACTTTATAATTTAAAAAAAAAAAAGGATAATCAAACCCAAAAATATAAACAATGTAAGCATGTTATACATCAATTTTGTTTCAAAAGAAGACATAGTGAGTTGAAGTAGTATTTCAGGCAAACAATCTATTCTGGCATCTACACAGGGAAAGATATCATAGTGTCAAAAAGTCAGTCAGTAATAAGCTAAGCAAGAGACCTTGAGGGGACACTGAGTTGAAGAGATGAGAGAATTATGCAATGTTTTGCAAGTTTAAGATTAGAGGGACTATTCACCAGGAAGGGGAGAGAGTGTAGGGAACAACTAGAGCAGTTGTTCATTTGGAGAAAAAAGAGATATGTTCAGTTAAATCTAATAATTAATGAGCATAACCTTCATAATTTTGATTAAATTATGCAAGTTTATACTTCTAAAGTAAAATAATGGCGTATTTCAGGTTACTGAGTATTTCCATTTGAACTGAAATTAGTAAGAAGCATGAGCACCTTTACAATTAAAAAAAAAAATCTATTTTTATTTTCTTATCTGAAAATATATGGATCTCTAAGAAAATGAGCTTTCAACTCCATCTTCAATCTTTTGGTGACTATATATTGTACCAAGACAATGCCTCTATACCTTAGCATCTCAACTATCCTGAAGCGCCCTCAAATACCCACAGGAGGATACATTTAAACTAGTTTATAAATTGTTAATTTGCTAGCATATACAATTAGATGAACTACATTCAACAAAGGATCATTAAGTTCCAACTTTTATTTGGGTTTCTAGCTCTTAGTGTTTCAAAACTCAGACTAACTCTAATTTGATGTTTTAATATCTGTATCAACAAATACAGCTTCATAGAAAGGAAAAATTACCATTTAAATTAATCCTCCTTTCAGCGTCAAAAGACAATGTGATATAGACATGACTGAAGGTTTACACTGTTTTTTTTAAATATCTGAATCAGTTTATCTTTCATTTGATGGAGGATGCTCAACAAGTGAAAAATTCCTCAGCACAGCATCCCAGATGTATTCTTAGAAACTCTGAGGACCTTAACCTGATACTACTTTTATCAATGCAAGTCACAAACACAACACGTAGAGCTAATAAAACCATACTAAGGAAAAGGATAGCTAGCTCCACAAGCTTCACTTGAACTATATAAACATTATTATGTCTTATAAGTCTTTTTTTTTTTCTTTTCTTATTCATCTTTGTGAGAGGAGCCAGCTTACTCCTACATTTGGTGAACCTTAATGGGATGTGAGATTCTAAATGACTGGCTTTATAGAAGTACCTCAAGGAATATACAAGGAACACAGAGCAGACATGCTCTCACTAGGAAAAAGACTAAAGGAACAATACAAAGTAGTTGTGCTATAGTTGATGGGAAAAGTTCTGGGAGATCGAAAAGCATCGTATCAAACTCCAGTCACAACTAATTTATGTACTCAAACTGGAACCAAAAAAATCAAATGCACCATCTTCCACAGCTACAGTTATTTCTGAATAACTACCACATTGTTAAAAAAAAAACAAAACAAACAACCAACAAACCAAACAAAACAACACTAAACCAAAGAAAACATGGAGTTTCTTACTTAGCTTTAAAAAGACAAGAAAATATTTGTTATGCAGAGGCCCTACTCGCTAATTAAAACCATAATTAAATGTTTTGCCAAGTCTATAAAATTGCTGCTACAAAACTAGCAAAACCTTTTCTCAGAGCTGTTAATGAGGTAATGCTAATGGAAATCAAGAAAAGCCACACATTTTAGTCATATAGGGATATTAACTGAATGTTTAAAACCAAAAACCAAGTAATGAAACTGCATGGCTCATCTTAGTGTGTAACTCCAGACATTGCAGGAATTAATGTTTTACTGGATTTTATTTTAACAGACCTTTATTCAAATAACATATGGGTATTTTTTCAAAGAAGATGCCTCCTATCCCCATGTAAATAAATTACAAATAATTTATTATTAATCAATGGAACAACAATTTCTTTATTTCATTCTAACTTTAACTTCACTTACTTTAAAAGTGCCCAAAAAAGGATTTAAATTTATCATTGCTCATTATATCTGCAAAAGGCTATGTTAATTGGATGTCACCCTTTCTAATTCACTTATATGTTTGCTGACAATAAAGACCATATGATTTAAGTGCAGCTGATTGTAAAGACATTATTTATTTACTTCACTGAAGTTCATAGTCTGAAAGAAAGGGTGTTAAGGACTATCTTTTAGAAAGGAAAAGAATGGAAGAAATGGAAAGAAACTGGAAAAAAAAATTGAAAGCATAAAAAAATATATTAATACCTTTAAAATTTTTAAAGCCATAATTCAGTTTCAACATAAATAAGGATCACCCATTATTTTGGTAAATCTCACTGTTACCACAAAGAAAAAAATCACACTGGAAGCTAATATTTGTTTTTACAAACTGAATAGATCATTTTGCATCAGTGAAGTGCATTCCAGCTCATGCCTACCTAGAGCATCACAGTTCAACCCAGCCACTCACAAGGGGAAGGAAAAGATATCTATTTTGAAAACCATACAGAAAGCAAGGGAGTAGTTGAAAAACTACTTCATCATATACTATAATAAAGTGATTAAAAGAAGATGCGTGTACATGTACACAAACAAGACAAAATTTAAAGTTCGTTTAATAATTAGTATATTACTTCAGAGCCATGGATAATGTATATAACAATGAGTTCAGAATTATTTTGAGCACTGGACGTGATAGTGTAGTATGAGGTTTAAAAAAATGAAAAGCATCATTATGTGTGAAAAAGATTGTTAAAAGCAAGTTTAAAACATGAAGGAAAAATAATAATAGACAGAGGGAGATGTCTGTCATGCTGTTAAAGAGGGAAGACTCAGATTTTCCTGAAATTGTCTTAAAACTCAGAATCTCTCTCCAGAACAAAGCTAGCCATCAAAAATCACACCATGAAAATGGTGTGATTTTTTTCTTCAGGATGCCCAGAGAGGTGGTGGATGCCCCATCCCTGGAAACATTCAAGGCCAGGTTGGAGGGGGCTCTGAGCAACCTGATCTAGTTGGGGATGTCCCTGCTCCTTGCAGGGGGGTTGGACTAGATGACCTTTGAAGGTCCCTTCCAGCCCTAACCATTCTATCATTCTGTGATTCTACGAAATGACTCATGGTTTAAAGCTACACTAACTTCTCTGGCTATTAGCAATGCAGTTTATGAGACCCATTCTCTATCCCTGTCCCTTGGTGGGGAGCAAAACCAGCAGTTCCTCAGAACTTGCTTGCACAGACATGGCAAAGCATGTACTTCAAGTTGCTCGTTTCCTGAGCTTCATTAATGCTCAGCTGAAGACCCTGGATGAGTTATTAAAAACGAACAGTTAAATCGCTGGGTTTTTTCACATTCACTTAGATTTAATCTGTAATAATATATCTACTATGTCTGAAATAAATAGCAAAATAGCCAATAATCTTTTGGCTACCTGAATATCTTTAAGAAAAATATGAGCTTTCCTTTCCACTCACCCCCCCACCAAGTGTCATCTTTTTTGTTGCTTTATAGAGTCAACAGAATACATGATTAATAAATCTATAATTGCTTTATTTCCTATCTGATAGCTCAGAGAGGAACTATGAGATGTTATAGTAAGCATAAAATTTTGTACGATTCAACTCAGCCTGGCTTACACAGATGAAAGTAGCCAAATTTGCTGCCCTAGACCACAGATCATTTTCCTATTTCTGCATATTCCTTGAAGGGCTTGTTCTTCATACTCAGAAAAATACTAAACAAATGGACACATAATTATTAAAATGGTCCAGGAAATAATATCACAATTCAAGTGACCCTAAATGAAAACAACGTATTCTTGAAAAATAAGTGCTTTTTAGAAAGCATTCTTTAGGGTATTTGTCACAGATCACTTTGTATGAAAAGCAACAATTTTGTTTTCCTTCTGTAATTATACAACTGATATAATATGCTCATTATAAAATAAATTATTGATCTGGGATGTTAGAAGCCCTACAAAATAAATCAAACTACTTCTAATTCACTTTTGAAACAAAATCATTGCAAATATTAGTGAGATGTTCATTTTAGACAGCCCTGCGTTACAGAGATCATGCAAAACTCTTCTGAGTTAAGATGTGCTGGGAACCTGACCAGACTATCATAGATCATTCAGCTGAAAAACAGTGTGGCCAATGAAAGAATAGTTTCCAGTGGGAGACGGATATTCAGAGATGATCCTGTACACGCTGCGCTACGAAACAATGGTCTATCACTGGCAGCTGGGATATGATGTGAGCGCATTGTAACTGTCTGCAGATCTGTGAGTGACAGCTGGTTGAATCAAGTGGAAAAATAGAAATAATACAATAAAAATAATAATACAATAAAAGTAGAAGTGTAGAAGTGTAATTTTTTGCAGCTGCAAAGCCTTTTTGACAGCAATTTGCTTCAAATCACTTTCAAGTAATGCATGAATAGGATAGTCAACGTCATTAAAATAATTTACCAGTCATCAGGAATAATAAATGAATAGAATAATTTACTTTTCACACACATCTTTTCCTAATGTAGACACCTAAAACATGTGGGAATAGACAGCACTCTGCATGCTAACATGTCATATGTGATACTGAAATCCGCTCCTTAGACAAGAAACAGTACTGGAAAGAGCAGTGATGGGAATAACTTCAATGGTATTTCTCAAACATCTGCCAACTAATTTCTCCAACATACTGCTCCTAAAATATTCCTTAGAATGATTAAATGAAAGCATGTGTTAACCTGACGTACCACAAGCATGGTATGAAAGAACATAAACCTTCCTACACAGAGGCAATCCATCTGGTCCATATTTAAGGAGCACCTCCTCCAAGCTCAGAAGACGTGCATCCCGATGAAGAAGAAGTCGGGCAAAAAGGCCAGGAGGCCAGCGTGGATGAGCAAGGAGCTCCTGGACCAACTGAAAGGGAAGAAGGAAGCCTATAGAGGGTGGAAGCGGGGACAGGTAGCCTGGGAGGACTACCGAGTGGCTGTGCGAGAGGCCAGGGATCGGGTGAGGGAGGCT